>JAAWXA010000035.1:4452155-4469066 GCA_038090715.1 Florisuga fusca | reverse complement strand
GGGGAGGGGAAGGGAGCAAACGATTTCTCAAGGGGATGATGGGGAAGGGGCTTTTGGAGACCACCAAGGCAAGCTGGGGGAAGTGGTGGGTGTATGTTGTCTCTCTGATCTACCTTGAAAAAAAAACAGCTCGGCAACTTCACCAGAGACAAGGAAGATGCCAAGAAGCTTTGGGGGCCCAGAGAGAAACCAAGTTTCCTGGAGGCAGACAGTGTTTGGGAATAGCCTTGGCAGGAGCTATCCCAGCCCGGGTGACACCGGTATCTGATCCGGGCTGGATGCGGAGGGTGTGGGCAGGAGGCTGCCAGAGCTAACGCTGCCTCGGGGCGAGCTGCAGGCGCTGAGATGCTCAGGTCTGGGCAGGGGGTTAAAAAGTATCCCAGAAAATGCATCCCGCATCCTCTCCCTGGCTCCTCCTCTCCAGGAGGTTTTGGAGACCTGGAGCTGTAGGTAGCTGTGGGCAGGGGAGGAGCCTCCGGTGTCCCCTTGCAGTGGGGGGACAAACTGCTGGAGCAAACAGGAGGTTTAGGGAGTCGCTAAGGCAGGTGCTGGGCTGGAGGAGATCCCCGAGGGCAAGGAGCCACCTGGGCTCATCTCAGCTCCCCGGTTCAGTGTCAGAGCTGTCCTCAGAGAGTCCTGGTCCCATTGCACAGGACAGTCAGCAGCAGCTGAAAACACAATGAAACTTATATTCCAGTTCTGATGTTGCTGGAGATGGGACACTGGATTCACTGGGCCTTGGTCCAGTCCAGCCCAGTACGAGACTTGACTCCTGCCTCCTCCTTGGGGTAATCTTGCTTCCCTGACATCAGCTTCTGGCTCATCTTCAGAAAGGCAGTGGGGAGGGGGAGAGCTCAGGTCAGGAATGTGAAAAAATGGGGGCCAGAAAGAATGAGGGGCCAGAAATTAAAGGCCAGGAGCTGCGAGCTCCTCCGACCCCACCTCTGGCTGGAAAGGGCTTGGAGCAGGCAGGACATCATTGCAGCAAACTGTGATCTCAGCTTGCTGTTCTCTGGCCCTGTCTGTACAGACACGTAGGGGCTCCATAGACAGCCATAAGGAAATCTCCTGAACAGACAGCTGCCCAAGGGACAGGGACCATGGGATCTCTGCTGGAGGCATGTGACCTCTTGGAAACTGAGGCACAGTGAGCTGAACACAGTTCATGGGACCCTGCTGCTCGCCACCTGCCCAGATGACCATTTCTGAAAGCTCTGGCTCTGTATTAGCTCATGTAGTGCAGAGCCACCGGTCACTTAAGCTCTAATTAATTAATAATTGTATTTACCACCCCAAACCCAGGCTGCCAGCACAAGCTGAGCAGTGTGCTACAGCAAGCCACCAGCCCAGGACAGCTCGAAAGCTGTCCCCTGGTTTGTTGGCAGGGTCAATATAAAACAAGATGGGAGCCAGCCTTCATCCAGCCCAGCATCCCTGGCCAGAAGAGGGGAGACTCCAGTCCACTAACCCAGGGATTTTGAGGAGGGAGAGCCAGGTCTGTACAACCAGGTCTTCCCCAGGAACTGCTTTTGGGAGGAGAGAGATGCACAGGAAAGAGGGGTCAGGTCCAGCTGGTTTCACTGGTTCATTTTCCCTCCTGCTTTTACCTTCATTCCATGGTTTTAACTTTAATTATTTTTTTTAATGTTTTTAACGTGAGAAATCCACTTCCCAAAGGAAAGAACAGGAAGCTCTCCTTGCACACCTTACGCTGCTGAAACCCTCCTGAGATGCACCTCCAGGAGAAGCCCCAAGGGAGGCATTAAATCAGCAGCATCCAGCCCACCACTAACCCCCCCCTCTCTCTACTTCTGCTTCCCCTCTCCTGGGCTGAATAGGGAGCATGAGAAACCAGGCCGGGCGGGGATGGCCCCGTGCCCCTCTCTTTCTTTCAGGATCAGCGCGTCTCTACGGGGCCGCTTGTGTTCCCCGAGCCCCTCACCCCCCGCAACACCGGGGGCTGTAATCTGGGGGCAGGGGCTTGGAGATGGAGAGGAATGCGGGAGCAGGGAAAGGGGGGGAGACGGGGACCATCCCCTCCCGCCACCACCACCACCGCCAAAGCCCCAGATTCTTAGACCTGGAGGAGTCACCACCAAATTCCATTCAACTGACAGAAAAGAAATCAAATCCTTTTAAAGAGAGCCCACTTTCCCCGCAAGAATGCTCCCTGGGCCTTTTGTTGCAGGGCTTTGCTTGCTCCCAGCAGCTCGGAGGAAGCTGCTCCAATACATTAACCAGTTTAACTTACTCGTGACCCCCTCTGCCCAGCGCACAATGAAGCTCTTCGCCCGCTTTTTTTTCCCCCGGCTCCTTTTCAGGAGCTAAATCCCCCGCTGTTCTCCTCTCCCTGCCTCTCTCCCTCAACCTTTCTCAGGCCTCTGCTTCAGCCCCGGGAAAATAATAACGTTTTGCATTTGTATAGCCCCCCGGCCCCGTGGGATCTCCAAGTGCCCTGCACGGATTGCATCGTGTGTCCGTCCCCCCATCCCCAAACTCCTGTCCCGCCGAGGGGACCTGCAGTCCACTAAGGTGGAGGTGAAAAGTGATGAAGGCTCTGAGGAGGTGGAGCACATCGGAGGATGATGAGGGTGGGGACAGTTCAGCATCAAGGGATGCATCATGAGATTTGGGTGCTGGGTGGAGAGGCACCGACATGCTCTGTACGCCACAGCCACCCTGATGGCACTGCTGGCCCCTCTGCTATAAGGGAAGGATGGTTTAATCTTTCCAGGGTGGTTAAAGAAACCCAAGAGTTGAAAAAACCCAAGCCCTTACACTGGACATGAATAGTGGAGCCCATCAGACAATGGGAAGTTAACCAAATCCGGGCTGGGAGGACAGAAGTCTGCCGCGGGGCGCTGCCATTTTCCTCCCAGTAATTGATGCAAAGTCTCTTTTGTGCTCTCAGAAAATCCCAGAAAGAAAANGGACAGCGGGCAGGATCCAGCTCCCCACCCACCCTCCTCCAGCATCTCCCTTGCACGCCTGGACAGAGCGGTCGGAGCAGCCGCACGTCGGGGCCGTACCCCGTTAAATACCCACGACAATACCCCCCGCCACACGATGGGGGCGAAATCGGCGCCTGACAGAGCTTTTAACCCCTGCCCGACGAAGCGCGTAAATCGCTCCAGGCGGACAATGCAGCTTTGCATCCCGAGAGCAGCATTTCTCTCGGATGACCCGAAGACTTTATTGCTGGGGATTTATTAACCATTTTTAGCAGCCCTGAGAAACCTGGGAGCCTCTTAGGGACCACCTATAGAGTGCTGGGGTCAGGCTGCAAGCAGAGGTGATGCAGAGGGTTTAAACCAATTTAAACCGACCTAATACCAGGGTATGGCTGAAAAGGAGATGCCCCACGTGCAGCCCCAGCCCTGGGTCAGTGAGGGGCTGAATCCAGGCAGCTCCAGTGGAAAACCAGTATGGGGTTTCAGAGAGATTAATTTGCAGTGGGAATGAACTGGCGGGGTCCCTCTGCAAAGGGCATATCCCTGAGATCTGGGGGATGTGGGCAGTGGGTTCTGGCTTGGACCCATCCCTGCAGGGCCAGGCAAAGTGGGGAGCACATCAGCACCCTGAAGCCATCTTGAGGCATCTCAGTGGGATGAGTTATGGGCCATGTCCAAAACAGGATACTTTTTCAGCAGGAGAAGGAAAATGCCCCTTCCATCCCAGCCCTGGAATCCCTCCTGCAGATCAGACATGACTGTCTCTCTCCCCAGGTCCTGGCATTCATGGAGCACCCAAATTCATCTGGTGCTGGTGTCACCACTGTTAGGATTAGGGTTTTCATACTCAGAAGAGTGGCTGAATGCCAATGACTGGATGTTCCTGAGAGCATCCCCCCCATGGCAGCCTCCTGCTCCCCACCCCTCAGCTACCATGCCCTGAGAAGTGAGCAGGGTGACCCTCATAATATTTCCCCAAGTGGAACAGTGCCTCTCTGGGGACATCCACATGGCAGGTGAGGACCAAGCCAAGAGGCTAGGTGCCTGGAGAGGAATCCTGCAGGGATGCAGTCAGCAGCTGGACAGTCCTGAGGGAATCGCACAGAGGAAGGATGATGTTGCTTCCCCTGGCCAGTGTGGCCACCAAAGCTGGTTGTCACCCTGGGCAGTCTGGCTGAGCTGAGCACCAGCCCCAGGAAGAGGGTGATGGGCAGTGCCAGGGGGCTGGGGAGATCCCTTATGCCAGCACTGGCAGCAACATGGTTTTCAGCAGACCCCACTGAATCTCTCAGGGGTTGGCAGCACACAGAGCCCGTATTGTCCCTCACCCCACAGTGCCGGCCAGGACCCCAACATCTGGCCACAGCTCGTGTCCCCTGCCAGTGCCGGGGCTGTGGGAGTGGGAGAGCAGCTGGTTGGGGGAAAAGTGCCTTTCCTTCCCTTTTGGCTCCTGTAGAAAGAGTCTCTTTCTTCATTCAGGGGATTGCTGATGGGGCTTTTCAGCTGCCTCTCGAGCTGCGGTTGCTGTGCCATCGGGTTGGAGACAAAGAGTGCCCAAATAAAATAAAATAAAATAAAAAAATCAAATTGAGCCTGGAAGGCTGGGCTCTGCTGCAATAGCGGGAAGTGGGGAGTGTGGGATTTGGTTCCTGTGTTTGTACAGTATACTTGTTTTTTGTTTTTGTTGTTTTTTTTTTTTACTTTGATTATGAGAGGTTTCTTTGGCAGCACAGGTCTCTTGTCAGACACAGGCAGTGCCGTGCAAACCCAAACCCTTCAGGCCATGGTTCAAGGGCTGACCAGGGGAATGTAGAGCCTTAAATGAAGAGAAGGCAAATGCTGGGGCTTGCCTGGGGAAGCAGCCTCCCTGCTTAGTCCTGCCTGGTATTATGGTATTGTTTATCCAGTGCCAGAGATGAATGGAGCACGTGACAGCAGGAAAAATGCAAGTTGGACAAGGTCCCTGCCCAAAAATGCAGCAGCCCCTGATTATGGCATTACATTGCAGCCCAGGCCCAAACCCAAATCCACCTCCCTGGAGCAGTGCACACACTGGGAGAGAAAACCCCAAGAGCTCCCTGCCTGCAGAGAGGGTGGACTGGGGGGAAAGCAGTCCTGGGTTTTGGCGTCAGTAAAATAGCAGGTTGGTGGCACATCCAGGACAAGATTTCAACCAAAATTTTCCTTGCAGCCACCACTTCCCCACTGCCTGTCTGGAAAAATGGTGTCCCATTTAGCAAGGTGTTGTTATCACAGTTAGCAGTCACGTGGGGGTCTTGCTTGGCATCTACATAGAATTTATTTTCACCCCCTCCTGCACTGTGGGGCTGCCCATCAACACTGGCTCCAAAGCCTGGTGCTGCACACAGGATGGGTTTAGCCACATCTGGGACTGTCTCCAGGTCTCCTTGAGCAGGGTTGGGACCAGACTCCTCAGTGCCCAAACTGCAGATTTACCCACCAGACTGGAGATTGGTGGAAGTGAGAGGAGTGCTGTGGGATTTTGTTTCTTTTTAAAATTATACTTGGCCTCCTCTAGAAGAAACTGATGGGAAGCTGCCTGGAGTTTGGTCAGGCTGGTCAGCTTTCTGGTAACCTCTTAGACACAGCTGTGAGAAAACCTCAGTGCTGGGCTCTGGGAAAAGCCAACTCAGGACGAGTGGAAGAGGGAACAAGCTCATTGCTGCTGATGAAGCAGCGAGTGATGGTCCCAGAATGCTGAGAGCTGCCAGGACCAGTGCCAAGTACCCTGCCCTCCATCCTCTGGGGCAGAAAAGAGGGAAAGGCAAAGGCAGGAGTTGGGGCAAGGGAATCCCAAGCACAGATATAGACTGGGCAGAGAATGGATTGAAAACAACCTTGAGGAGAAAGACTTGGGAGTACTGATTGATGAAAAGCTCAACATGACCTGGCAATGTGTGGTCTCAGCCCAAGAAGCCAACCATGTCCTGGGCTACATCACAAGCAGTGGGGCCAGCAGTTTGAGGGAGGTGATTCTTCCCTTCCTCTCTTGTGCAGAGCTGTGTCCAGCTCTGGAGTCCCCAACACCAGGACATGGAGGTGTTGGAGCAAGTCCAGAGGAGGCCATGAAGATGGTCCGAGGGTTGGAGCAGCTCTGCTCTGGACCCAGGCTGAGAGAGTTGGGGTTGTTCATTCTTGAAAAGTGAAGACTCTGGGGAGACCTTAGAGCACCTTCAGTGCCTGCAGGGGCTACAGGAAAGCTGGGACTTGGAGGATGGGAGGGACTTTTGACAACGACAGGGAGGGATAGGACAAGGGGAAATGGTTTCAAACTGAAAGAGGGGAGATTTATATTAGATCTGAGGAAGAAATCCTTTCCTGTGAGAGCAGGGAGCCACGGGCCCAGGTTGCCCAGAAAGGTTGTTGGTGTCCCGTCCCTGGAAGAGTTCGAGGCCAGGTTGGGATGGAGCTTTGAGCAACTTGGTCTCGCTGGAGGTGCCCCTGCTCATGCAGGAGCGTTGAGACCAGATGATCTCCAAGGTCCCTTCCAACCCAAACCGGTCCATCACCCCGAGCTCCAGGCGGGGCAGGGACCAGCCGTGGGCCGGGGCTAAGGGGCGGGCAGGACGCGTGTAGGGGGCTGGCGGGGAGGAGGCGGAGCGGCTCCAGGCCCGACCCCCCGGGCGGNCCGCCGCTCCCCCGAGCCCTCCGCGCCCGCCGGCCGAGGACATCTCCCCCCGCGATGTCTTCATCGCCGTCAAGACCACTAAGAAGTTTCACAAGGCGCGGCTGGAGCTGCTGCTCGATACCTGGATCTCCCGCAACCGCGACATGGTAAGGGGATGGGGACAGGGATGGGGATGGGGACGGTCCCCGCCGCCCGCCGGGATGGAGCCGCCTGCAGCCCGCGGGGATCAGAGGTGGTCCCGGCCCTTGGCTGTACGGGGTACCGGGGGTGCTGTGGCCCGGCAGATGCTCCCTCCTCTCTCTGCTCCCCCCATGTCGCTGAGCAAGGGGGTTATTTCGAGGCTGTTCGGGCTGTTATGGAGCCAGCCGTGTTTTCCCGAGGGTGAAATGCAGCGCTGCAGGGTGAGTTTGGGATGGGTGAGTGATGGAGGAGGGAGCCTGACTTGGGATCTTGGCATTCGGCAGCCCTTCAGAACTCTGCCCTGGGGACCTTCCTGCTCCTATTGCAAAGCTTGATCCGAGTTGCTTTTTGCTGGGGAAACTGAGGCACGATGTAGGGATGCAACCCACAATTCAGGTCAGGCCCCTCTGGTTGCCCTCCTGGGCTGCAGGGTCCCACGAAGTGTCTGCAGTTGGGCTGCCCAAAGGACACCCAATTTAGTAGCCCTGGACTGGGTGAACACTGGCATATGCTGGGGCTCTTGGTTTTCTTGCCAGGAACTGAACAGGACTGGAGTGGCTGGAGGCTCTTGCAGGTCAGCTCTGGCTTACTCACACCAGGGTAGTTCCAGCTAGTCCCATTCCTGACCTTACACTCATGTCCTGGCCAGATCACTTACTTTATCCTTCAAGTGCCAAAGCAAAACTGAAAAGGAAAAAAAGCTGTTTCCTTAGGAAATGTGACTTGCCATCTGGTCTTAAGACATTTATTCTGTACTTAGACAGCTTTCCAAGTAAGTTATGGCTGGTCCTAACCTTTCCATCCTACTGTCTTCATGTGTTTCCTCCTGGCCTGAAATTCTGCTTCTTGTTTGCAAACTGGTTTTGGGTTTTTTTGTTTTGTTTTTTGTTCATTTGTTTTGGAATCTGGAGTAGCTGGGAAGGTACCTGGGAGGCATCTTGACCTGCCTCTACCTCCTTCACCCGGGTCTGCTGGACCCTGTGGGATCTTGGCTCCTGCAACTTACCCCAAGCATTTTTTTTTTAGTTTCTTTTTCTCATCGTATCTTGGTGTTGGGTTTGTGTTTGGTTTTTTTTTTTTCCCTCAGGTCTCCTGGGCTTGGCAGGGGCTCTGCCATCTCACCCTGGTACAGTTAGTTAATGGAAACCTCTTTTATGCTCTGCTGTCACTGCGAGGGGGTGGCAAGTGGTGGTGGTGGGGAAACGCTCTTTGAGCACCTACAGATGATCCTGGGAATGGCTGCTCTTTTTTTTTCCCTCCCTCTTGTGAGCTCCGGCTTTCTTCTATTTTTTTTTTTGTTTTGTTTTGTGTTGTGCTTCGTTTGTCCGTTTGGATTCCCAGAGACCCGAAGCTCAGCTCTCACGCTGTCCCCCTGGGCAAGCTAACAAAGCCCCTTTTCTCCTGGCGCAGAGAAAAGGCTTCGCAGCCTCTTGTGTGGCACTTTCCATGGGAACGGGGGAGCCGGAGCCGGCCGTGTCCAGGTCAGGTTGCCTAGAGATGAGGGCCATGAAGCCAGGGGGGCTGCAGCCCGCCGAGGTGCCTGCCTGACAAGCCAAGCCGCTGAGTGACGGCTCTTGTACAGCACTTGAGGACAAGGAGCTGCCGAGAGAGCTGGAGGCGGTGCGAAGTCCTGTGGAGCTTGAGGGAGGGAGGGGGGAGGAAGACACATGGAAGCAAAAGGGATGGATGGACCCACGCTGCTGGTGGTGATGGGCTCCCATCTTCCCATGCTGCCATCTCTGGCAAGTTTTGGGCCACCCTTGGCTCCTCCAAACTTGGCATCAAGTTGGAGTTTCTTGCTTGAAGAGTTGAGGAGTGATGCCATGAGGGTCTTCTCCCTTGCTTCCCTGTGTCCGGGNGGGGGGGGGGGGGGGGGGGGGGGGGGGGGGGGGGGGGGGGGGGGGGGCTGCGTGGTTCCTGCATCCCCTCCTTTCCTGTCCCCGTTGGTTTCTGTCCCGGGAGGGTGGTGTGGTGACATCAGGGTGCTGCTGTATCTGCTCAAACATCTCTCTCGGTCTGAGTCAGGTCTGTCTCTGCTCATCCTGTCCCTCTCCTCCTCTTGTTTCACTATCGGTGCTCAGGTGGGTGTGCTACCTCGCCATCGCAGGGAAGTTCATGCCCAAGAACATCCCCCCCCTGTGCCCGGTGCCACGATTTTTCCTCCTCTCCCATTAAACCCCAATTTCTCACTATATTTGTTAGCCAGGCAGCTCCCTGGACAGGAGGGATGCACGCACTGGTCAGAAGGGGTTAAATCAATCAGGTAACTCCAGGCTGGACCCTGGCTGATAGGGGGAATAGCTATTGTGTCTTTCCTTGACTGCTCTTTGTTTTGCCCACAATAGTCCCTGTTTCCTGCCCTCCGTCCCCTCCAAGACACTGCAAAGGGCACCCCTTCTCCTTCCTGCTTCTCTCTGCACAGGGAGGACAGATCCCTGTTTTCTTCTAAATCTGCTCCCTGGGTTGCACAATCCAGGCTGGACAAGCTGCTGCTAGGGGAGCGTTATGAATTTTCCCTTGTTTTGGGGAGAGTTTCCAGCTGTTTCTGTGTCCTTAGGATGCTGGAGTGCCGTCTGGGGGAACTTTGCACTTGAAAGAAAAAAGGGAAGGGGGAGGAAAAAGGCCATTAGGCAGAAATCCTGGACAGGAGTGAATCCAAACCCACTGTTTCCCTGCTGAGTTGGGTCGATTTGCAGTGGCAGAGTTGCATAAGAAACCTTTCCTCTCCCCGAGGCACCCCGAAGGCAGCCGGGCTGCTCGGCACACGCCGCGGTGCCCGCCAGGGGTCCGGGCTGGGCTGCTGTCCCACCCGCGTGGGATCTGCTGGCTTCCTCCAGCTCGGCAGGATAATTGCAGGCTTTGAAAAATTCCTGCTCTCAGGGCAGAGGGAATAGGTTTGCCTTCCGGACAACATGCTTCTCCCAAATTTCTTTAGCACCTTGGCCAAGGTACATATCCCACTTAGGCTCTCACTGGAGCAGCTGGGACCACGGTGTGGGAGGGTTGGAGGGGGGGGGGTTGCTCATCCCAAACCAGCTCCACTGTGCGGTTGGCTCCCCCCAGCCTTGGGCTCTGTGCTGAGGCCTGCTGAGCACTGCTCAACTCAGCTCACGTGTGAGGGTCCCTCCCTGGGCAGCCTGTGTGGTTTTGGGGGGCTGGGGACCCCTTAATTGCCTGCTCCAAACGATGCCCCTCTCCTTGCCCATAAAAGCCCCAGAGCCGGCGAGTGGCGCGCGTGGAGTGCCAGGCAGGAGGGTGGAGGACCCTTGCCACACAATGAGCTCATTGTTTGCGAGGAGGTTATTAAAAAATTATAGCATTTAAAATTACAGTGGAGGATTCTTCCTCTTGCCAAAAGGAGCAGCAGGAAGGAAGGGCCCTGTGGCCTTGTGAGCCCCTTCCCCATCTCTGTGGGTCCTGGGAAACCCCCTGTGTCAGCAAAGACCAACCCCATCCTCTTTCTCCCATCCTGGGGAAAGCCACCACCACGCAGGAGTGGGGATGTTGCCATTGCAAGGACACGGCCATCCTGTTGATCCCAACCTGTTGAGGCGGGATGGGGATTTTCCCTCCTAACCCCCGTGGGCTGGAGGGAAAAACCTCTGCTGTGGGCAGGGACCTGCTCCTGCAGCACCCTCAGCTCCCTCTGCAGACCCTTGCCTTAGCCCCCACACCCCAGCAGTGCATCCAAGCAGGGTCCTTAAGGTGAAATGGTGTGCAACCCAACCCCCTGGGTGCTGTGTAGGTGGGTGCATCCTCTCCTAGTATGAGGAAGAGAAACATGGTGTGGGGGTAGGACTTGGGGTCACAGGGGTGTCTACCTGGCAGAGGTTCTCCTTTTTGACGGGTGTGCTGCTGGGGAAGGTGGGAATGATGGTGGGCATGGGGTCTGTGGAGCACGTGTTACCCTGAGAAGGCAGCTGGACCACTTGCTGGGGGCAGGCTGACCCCAGGGTGGCCCTGGCTGGGGGGATGCCCTGTGCAGCACCCCNAAATGTAGGGGAGGGCAAAGAAAAAAAAAACAACAAATGGGCCCTCCCCAGGGATGACAAAGGGGGGGCAGGGGGCCTGATGGCTGCTGCCTGGCTCCTTGCAGGCAGCTGGGGGTGGGGGGGGCTGACCCCATTCCAGCCATAGGGACCCCGGGTGCCTCTCGGTCCCGTCGGTGGCGGCACGGGGCTGTGCGGAGCGGTGGCAGCTATTGTTCAGGAGGGATTTGGCATCCTGTGTTTCTTGAAGCTGCAGTTTTGAGAACAATAAGGTTTCCTGCAGGGGCTGGGGGGGGTGCAGCGGGCCCTTCCTCTCCTGCACCCTGCAGGAAAAGTTACTATGGGGGGGTGTCCAAGAGGTCCTGGCACCCCCTGGTGCCATGGCTGGCATGGGAGCCAAGTGGGAAGGAGGTGGGGAAGGGTGGGTGTAAGGGCTTTGGGTGTTTCTGCCTGGGAGGGGTGTGGGGGTATGGCCCAGCTGCTGTTGGGTCTGGAGATGCTGGCTTGCTGGTGACAACTCAGGGATAGTGGCTGTGCTGTCCCATCCCACTTGCACCACTGTAAAATGGGCACTGTCCTGATGTCCAGCACCCCATACCGGGGATGCTGAAGGCTAATCTGTGGGTTTTTGTCACTTGTCACTTGAACACTGGCTTTTCTTGTCCCTTTCCTGTCCTGTCCCCCACACCCTCAGCCCCCCAGCTCAGCTGGCACCTCTGCTCCTCTTCCCTGCAACTCTGGGCAAGGGTCTGTTCAGGAAGGGTGCTTCTCTCCAAGAAATGCAGACAATTGACATAAAAAAAGAGAGTAACTTTTTTTTGTGGTTTTGGTTTTTTTTTTTTTTTTAGTTGAATGTTGTGGTGGGGCTGAAAGGGAGATGGGGAACTTGTGAAGCCCTGATACATCCTATCAGGTGACTTACAGGACTGTGTGCCCCTGTCCTGGTCTCCAAGGTGTCATGTGGTCCACCTGCACCAGGAAAATTATGGAGATGTGTGTGGGGAGAGACCAGGGGAAAGATGCTTCATTAGGATAAAGCCTTTCAGTGCAGGAGAGCAATAAACAATTGTCACTGTGATCTATTTATAGCGACTGGGCTGGAGGATTAGTTTCAGGGTTATTTTTGGAGCAGCTGAAGGCAGTTGCTGGACGGTGCTTCTGAGCTAATCAAGCAAATATTTTCTGTCTTGTCTGTGTGGAGGCTGCATATCCCCTGTCCCCCTCTGGCAGGGCTGGAGCCTGGGGGTTCCGGAGGCACTGGATGTCTTGAGGTGGATGGGAAAGAGCTTGTGATGGGGCTGTCTTGGGAGTTCTTGCATTGTCTCCTGCTGCTTTGCCTCAGCTCATACCCCAGCAGCTGCCTGAGCCCTCCCTGAGCACCTGGGGGAAATGGAAACCAGCAGTGAGGTGCTGGCTGGACCCAGTGTTGGTTGGGGGTGATGGGTGTCCTCCTCCCTGCACAGCACTGACCCTGTCCCACCCCAACAGAAATGTCTCCCTAGGTCCACGATGACCACGGGCATCCTTGGTCCTGTAGCTGATGGGCTGAGGTTCCTCCTCCTCAGCAGGTCCCCTAACCCTTTGTTTGAGGCTTTCATGACCTCTTGAGGAGCTGACCTCTGCCTGTCCCTAAAATCAGGTTGTGGAGCAGGCTCTGCTTGTGAGAACTCGCCTTCCCACCTCCCCCACCTACGGCATCCTTTTTTTGGCTATTTTTTTTTTTTTTTTTTTTTTCCTCCCTCCCTTTTCGAGCCCCAAAGGTCACTTGTAGCCCGGTCCCCAGGAACGTGCCCTCCTCCCCTCCCATTCAGACTTCCCGCAGCTCTGGGCTCTCCCCACCAGCCTCCCTGCTCCGGACCTCAGCAAACACAGCCCGGCCGGGTTAACCAGCGCAGCTGTATGCTAATGCCCCTCCGCTGCCCGCTTAACTCTCCTCCACTGAGTAAAGTCAGCCCTTCTATTGTCCCCACCTCCTCAAACAAACCACAAAACCCCAGCTCCTTCCCGGGGCCGGTCGGCTGTGGGGTGGCACCCAGTTTCCAGCTCACTTGTAATTCAGCATCCCCCAGTGTTCGAGCTCCATCATCCCCCCCCCNCTTTTGTCTTTCTTCTTTTGCCCTTTTGTGCACGTCTGGTTTTTAATAGTGCTTGGCAGCTGGTTGTGGTTTCTCTCCTCCAGCTTTGTTTGCTGCCCGCTGATTGATAGCGATGCCTTTCCCACCCCCTGCTCTCTTCTCCTGCTCCTTTCCCTTCCCCAAATCCCAGCCCAACTGCAGCTCCTCCCAATCCCCCCATCCCGGCCAGCAAATGCCAGGAATAAGCTGGGGAAATGGAGGAGTGCACCCGGGATGGGCAGTGAGGGTGTCCAGGGAGGAGGTAGGATGCTGCCTGGCACCTCGGGGACCACTCTGGGATGGGCAGTGAGGGACGGTCCCCACCTTGGGGGTGGTGAGAGGCACCCACCACCACCAGCTCAGCCCTCCTTAGAGGGATGGGGAGAGGAGAGGAGCCATGGGGGTGTTGTGCAAGTGGCCAGGGACACTGCTGTTGACACAGGTGGGGACGTGGTTGGCAGCTGCTGCCATGGGCAAACACACCTGCCTGGGCAGGGAGAGAGGGCGGGCGGGAGGCTGCTTCGGTGTCCCCAGCTGCACAAGCCAGCCAAAGTCTGAAGTCTCAGCTCAAATCAAGCCACGCTCTGCACTCACTCACAGCCACCTGCTGCTCTCCACACACCCACCTTGTGCCCAACATCCACCCACTTGCTGCTGCCCCATGGAAAAGACAAGAGGATGGGGATGCTCAGCATGGATGCTGGGGTTTGCCCCCTGGTGAGGTGTGATGTTGCATGCTGTGCCCTGCCAGGATGCCTTTGCACCCTCCTGTGAGGCCATGCTGCAGGGATGCTCAGCTCTTTGGTGCTGCTTTGGGTTTTAGCAAGAGAGCAGAACACCAAGGCCTGGGGGACACCAAGCACCAGTGCTGCCCAGAGATGCTGGATAGCACCCAAGCTGCATGGCTTTGGTCCTCAAAGGTGCCTTGTCTTCTATTTCAGACCTTCATCTTCACAGACGGGGAGGATGAGGAGCTGAAGAAGCAAGCACGTGAGTCTGGGGCCCTTGTCCCTTTGTGTGCATGACCTTGCCAGGTCTTCTGAGGATCCCCTGCCCAAGGAGCACAGCTGGCATGGAACCTGCCCCAGGTTCTCTGAAAAAATGGTCAAATTGCCACCAGTTAGGCACTAATCTCAGGAGCCCTCAACAGAGGGACCTGGGCTGAGAGCAAGGCCACTCATTTCAGTGATGCTGCCCGAAGCTTCCTCTGTCCAGGAGCCTCCACTGGAGATGGGTTTCCTTCCCAGTCAGCCCAGCCCATCTCCTGCATGCATCTGCTGAGGAGCAGGCTAACAGGATGGGGGTGCTTTTGCACCCCTTTGTCCCTGGGGCCATCTGGGATTGATGGGCACAGAGAAGGCAGCCAAGGTTTCGTGGGAGCATTTTCCTGGCAGCCGCTCCCTGGGGCCAGGGTCAGCTCAGTCTATTCTCCCCATGCAAATGATTCCTTTTCAGGCTGGGAAGTGATTGCCTTTGAGCTGGGCAAGCAAATAACAGGTGGCCACTGCGGGAAAAGGCAGTGGGAATAAGGCAGGATTTTGGCTATCATGTCCTGGGGGAGGACAAGCTGGCTCACCAACACCCCTTCGGTCCCAGGTGGCTGGTACATGGCCCCAGGATGGGCAGGGTGGCATCATGCGTATGGATTATGGCTTGACCCGGGTGCATCTGCATCTCTTATGTTCATCCTTTTCCTTGCTTCACATGGACTCAAAAGCCATTCCCCCCCAAATCCATTCTTTGCCCAAAATGATATGACACGGAGGCCACCAAGCATCGGGGAGGTCCGTGGGGCTTCCTGGAACACACGTGGGGATGCTTTGCTGTTTGAGCTAAAGCAGGGAGGTGTGGGAGACCCTGGCACCGGGCTTTGACCCCCATCTCTCCTCACAGGTAATGTCATCAACACCAACTGCTCGGCTGCCCACAGCCGCCAGGCCCTGTCCTGCAAGATGGCTGTGGAGTACGACAAGTTCATTGAGTCTGGCAGAAAGTAAGCAGTGCCTGGGGGCTGCTGTGCTGGGGGGACGTGGTGTAGGCAGGGGCTGCTGGGCGTTTTTTGGGTCTGTATCTCAGCATGGAGCCTGGGGAGTTGCCCCAACCTGCTGTGACACTGCTGCCACTGCAGGTGGTTCTGCCACGTGGATGATGACAACTACGTGAACGTGCGGATGCTGGTGAAGCTGCTCTCCAGCTACCCACACACGCAGGACATCTACATTGGGAAGCCCAGCTTGGACCGGCCCATCCAGGCGACAGAGAGGATCAGTGAGAACAAGATGGTGAGGAAGAGGTTGAGAGGTTGGGGCTGGCTTAATTCGGGCTGGGGTTTGCTTCCTGGTCAGCAGGAGATGACCTGACTGCTATTGCTTCTCCTCTCTCGCAGCACCCGGTGCATTTCTGGTTTGCCACGGGTGGAGCTGGGTTTTGTATCAGCCGGGGGCTGGCACTGAAGATGAGCCCGTGGGCCAGGTAAGTGTTTGTGTTGCTCTTCCATGAGGACTCATGATGGTCCCGGGGCACAAAGAAGTGACATCTTTGGGGATAAACATTGGACTGTGTCCTACCACCACCTTGTTCTCTTTGCCTGGCTGGGGGATTCTGCGTAGAGCTCGGGAACAAGCTGGAAAGGCCCTCAGTTCCCCCAAGTCTGATTGACTTTTAATTAGAGATGAGCACCTGCTGGCCAAGCCTAGACCCCATAGGGTACCCCCATCCTCCCAGACTTTGCTCCCCTGCAGCTCCTCTCTGTCTCCCCACAGTGGGGGCCACTTCATGAGCACAGCGGAGAAGATCCGCTTGCCTGATGACTGCACCATCGGCTACATCATCGAGTCCGTGCTGGGGGTGAAGCTCATCCGGAGCAACCTCTTCCACTCACACCTGGAGAACCTTCACCAGGTGCCCAAGTCAGAGATCCACAAACAGGTACCCTTGTCCTGATGCCCTGGGGTGGATGGAGGGGTTGGGCTGGATGGTGTCATCCTCTGGTTTCATGGTGCCACTTCAGACTTGGACATTGCAGCTAAGAAAGCAATCGGTGTGGTTCCAAACAGTCAGTGGAGTGGGAAAACCCCAATCAGCCCATCCATGTGGGGTGATGCAGAGTGTGGCCAGATGCTGTGGGGAAAGGGGGGAATTTTGCAGCTCCCACCATGCTCCTGCTTGACCCTCCCAGCCACATCAGCTGCTTGACACCCACCCCCTCCCACGTTTCCTCCCCTCCAGGTGACACTAAGCTACGGCATGTTTGAAAACAAGCGCAACTCCATCCACATGAAGGGAGCCTTCTCCGTCGAGGAGGACCCATCCAGGTGAGATGGGGGGACCCTGTCCCCTCCCTGCCCCTGGCCAGGGAGCCTGAGGGTCACCACTGCCCCGTGCTCAGCATCATCCCTCCTCTCCTCTGCAGGTTTCGCTCCGTGCACTGCCTGCTGTACCCCGACACGCCGTGGTGCCCCACCAACGTGGTTTACTAGGAGACCTTGGGTGTCCCCTCCAACCTCGTCCCGAATTTCCCCGGTATCCGACGGGTGTGCGGGACCTGCGTGCGGGTGTGTCAGTCCCAGACGGACGTTGTTGCTGTGGTATTGCACAGTGTGTGTGTACTGAAGGCTGCTGTGCGGCCCCTTGTCCCCTGCCTGCCCTGCCTGCCCTGCTGCCCGCTCCCTCCGGGTCGGTGGGGAGGGATGGGTCCTGAGCACTTAACCTTGGGGCACCCCCCGTGGTGCTGGGTGACCCCACGCCATGCGTGGGGAGCGACTGCAGGCGCTGCGGGGCTCTGCCTGCCCCTGCCTTGCTTCTCCTTTTTTTTTTTTTTATTTGTTTTTTTTCTGTTTAAGTGTTAAGGGTTTTGTTTTTTTGTGTGTGTGTGTGCCTCCCTCACCCTGCTCCCATGACCCTTCACCCACCCCATCCTCTCTCCCAGTCCCAAAATCTCAGCAGAAAAGCTCCGGTGCCTGATTCAGGTGAGGGGTCACTGACCAGTTTTGCTTCCCAGCCTGGTGTGCAGGCAGGGGGGGGGGGGG
>JAAWXA010000035.1:4309649-4449827 GCA_038090715.1 Florisuga fusca | reverse complement strand
AGAGACAGGGCTTGTTGACTGCAAAACAGCCCAAATTTTGTTTGAGCATCCACCTGGGGAGCCAGGGGGTGTGGCATGGGGTTGGGATGCTAGGATGGAGCTGCAAGGAGCAGGAGCCCCTTGGCAACACCTGGAGGGGGCTTAGAAACAAAAATATAATAAAATAAAAATCAAAAGAATATAAAATAAATAAAATACACCCCAGCAAGCCTCCAGGAGCAGGGACAGGCAGCACACCAGCCCTCCAGTTTGTCCCACACCAGGCTCCCAGCCTCTCCCTCCTCCTTCCCTACTCGTGGGCCGAAAAGTAAATAAAAACACGCATTAATAAACAAAAGGAAAACAAAAGCAAAGCCTGCTGCTCTCACATAGTTGGCAGGCAGTCAGACCAGCCTGCTTTCATCTGCTCTCCAGCACTGTTGTGGGACGTCCTGTTTACTCTCGCCTGCTCGTGGCAGCTGATAAGGCGGCTGCACCTTTTGGAGGGTGATGGTGGGGACAAACCTGGCTGGGAGGGGACACTGCCTGTGTATAGGGACCACTGCTGTTGACACCATCCTTCCCAAGGGATGCTCGAGCAGTGAGCCTGGCCAAAGGGTTTCCCAATCCTTGTGTGGCTGCAGCACTGAGGGAAGAGAGTAACACTGGTTTAGGCTCGGGTTTTTTGCTGCTCCTTCACCTCCTTTTTGGTTTTTTTTTATTGTTTGCTTTACTTGGTGTTTGGGTCACTCAGTATTCTGTGCTTTGTGTGAACTGCTGCATTTCCAGCCTGGCTGTGGCAAAGGGATTTCTCTGTGTGCAGCAGTGGCACCAGCACCCCTCCTGGCATCCACGGTTGGCGAGAAAGATTTCAGACTTGGGGTGGGAGGGAGAGCGTGGGGAGACAACAAAACTTGTGTGAATCAGCTCCAAGCACCACTTCCAGCTGCTCTGGCCCAGCAAACTGGAATATTTGTGGGAAATGGACATAAAAGTGGCCGAATCTCAGGGCTTGAGCAATGCACACAGTGCTCCAGCTGCAGCTTTGGGACTCGCCCATCCCGTTGCTGGGAGAGGAGAGCTCTGGGTCCCTGTGGGGGCACGAGCTGCATCCCACCACCTCTCTGCAGCTGCAGACCACTAAATCCCCCCCACTCCCAACATCATCAGTCTTGGGGCCAAGAACAGCACCGGGGTGTGCAGGGCAGCCCCCCTAAAACACTTCCCAGCCGTCCTACATCATTTTTTTCACCTTCCTACCACTTCCCTCCCCTGCATCCCTTGGAGGCGGTTAAAAGAAATACTCCCTTAGCCAGTCAAAGTTTATATATCTCTTCCTGACTTTTAAGACCAGCCTTGAATTGATCAAACCCAATTCCCTTCCGCCCCCACACCCTCACCCCTTCACCCCCTGCCTGGGGCTCCAGCACCCTGTGCTTCTGCTCTGCCTAAGCCGTGCAGCAGGGCCAGCTCTGCTCCTGTAGCCTTTTGGCAGGCTGAGAGTGGAGGAGGAGATGAATTGAGCATCTTAAAAGCAGCTGGAAACACTTCCCGTGGCACTGCTGGATGAGCCCCATGAAGCTGCAGCACTGCTGTATGGCCTTGCTCCCAATCCTTCCTCCCTCCTCCTCGGTGGATGTGTCCTCCTCCATCCCCCCAAACAACAGTGGCTACACCAAGGAGGACAGTGATGGGTTTGTGGCTGTCCTTGCCAAGACCAGGGGACAAAGCAGCAATGACTTATCGAAGCAGTGGCATCATGCTGGCTGATGCTCCAAAGAAGCCTGGGGATCACCCCCTCCCCTTATTTAGGGGGGCACAGGGTGGGCTGGTGAGATAGAGGCTGCTGAAGATGGGAGGGTCCATGCTGGCTTCCTGCCCAAGAAGCTCATCCACTTTCCCCAGAACTGCTGTGTTTGCAGAGAATCATGAGTGACTGAGTGATTTACGGGGTGCAAGCACCAGGTCCCACGGTGTTCTGCTGGTGGGAAGAGGAAGCGGATGGGAGAAGGGCTCCAGCATCTGCAGCACCTCAGAGTGAGAAGGGAGCTGGGCTTCCTCCCACTTCTCTCCACGGGCTGAAGTGGATTTTTTTTTTAAAAAAAAAAAATCCCGGAGCAGGAATTTTTGCTGAGGTCATGGTGTGAAATGCTGCCTGCTCCAGGCAAAGACCTTCCTGCCTGCAGAGCCAAGGCAAACCACTCTGCAGTCCTGCCTGCAGTAACAGACATCAGCCACAGAGGAAAAGTCCTTCTGCTCCTGCCACCATCCATTCTCTGTCCACTGCCCAACAGCATGAGGCCTCAGCAGTGTGACCCACTGCCCCATCGCAGTGGCTGGACCTGTGACCCCAGGTGGCCACAGCCAGGGCACCCTCCTGCCCGTGCCTGGCCACACAAGCCAGTGAAGGCTGCTGGCAATTCTGCCAGATGGTCACATCCCTCTGCACCATGGTGCTGTGACCCACAGAGTGGATCCAGGAGGGGTTGCAAATGTGGGGTGCAGAGGAGACTTGCTGAGCCCTTGGATGACAGATTCTCTCCTTGTCCTGTCACTGCCTCTCCTTTAAAACCCTTCCAGCTGCCAAGAACAGGACTCCAGCATCCCCATGTGGTCAGACAGATCTGAACTCTCTCTTTAGGCTTTTCTTTCAAGCCACTGGGCCAGCAGACACTCGGCTACCTGGGCTGGCACAGTGCAAGGAGTAGCCATGGCCTCCGGGAAACAGCTGTGGTCCAGCAGAGTGGGATGGGGAGATGGGGTCATTCTCTGGGGACAGGTGTTCTTCAGAAGGTGTAGAAGAGGTAAGATGCAGATTTGGCTGCTTGCTGCCTTCCCTGGACACATGGGAAGCAGAGCCCTGAGGAAACCCTACCAAAGGAGAGCTGTGACTCCAGTGGTCAAACGCATCCTATGGAAGAAGCTGGGCAGATGCAGGCTGCAGCCTCAGCAGCAGATGCTGTGTGCACAGTGCCACCTTTGGCAGAAAGCATTACCCCTAGCAACTACTATTTCCCCCCCCAAGAGGTGACAGAAGATAGAGGCCTATAGCTGGTAACTTTTTCCCAGTGAGCATACCACAGCCACCAGCTTTGCTGCTGGTTTTCCAGCTGCCAACCCACCAGCAGCTCCTGTTAGCACAGATCTGCACACCAGAGGAACAAATGCCTTTGAAAGCATCTCCCCAGGGCATCCCTCCCTGCCCTATCTTCAAGGGCAGAGATCTAAAGGACCACTACTGAAGGCTGATCAGAAGGTAAAGTTTAACCAAACACAGACTTCACCTTCCTCTCTCTTTTCTCCCAGCTCTGCTTTGCTCTGGGAAGATCCTTGCCCTGCTCCTGTTGGGAGAGGAGCTGTGGAGCAGGGTGAGCAAAGGCTGTGGCTGGAAAGCACTGGGAAAGGTCACTGGGCAGGTGGCCCCTGCGTGGTCCCATCCCTGGGGAGAGCCCATCAACCTGGTAAAATATTTATGTGCTGACTCTGAGGCTTTCTTTTCCTTCACACCATCAGATTCCCTTGGCTGCTCCCTGAGCTCTTTGCACCAGAGAGCAGGTTCAATCAGCTCAGAGCAGGGATGAAGATGGATAATGTGTTCCTCCTTTTCTGGGGAAAAAAACAAAATGAGAGGAGGCAAATCTGTCAATTATTAGTAAAGGGAGGAAAACTGGTGTTCATTGAGGGTGAAAGTCAGTAAAAAGCCTTCTGTGGGTCTGGCCTTTACCAATGAGCAGGATGCCAAAGCTCAGGGGAGGGTTTCAATCATACAAATATACACAGTACTTAAAACCCCACAGCATTAACAAAGCCAGAGTTCAATCCTTGTTCTGATCAGCCCGGCCTTCCAGGGAAACAGCACATACCTGTGTGCACCCACTGGCATGGGCAGTGGGGCAGGACCAGGGGTACCAAAGAGGAGGGTGCCCAGGGGCCCAGCTCAGGTCATGGGGCTGCAGGATGCTGTCCCCTTTCAGTGGCCCTCAAACTGGCTCTGTCACTTGGTGGTGACATCTGGGATCATCAGCTGGTTCTCAGAGCATCACTGGGTCATTTGGGAGCTTTCTGCCTTAATCCAATAGCATGGATGAAGCTTCCTGCTGTCACCAACCCATTCCAAGGGGCTTTTCCATGCTCCTTCCCACCCCACACAGCTTTCCTCTTCCTCAGTGACTGCAGGCATGAGGACCTCTGCTTCCCCATCCCAGGGGATGAGTTGTGCTGCAGGAGCATCCAAGAGATGTTGTTTGGCTTTACCACAGGTTGGAATGGGAGGAGTTTCCCAAAAACCTGCAGCTGGTGGGCAGCAGGGGCAGATGAAGGCAACAACAGCACAGGATGGAGGCAGGAGACCAGTCCACAATGGCTCCTATTCCTTCCCTCTTCTGTTAGCTATTTATAACTCTCTTACCCATCCCCACTTCACAGATCTGCCACGATGTATGAAAGGTAAAAAAAAAAAATCAGGTACATTTATGAAAAAGGAAAAAAAAAAAAAGGATACAAGAAGAATGAATAAATAGGAGGAGTGGTTTTAAACCGTTTATTTTTAAAACATGAAACCCAAGCTGAATAGAAACCACAGAAATTACATTTAGGTTTTTTGTTTAGTATTTGCAAACCAAAAAGTTACAGTAAAAAATAGCTACATTACAATCAATAGAACTACAGAATTAAAAGTAAAGATACAAAAATGGGCTCAATCCTCTTTAACCCTCACAATTTAAAAACATTTTGGGTAAGTGCAGGAACACTTGAAAGAAACTAGCAGGTCCGAAGTTTTAAAAAAAATTATATATATTTATATATTATATATGTATATAAAGTGGTATGATATACAACCATTATGGTTAAGAAGAAAAAAAAACCAAAACAGAAAAGTTACAAAAAGGCCAGGTACATGTTCATCATTAGGTTTCTGTGCACAGTGTCCAAGAAAATAAACTTCCCTCTGAATGGTGTGACTAAAACTCATGGGGCCTCCCATTAACAAGGGACCTGAGGCACGCGACGTGAGGGCTGGGCACCTGGACCCACTGCAGAGGACAATGAAAGAAATGAAGATTTTGGGGACTTCAGTGGCTCCCTGGGTGGAGGCCACTGGAGAAATCTTGGTGTGAGATTAGAGGAGGAACAGGAAGGAAGGAGGTGGGAATTGCATAGTGAGGAGCAATGTGGTATCAAATATGCAGAGCACCTAAGAGCTTCATGCTACAGTTAATCCTCTTTAGGAAAGGAATACTTTGAACTTTCTGGCTGTACATCAATTTATGTTCCACTTTTTGTTGACGCATGCAGCCACAGGGGCTGGGTGAGCACCCGGGAGGCTCCAGGTCACCAGTAACCCATCCCTTCTCTCTCCCAGCTGGGCAACATGCTCACCATCACAGCTTGGCAGGAGATACTGCTCTGCCCCCCCCCTAAAAGCACACAACACTTGGTAGCCATCTAGGAGCCACCACCAAAACATCCCACACTTCTGCTGGGCCTCCTGGAATGCCTAGGGAAGCCATCCATAGCATGCACACAAATCTTTTCTAGAAAAGGGGAGTAGGCTGTGCTGAAAGAAGATACCTGGTTAAAGGTACAGATCAAGGCCTGTCGGGTCTCTTCTCTCAAGGTTTTAGTTCTACTCCGTGGTATCTGCCTGGAGGGCTTTTCCCCTCCCACGTAGAGATGTTCACTCAGTTCCACTGGCAGACTTGCTGAGCTGGGGAAGACCCTGGCTTCTCCCTGGTCCCTAGGTAGGAAATACTTCAAAGACCCTTCCCCACCCCATCTAAAGGCAAAGGCACCCACCCCCTCTACCTCTGAATCAGGCAGGGGGGAGCCAGAATCATCAAGTCAAGACACTTCTCTCTTCTTCAAAGGGCTCAGCATGGGGTTTGAGCTGCTGCTAGAAGGAAGGAGAAGGTGGGACCAGAAGTGAAGCGTGGGTTCATCCACACAGACACCTGTACCTTGCTCTTAGGGGTTTCCACCCACTCCTGTCTGCTGTTACCCTGCAGCACCCAGAGCTCTCATGAGTGATGGTTAAGCAGCCCCCCGAGAAGTGGCTTGCTCTCAACAAGGCCAAACTTTTCATGTGAACACTCCGTATTTTCAGGGAACTGCTATGGAAATCCTAACTTAGGATCACTTATAACCCCATGCACTGTGTCCCCCTCAGAGCACTCCAATGAACACCCTTGCATCTTGGCTGAGATGACTGTACACGGAAAATTAACACCTACCAAATGAAAACTTAAAAAGGACAGGAGGGGAAGGGAGCACTCCATCCTTCACATTTGGATACATGAACCCTTTTATCAGCACATAAAATGAACTCAGTTTAATAATACGTACAGGATACAAACACTACAGTTATATTCCCAAGACAGCACAAGAAATTCACAGCCAAGTCTTGATTCGATTTCCTTTACAGTTACAATGCAGTCTTGAACACTGGACACAAGAGTCCAACATGCTATTTACATTTCACATTGTGGAGATGTTTGTGTGCTTGGAAGAGTTCTCAGTTCAAAAAGAAAGTGTCATTCACACATGATGATGCAGTGGAAATAAACCAAGCCAACCAGACAAGCCAATGACCACATTTGTGCTTCTGAAAAAGTAACATGAAGTGTCTTCACCGATGCAGTCACCTTCAGCTGGACAAGCTGCCTTCCATTTTGCAGTCAGCAAGGTGTCCAGAGGCCAATCTCACCTCCCCTGAATTCTGGACCCTTTTGCTAGCAACCAGTAACACGAGCAATATTCTGATAAGGTCAGCGGGAACACACCGAGTGATATGGCATTTTGTCACATTAAAAACACAGACACGCTGGAAGAGAGAGAAGTCTCTACAGCTTTACCTCCTACAGCCTGAAGAGCTGGGACCCCCTCAACCATGAATGCCATCTTGAACAGATGAGTCTTCGCCAGATAGCACCTGCTGTTCACCCCAGAGGGAGGCACAGAGTCTGGGAGATCTTGGCTTTCAAAAGTCCACTCCTCAGACAAAATGTGACCAGACGGATGAGGCTGATTACGCCGCAGCCATAAGAAGAGGCAAAGGCCATCTGTTCTTCAGCAGATCTGTTCAGATCAGCCTGCAGAAATGCCACACTGTTAAAAAAAAAAAAAAAAAAAAAAGAAAGAAAAAAGAAAAAAAAAAAGTAACAACAGTAAACCAAAAGAAACCCATTTGTCTGTGTTTCCTATCCAGCGCTCTGCACAGCATGCAGCGGGGCAGCAGAGTTCCAGGATGCTTTACAAAAGTGCAATATCCATGTCAAGTAAAGGAAGTGTTGGCTGGACAAAGGTACACAGCTCACACTGCAGTCACGTTATGCTGGCCTCCAGAAAGCAAAATCTTGTCCCTGTAACATTCTTTCCAGTTATATTTTGAAGTCACAGAGCGCGGATCTCCACATCTGTGCCTTGCTGCAAGCCCCAAATGTCGTCAGAAGTTGTTCTGGGTCTTATGAGTGGCTGCTGTGCCAAACCTTGGAAAGAAGCAGGTCAAGGTGGCTGCTCTGTTAGATGCTGGAAACAAAAAGGCATGGGCTTGCTCCCCTGTTATCCCTGCTGGTACAGACAGCACCACTGTGACAATTTAGATCCACTCCAAAACACAGTCACACGCATGTTCAGGATGCACTCTGTATACAGAAAATCAATATACAGAAGCACTTGTTTTCACATGGTTCCCCACACCCTCCAGCCTTCAAAACATTTGACTTCAATGAGTAGGACCAGGCCACAGATTTTAGGGCAGCTCCCCAAAACCTGCTGGTGTAAGTAGCAATCCAAGCACATCCTTGCAAAGAGAGATGACCACAGAATGATGGCAGAACAACTCAATCTTAACAGGGATTATAGATTATATGGCTCTTCGTTTGAAGTGAGGAGAAGGTTTAGTTCCCCTCAGACAGCAGCTGCATGCTTTGTGCCCTGCCAGATAACCATGCCACATGCTTGCACACCTGGGTCTTCTGGCAGGCTTTGCAACAGGGTGGAAAACCTGGTGCTCATGAGCCACAGTGTCCCTCCACACCACCTGTGAGCACGTCCCTGCCCTTGTTATTTGATAATGTAGAGGTATGTTTCAGTCTGAAGCCCATCAAACATGTCTGAGAGGGCACACTCAGTCCTGAACAAGAAAATCCTGCTCCTAGAGATTTCTGGTGAAGTGTGAAGTTTTCTCCAAAGCCTTCTCTTCCTGTCTGCATGGTGGTGACTCCTCCCTGTCTCCCTCACTCCTTTGAACAGGAATAGCTGGCCTACACCTTTTGCAGCCTATTAGTGGTTTCTATCTTAAGAAGAGTCCCAAAGCTTGCTCTCTCAAAGAGCTGGTACCATTCTACAGCAGATACCATCACCTTAGTTATCTACCTGCTGGGAGCAACTCCTACCTCACTGCAAGAAGGCAACTGACTTGAGTAAAGGCAGATTGGTAGGTTCTGTGCCCCATACAGCAAATGTGGAGTGAACAGACATTGAGTCTGAACATCCCTGAGGTGAAGACTGACTGCCAATGGCTCAGCTCCAGTTTGAGAGATGTTTCCCACTTTGTTTACTCTGACAGCTCTTTGATACAATGCTCAGCAGCTCCACTAAGATGCCCTTGCTCAGAGGTAAAAAGACAAAAAGGAACAGAGTTACTCTACTGAAAGGGCAGTACTCAACAGTACCTCCTGAGGAGCAGTCTCTCCCCTTCCAGTAGGAAGCTGTCAGTGCCCTTTGGAGCACTGCTCTTCAGTGGAAAGTACAGCACCAATGGAGGATGTTGCCCTCTGCAGGCACCCAGCTGCCCCTTTGCAAGCCTTGTTCTGCCTCATGTCTATAAAAATGCCTTACATGTGCCTTAATAGGTCAGATAGTGGTTAGCAACACACCTTGGAAAAAAAAAAAAAAAAAAAAAAGAAATAAAACAGAATAAAATAAAAACCTGTTCTGACAGTCGCAATGTTCTCCAGATATCATCCAGGTTTCTGGTTCCGGAACACAGAAGAAGACAGACTGATGATCTTGTGAGTTTGTTAGGACTGATGTTTCAAAAAAACACCTCCAATGCCAGCTCAGCAACCCTGTGCTGTAAACTGCAATTTTTTTAAGAGGAAAGAAAAGAAAAAGTCCAGCAGAGTTCACAGGTGACTCCTGCAGGGAGAGCTTGCATTCGTTAGAAGTCCACTGGTGCTTCCAGTCTCTTGCATTTGCAAGCTGACTGTCCCATAAGATCTAGCATCAGAGAGCTGAAACTCTTTAGTGCAAAAATACCCCCTCCCAAATAAGTCTTGTCCTGGAAAAATTTGGCACCAAGTGGGTGGCTGGCTCCTGTTCGACCTGCGTGTCAGCCTGGTAAAAGCAGCACCCAGAATGTCATCTGCAAGTACCTGGGCTTCCCTGATGGAGCAGAGGGCTCAGGGTCAGAGGAATGGGTAGGGTAGCTGATGGGTGCTGGGACCCCCTTGCTCCTCGAGGATTCACACGCTAGATATAGTGGGAAAGAAAAAGGCATTTTCTTAATGGATATTTAAAAAAAAAAAAGTTAACCAGGGTAGTGGAATGGTTTGCTCTAGAAGAGCCCCAGACTCCCAAATTACAGTGGAAAAGAAGTGACATCACGAGGCAGGAGCTTTCCTCCTCCCTCCCTGGCAAGGGACCAGAAGACCCCCACCAAAATGCTGCATCGTGCCTTGGCTCAGCATTCTCTCGTTGTACACAGGGTCATGGGCACCAAACCTCTGCTTCTTCAGTGTTGGACAGGCTGCTGATCCCACTGCAGAAGTGAAGAAGATCTACCACCATCTTTCACTGAGTCCCTTCTGAGGAGCAGACAGGGAAAAAAGGGGGCAGAAGATATTCACCAATTTTTTTCTGATAGGCTGCTCTAATAAATTGGCCCCAGGCAGGGGGACCCAGCTTCTTGCCTGGGTGCTCTCACAGTTGCTTGCCTGCACGTGTGCTTGCTCTCTCTCACACATCATGTACAACAAGGTGAAGGCTTAAATTCAAAAGGGGCTTCCACTCCAGTGGGCAGGTATCAGGTTGGAGCAGGTGGTCTGGGCTGGAGAAACAGATGGAGCTGCACTGGATTTTAGGCAGAACAGCAGGATTGTTCTAGGAGGACAGCACAGGGGCACAGCAGTTGGCACATTGTTTAGTCTGACTGCACGTGTGGGGTTTTGGGTGGGTTTTTTTGTTTTTTTATTTTTGCTTTCACTTTTTCATTTTAATGCACACTGCCAGCATCTGGACGAGGTTGGTTGGTGGCGAGGTATTTGGCTCTCATGCTGGAGGTGTACTAGAGGAAGACAAAAAAAAAACAAAAACAAAAGAGAACAGAGAAGTAAGTCTGAATGACTAATATAAACACAGAACCACAGATCATGACCATCTCCCACCATAAAATGGTTTGTATTTACAGCAAGCTTATCAAGGAGCTGCTGGCTTGGTCTGACAAGTTTCCCAGGTCCCTGCATGGTTCAGTCAGAGCATCACACTGTCAGCCTGCTGCAAGGATGCTGGTCAGGGCAGCACAGATGGACTAATGATTTACCCAAGCACTCTACACAGAAAGAAATCCAATGCTCAGGAGTCAAAATATGCCATACTCTGCTTAGGACAAGAGAGGAACATGGAAGTGATGCAGATGTAAAACCCCACCTCACACCTTCATCCTCTCTTAGTCACGTTGTTGCTTTCAACCAGGCCAGAAAAGGAGGCTGAAAAGACATTGGGTGTACACTGCATGGTGATATTACATTTTATGGCAATGAGGGCATCAAAAGACTTCATGTGTCACAGATGAGCAGTTTGAAAGAGAAGTGTGGAAGAATGACTCTTTGCACAACTTACACCCAAGAAAGAACAGACCCTGTCAGGCTGGAAAAAGGTTGCCATCAAACAAGATGGTTTTAGTTAACAGTTATTAGATAGTTAATAATCCACCCTGGTGTGGAATCTAACCTGTGTACCATGCAGCAGTAGACAAATCTCCAGCTTAGGGGTGAGAGAAGAAAGTCAGAAAGATGATTTTGGGGGTGTTTGGTTTTTTTTCCTTTATTTTCTTTTTTATTCTAAGCAAGGCAATCCAAAACAGCTCCCAGAAGCAACTGAGGTAACATATGCCATTCAGCTTTGAAAAAATGAGCTGAAAAGCAAATAAATAATACCTGGCAGTAAGAACAAGAGACTTTGTCTCTTTATGCCAATATGCTCAATGCCTTCATCAACGACCACATTACTGCTTCTGGGATTCTGCTCCCATGATCCTAACAACCAAGCAATGGGGACAGACATTTTATTCCTCTTTTTATACCAACGAAAGCTTGAATAATTCTATAATCTTACTTCTCAAGAGTGCTCTTCAGCATATTGACTTTTTATCACCTTTAAAATTGAACCACATAGAATAGCTGGTTAAGCTGGCAAGGAGACAACTAAAAGGCAGTTCCCTCACCAGGAGGGATGATTTATCTTGCCCACTGGGGAAGAACATTATGAGGCATCTTTAGGAGCTCAAAAGCTCAGCTGTTTCAAGGGGTTTTGGGGGAATTAACAGCATATTATCAGTATTCCTTCAAAGACTGACCCAGGATGTAACTCTGCACAATGGAAGAGAAAAACATCTGCTTTGGCAGAGCTGACCCCATGGGTACAACATGAAGACACCTATGGCTTATTTAAGCAATCATCTTTCAGTGTCTTCTATAACTGTAAAACTTGCTGCAGAACATGGATCTTAATATAAAGCCCTGGCCCAGAAATGGCTTCTATATTTAGAAGACAAAGGATACATCTGTTCTTTCTCTTTTTAAGATATAATCTTTTGCCAGCGAGAAGGAATAAGGTAAAAATTACCAAGATGAGCCAGTTTAAGGACTATAATCTACAGAGTTTATTAAATGTGATTACTGATTAAAAAATAAAGTTTAGAACATTGTTAAAACATATGAGACTAACCCAGCAGGCTAAGAGAGGCTTTGCCTTCTAAGAACTTGCTCATAGAGTAAGTAGGGAATGTTGCTGGTAGTGAAATGCAGAAATGACAGCCAAGCATCATGCTGAGAAGAGGGTCTTAGAAGGAAAAATGCATTTGATTGCTCATTTTCCATCTGTACTCCATGTGATGTGACAGGGGATGAGTACGAACAGAGAACTTCCAAGTGTGAAGGTTTTGTAAGAAGTATTTAGAAAAAAAAAAGTAATCTCAGATCGTGGAAGGTTATTGTGCATCTTCTTGAAAAAGTCATATAGGTTCAGCACACAACATGAAAAATCAACTTTCTTTAGAGCATTAAAATCAAGAAGGGCTACTTGATGAACTGCTTTTCAAGGGGGTACAAAGTCCACCCATCATGGAGGGAGAAGTCAAAGACTTTACTCCATCCTCCACCAAGAAAACACCCCACAGTTTAAGTGTCACCAAAACAAAGTAATCAGGAACACAAGATTTGGACAGTCAGGCAGAGGACATTTTATATTCAAACCTACCTGCAATCCACCACAATGAACAAATCAAGACTCAAGAGTAGTCAGAGTTAGGGCTGATGTTCTCTCCTTAACTCAGGGTTTTTGCACTTTTGTACATTTTCCCATTTCAGTTTGAACAAGTTCCTCCTTATTTAAAGTGTATTTTTAATGACCAAGTATGATTGAAACCTGGCAGTAGAGAGCTACCATTTCACTCCACATCTCATAACCAGCACAGCTCAACCAGGATGCACTGGATCTTCAGTCACTGTGGCACACCCCAAGCACTGATGCTCTGCTCCACTTGCTGCTGACAGCAATCCATCAGCAAAGCCCTTCAGTGCATCCTCTGCTGGGAAGCAGAGAAAAAATGCTGTGGAACACACAGATCCAAACATCTGGACGGGCCAGCAGATGAAGGTGTATCAGCAGATGCTTGCCAGTCACACAGATATGAAACCAAACTCAATTATCCACAGTTAAAATAACTAAATTTTTAGCTCCTTTAAAAAGTAATTCTAAAGACTTAAAGTCTGAGCACAATTCAGAGCTGAGGAGGTCTTGGACTCTACTCTGAGGTAACCTGGATACAGTCCTGGATACAGCTACAGGTATACACTTGCATTTAGTTTTCTTTAAAGAGGAGCTTTCACAGAAGGTTAAAGAAAATGCACAATGCAGTCATTCTTCCAGCACTCTTGCTGGAAGTACCCAGGTGCCTATACACCCTCATTTACCCTTTCAAAAACAGCACAGAGGACAAGTTTCAACCCATACCTTTACCACCCTTTCAGCTACCCTAAAAAGAGTACCTAAAAGACTTCTTGTTACCATTTCTCCTGGTGGCTTGTGCTATTCAACACAGCACACCTCTCAGCCACTTACCAGCCAGCTAGGACAAACACAGCTGATTGCACACAAGTTTAGTTTTGTATTTCTCCAAAGGAAAAAAAAAAAAAAAAAAGCCTCTCCTTCCCATTCAGCCTTGTTAAGGTATAAGTTTTCATAGGTATGGTTTGCCAGCACATACTAGTTGGGTGCTTAACACATATAAGCCAGCGTACAAAGGAATCATTGGTTGCAGAGAAAATAAATAATGGGAATGATCAGTTAATTTTAGAGACCATAAATCCTACCAGGTTCTGTGAACTGTGCAGCCCATGAGTACTTCACATGTACTATGCTGGAAGATCACTTACCATATGAAAACATGACTGAATATAAACCATTTACTATTTGTGGTTAAAAACCCACACGCATCTCTCTCCAGCTACCCTGACTTTGATTTCCTGCCAGAGCTATTCAGGTAATCCAATAAAGACCAAAGCTTCTGGATCCAAGTTCTCAAAGGCTGACCCACCTCCCAGATAGGCAGAGCACAGTAAACACACAGGGTTTGGTATCGTTGTCTATGGGAGGTACAAGATGCAGGGAAGCAGCAAATTCCAGCCAGTGGGTTCTGAATTCAAAGGTATTTAAGCTTTCAAAAGGCAAAAGAACAGACCTTCATTTTGTTTTGTTTGTTTTTAAAGTCTTGGAAAGAATGCCATGCCTTTTTCTGAGCCCTGCAGCCAGCCACATTAAACTCTGGGTGTGATCTAAGCTAAACAGAAAATGGTGCAGACTGAGATCAGGGTTTCAGCCCAGAGGAGATTTCAGGTCCAGAACGAAGACACTTCAATTTCCACCCACCCCAACAAGCAATGTTTTATCTCATGGAACAGACCCCTCTAAAAGTGCCACAATACCACCTGCAGGAACCAAAAAGCAGAGAAACCACCCTAAGCTGATGCCCAAGAGCAGACTTTGCAAAATTAAGACTGAAGAAAGTTGTGGCCCTTTCAAGGGTGGTAGCACCATGCTTCAAGACAGGTTTGTTTGCATTCATGCACCATGACAGAGGGCATCAAGACACCAGATTCAGACAGCACCCTTCCCAGCATGCCACAAGGCAGGCAGACAAACAGCAAGAGGCAGCAAGAATGAAGATCAAGCAGCAACAGGATGGGAAGGAATCCGATGCAAAGCTGACAAAAAGTCCCACCAAGAACAGCAGAAAAGAAGAAACAGCAGCTTTATGGGCACATATTTCTGGGAACAGAAAGTAAGATGCAATCAAAGGTCATTGATTGCATGAGCCAAAAGCTGTGGGCTTTCTGCTCCAACTGGAACTAACACCTTCCAGTTCCTAAAGTTCCTTTGAAGGAGCCTTTGTACCAGGGGAGTTTCCTGGTAGCTCAAATTATTCAACCAGGCTAAAAAAACTACAAGGCCTAATGCAGACCACCTACTCTGTCTGTAGGCACGTGGCTTTGTCATGGACCACTACAAGGGAAGAAACATTGACTGTCTTGGAGAACATCAGCAACTGCAGCCCATGAGGCATTTGGACAGGGATATGGTACTAGGAGGACCCTGTTCACAGAGCCTGTGGGACATGGAAGGGATGATTTGGACACACACAGGACAAACAAAACAGCAAAAGGTTTTGAAACAGAATGAAACAGATCTTAGTGTTTATGTCTGGACCCTTAGGGAAGTATTTTTTAGACTTGCTCCTTTTCGACTTAAAATGCAAGGATAAAAGGAGAAGCTGCACACAGATCTAACAAGCAATGAAGTAAATCTTCAGGACAGGCCATCATTACCAACTAGGATCTTTCAACAAATTAAAAATCCCACCAAGGAGCTAAAAGCTTGTGGCAGGTAAGTATCGGTGGGTTGGGGCATATGGTGTTATGACCAGTCAAGAGAAACAGAACATCAATAGGGCTCAAGGGAAGTAAAAAGCTGAGTTAAGACAACCAGTCACAACTGAAAATCTGCTAGATTGGTTCTCTGTGCTTCTAGAAAATGGCTTCTTGTGATGGGAGAACATTTACTCTGCATTTGCAGTGCAAAGTAAGTTCTCCATTCGAGCAGCACTCAGTAGTAAGCGTTCAAGCTGTTCAGCACCCAGTAGTAAGTGTTCAAGTGTGGACTTAAGAGTTGGAGCTGCTGTGAGTTAGCTTTTGTAAGGCATGGGTGCCAGCAACCCTCAGAACGTGCACCAGAAGCCTTCCCGAGGTTGAGAGCTCTCCTGGAGTCTGCGCCAGAGAGGAAACCGATTTTAATTTTAACCCTTGGCAGGAGGGAATGGGGTGGGAGGTGCAGAGGGGAAGGAATGTGAAGAAATAAAAGGCACTGGCCTGGGATAAACAGTGCAGGGATGAAGGGGGTGGTTGGGAGCGGAGAAAGGGTTGAGCAAGAAGGACCTTTTTTTTTCCAGTACCTGTTCCATTTGCGGGCGCTGTTACCAGTATGTCCGTGCACTGTCCGAGGGCTTAAGCTGCCAGCTCATATGGCTGCTACTGTCCATGGCAGCCAAATACAACTGTGATGACGCAAGAAAGAGAGAGAAAAAGAGAGTGCAGCCTCAACGTGCATGAAAAACACAGTGCAAGCAAGTGAAACGCTGTGGTGTGTGTGTCAGCGACAAGGTGGGCTCTACAACCCTAAGGGAATAGCCCTGTGGCAAGAAGGAGAAAACAGAAGGAATGAGAGAAGGCAAAAAACCAAACAAACCAACAAACAAACAAACAAAAAGCCAGGAAAAGTAACGGACAAACAATGCAGCAGGATCATCACATCTTCATTTTCACCATTTCTTCAAAGAAACCTAAATAGAATATATATACATATATATATATATATATCTATCTATATATATCTATCAGCCCTGCTACCCACTGGACTTAACCTTCTCAGATGGCTATGCCCCTCTCCTCCCTCCCAAAAAGAGGCAGGGCTATGTGCATTGGCATTCCCTTTTCCTCTCTCTCCTCTCACAGATCATTTCCTATGAAAAGTTACAATTTCTTCTGCCTCAGTATGGTCTCAGCCACTTGCTATGGAGAGCTTCAAATATAGAAATCCCAGCAAAGCTCCCTTCCCTGCTAACTGCCAAGACAAGAACAGACAGTACTTTTCTTCACTGCCCATCTAGTCTGTCTCTCCAGAAAACACTTTTATCCTGTAGCCTGCTCCTTGCTTTGTCTAGGGAGCAGCTCCCCTTGTCTATAGGTGCAGTGCTGCACTCTTCCTCCTCCCCCAGCTCCCTCTAGCCTGGACTGATGGCTGTCAAGTCAAGTTACTCTGAAAAAAAAAAAAATAAAAATCTCATCTTTACCTACTCTCAGAAACCAGCCTAAGGCACCAGGACTCAGACCCCCCCTCAGGGTATTAATGCAAACAGTGACTGCAGAACCAGGGAACTTCTTGCACAACTGAAGCCCTCGTGGAAAGGAGTGCCCCTTGGCTACAGGGCAAGGGGAAGTAGGACCTTGGGTCTACAGATATCAAGTGGACACCTGCCTTGGCAGTGCCAGGGGGACAGTGCCCTCCTCACAACAAGCAACACCAGCACTAAAGCATTTGCCACACGTACTCTGTGTGGAACAGCAGCTCTTCTCCTGAGACCATTCACTGCTGAGAGCAGGTAATGCTACCAGAGCTGGAGATCAGACCACCACCAGGGATCAGGAAAAACTCTTTGTGAGGTTTGAAAGAGGTCTGGTCAAGTACAAAGACAAGGATCAACTCTCCATTTTTTCCCTTTCTCTATTGCAAGATGAAGTGGTCCTTCTGAAGTGAAAACATGAGTGTGATGTCCTCTTTTGCACCGTATTTCCTACTCCTTTAGCCTCCAACCTCCTCTTCCTCCCCTTCCCATGAATCTGAAAACCATGCACCACAGAGTGTATTTTCTTTACCTGGTTGATTGTTAAGCATGCTACTACTCATCCTCTGTAATAACACCACCAAGTTAGTGAGCACTGTGATGGCATGTTCTCCAAGCTGAGGTGTAAGTAAGGCTTTACAGGGTCCCGTGAAGGAGGGCAAGATTCATCTAGTTCTTACAGACATGAAGGCAAGCCCCTGTTTTATCCAGCACACAGAAATGGCTATCAGGCCCCTCCAGATACCAAAACCTTCCATGAAAGTTGTTTTGTTTTGGTTTTCCTCCATAGGAAATTAAATACAAAAATAGATTTCTAAAGAAAGTAAAACAGTTGTGAAAGAAAGGTTTAAAAAAGAAAAATCTCAACAAAAAAAAAAAACCAATACAGGTTTCATCCTATCAGCTCTTTAGGGCAGATTAAGGAGAGAGGTTCAGCGATAACTCTGAATTTACTGTTTTAACAAGTTTCTTTTTAAACTTGAGGACACAATGCCACAGTTTGCAAGTACACTGCATGCAAGTGAATCATCCTGCTGAAGTCACCCACCAAGATACTCATGCACTTCAGTGGTGGCAGGACTGGGCCCATAGGATTACCAGTGTTAAGAGACTGAGTTTTATTCTTTTTATGTGCAACATCCAAAGTAGCATAGCAGGGTTTTATTCTCCGTGGCAGGTGAGACATGAGTTGTCTCTTCAAATTATTGCCATTTATGGGCCAGATCCTGTGTTTGGCTGCACAATCAGCTCCCTTGAGAGTATACAGCAGTGGTGAATGTGTATTCCCCAAAGATGCTGAAGCAGAGAGGAGCAGTAAAGAGAGACTTACTGAGGGAGGTGGGGACTCCCGGCCAATGAGTGGGGTATTCTCGCAACGGGGGTTCTGGAAATTTGCATTCTGGCTCCTAGGAAAGGAAGACACACATGGTAACAGGGGGTAGGTGCCATGCTTCTCTGGAGATCTCTGATGGTGACATGGGTCAGAGGATCTGCACCCCCAAAACTACCCTCGCAGGTCAGTCTCCCTCCAAGTTTCCTTACAGGCCAAGTGGGTTCTCTTTGTCAGACATAGACACAAAACTGGCATTATTTTCCTCAGATTAAGCACTGGCTTTACATTCTTACTCAGATGGGTCCACACTGAATCATGGCAGGTTATTTAAAAATAGGTCTGTGTGAAAATCTGCCTCCCCGCAGCGTCAGAATTGCCAAGTTGCAGGGATGGAGATAAAATGAGGACAAAGTCTAAGGGGAAGAACAAAATGATGTGCCAGCCTAAAAAAGATGGGCCCTGAAGGTAGTCCAAGGGAATCAAGCACTTCTGGAGAAAGCTCTTAAGATCCCACCTGGACCTCATAGCTCCAGACTGCAACAGATGTCAGAGCTGACTTGAAGTATTGTGGAAGAACAGAGACTACAGATTATGTCTTGGCTCTCAGAAGACTTAAAATCTTCTGGCAAGACTGCTCTGTCTGAAGAATTAAATCTTCTGGTGACCAGAATCATTGTGCAATAAGGATTCCAGACAGTACCTTCCTTCTTTTCTCTAGACAGATTTCTACATTCTGGAAGACATTTTGGAGTATGCTGTCTAGTACCACTCTTTCTACTGCAGCCCTATTGCATCTACAGGGAGAAGGGAAATGAGAAAACAAGCCTTCAGATTAAATCCTTCATTGCTTTCTACTGCTTGGTCACAGGCACCAGCCTCACAACAGAAATGGGAGTGAAGCAAACGTGGAGGAGCTGCAGTACAGGCTTCGTGTCGGGATACTCACATGTACTCTGTGACAGGAGCATTGCTGACTGTGTGTGCTGCTGCTGGAATGCTGGTCTCACTGCCATAACTACTCCCACAGCTATAGAGGCTGGGCATGTGCACTCTGTAAAGGTTATCATGTGTTTGTCTACTCCCTTGAGCAGCTGATTCTTCTTCCCCATCATCATCTGAGCTTCTGCAAGAAGGAGAAAAAGTTCCTCCTAGAACCCTACAATCACCCCACACGTAGGGTTTGCAGGAAATCACAGCAAGCCTAAGGAACCTCCCAACCATCTTCCACACCTCCACATTTATACCCATTTGGGATGGCTTAGGGTGGCAGTGTCAAACTCAGCCTACACCGCAGTGACTCAGCCCTCCCACAGGTGCCATCTGGATTTTTACACTGTGTGATACCCCACAGCCTTCCTACAGCCCTCTCTCAGGGCTTGGCAGACAGCACAATTCTGCAACTGTCCAGTCATACAACCAAAGGATGGACACACATCCTGAAACAAACAGCATTTAAAAAAGAAAAAAAAAAAAAGAAAACAGGGAAAAGAAAAAAGAGATATGTAAAAAAGAGCTGTAGAAAACATCCTTTAAAACTGTGTCTTTCTGTTTCTTGTAGACATGTCCAAAGTTCCTGTTGACTTCTGTGAACTCCTGCTCTGGTTACACAGTGTCTGCTTCACCTTCTAGCAAAATCTCAGAAGTTTTTATAGAGACTGAGTTGCAGCATCTCAGGCATCAAAGTCTACAGGCTTTCTTCTCTTAAAAATGCCAGGATTTAGATGGAATTTTTATGCAGACCAAAGTCAGTTTGCCTGCTGGTTCCTTCCCCAATTCCCATAGTATTCTCTTGCAATATACACTGCTATTTTATCTCCCTAATTATGGGATGAAGCACCAAGTTTTGAAATCTATTTTAGCAACACTTAAAGCTAGTAAAATGTTCTACAGGAAAAACTTTGTTGCTGGGGGAAAACAGCATGGACACTGACTGAACATTCCCAAACATCACCTGCAGCTTCTGTACCACGAGGTGGCACTGAAGATTTATTCAGGGAATTGCAGCCTGTACAGTCTCTTACAGGCAATAAATTCTGACATCCTCCACCTCCCCGGGGGGAGGCAGAGGAAGAAATGGCACTTGGGGGTTTGGAAAAGGGAATCCTTCAGTTCATAGCAGCAGCTTGAGCCTTGCTGGGGGGTAGGCAGCAGGGGCAACACATGAGAGGCCACTGTGTAAACCTTTCTCCTTAAAATGGACAGACTACCAGGATCTTCTGGGCACTGGCTCTAGAGCTGCATGAGGAAGAAGTAAGGAAATGAGGATTTTCTGAAGCATTACACTGATGCACTTTCCAAGGCTTTCCCTGCGGGCACTGCAGGCTTGGAGGTTTCTACCTTCCTGCCATTGTTTAGGATGTTTCATTTTACTTTGAACCTTGAGCCTGGGCTTAAAACCACCAAAATCATATTTCAGGATCACAGAAGAGAATTTGCTGCAGTCTACTGATCTTCTGTGAGAACAGAAAACTCAAAGCTATTATCACAGCTGCATGTGGGGCAGCAGCCAGTCAAGTGAAGCCCTCTGAAGGTTTGCTCAAGACTTACTGATCAACCAGGTTACCATGGTTAACACCAGTTCCACACAGCTCTGCTGTTAGATGACTGTCACCAGTTTGCAAGTATTTCATCTGCCCATTCTACTGGTAACAAGACAGCTCCCAGTCTGCATTAGCTGTGCTCCTCAGTCACCCCAGCCTGAGCCAAGCTAGGTTAGAACTGCTTCTCAGTCCAGTTCTCTTCCCCATAGTAGAACAAATTTCTCAAAACAATGCAAGGGAGGAATAGGTACTTTACGGGAGTGGTGAGTAGTCCAAGCATTACCTCTCTCTACAGCTATAATCATTAATCTCTGACTTGACTCACAGATGGACAGTGTACTGAGTACTCTGCACATGTAATATCCCAGTGCAACAAGAGTCAGATGTAAATATTAACCACAGAGAGAGCAAAAGCCAATAGTTTGGGGTTTTTTTTCTGTTGCTTACAGAGCCTCATCTCTCATACTCCTGGGATTATATGGGAAAGAGCTCCATATGCTCATGGGCACAAATCCAATAGCCAGTCTTCATTAAGAAAGAGCTCTACAATGCTACAGGATCTAAACCCTCTCTATACCTCTTCTGCTGCCAAGTGTGTGGGATGCTACACACAATGGAACTGAACATGAGGGCTGTGACAAAGGAGAAGAGAACCAGGTAGATGAGGCCTTCCACTCCATCATAGCAAAATCCCGTCAAAGCCTGGACATAATCCTGGAGAGAAAAAAGAGCAAAGTTTCCTGATCAGTAGGAAGTTAACATTGAGCTCTAATTCAAAAGCCCTTCCTCTGGACTAGATTCTCTGAAACAAATGAGGAGATTGTAGTCCCTTTTCTATTTCTACTTTAATTTCAGGGACCCTCAAGCATTTTTCATAGCTGATCTAACCCTTATTTCCCCTCACAAAGCCCAGCTTGGATTTAGACATGGAAATATTTTCAACCCCCACGCAATAAGACTTCAAGCAAGCAGGTGGGGAGAAAAAAAGCAACAAAATTCGAGGCACATTACCACCTAGCTTAAGATGCCAACATTTTCATTAAGCCTCTCAGCTCCTTCACTGTGTCCCATTGTCCAAGAACATGAGCATGTTCTGTGTCTCTGCTTTCAGAGAGACAGCTGGACAGCAGTTAGCCCATGCTACAGTGCAGCAATAAGGTATTCCATGCAAAAGGCAACAAGTCTGGTGCTACAGGAAAAAATAACAACTTGAAGGTCTGTGAAACCTCAGGGCTGCAGCCTGTAGATGTATAAAGAAACGTTATCTAGTTTCCTACGTTGATCTTTAAACAGCAAGCTAACTTGTTTCAAGTTCCTATTCTCCTTTCTGCTGAGTCAATCAGTAAAAGCTGCTGGAAACTGTTTTGGCACACCAGAGATTTGAAACTCCAAGATAATCAGTACACTTACAGGCTCTACAGCCCCTTTGTTCTTTCTTAGCTTAATCCCAGTTACTGAGTACTCACCAAATGCAGACTTCGACAGTCTACTAAAGCTGTCAGTTGCTGCAAGTTGATCTCTGTTGCATTTAAAACCTCCTGGATCCGAGTAAGATACTCCTGTAAGCAACAAGCTGATGATTATGCCAAGGAAATGGTTTAGCAGGAGCTGATCTTCAGCTTTGTACAAAGGTAGGGGAAGCCAGAAAGCACAGGGAAAGAAAACTTGAACAGTTACCTTGGAGGCGGGGTGGTCTCTGCTTGCTGACCTCATGAGTTCCATAATATCATCCTGCATTTCCACCAGAGCCTTGTGACTTCCTGACAGCTTCTGCTCAACACAAAACATGCAAAGTTTCAGCAGTTCAGGCCACAGAAACCAAAAGAGCTCCTGGGAAATAACAATTAAATCCTGCTCCCAAATGCTGAAGCATCATTGGTGTGAATGGTACAAGTTAAGGATGTCTCAACTGACATGGGTGCAGCTGCAATAGGGTTAAGACTGACTTTTACCCACCTGGAGGTAGTACAGAGAGAAAGAAGAGGGGAAGGGAAGAATCAAAAGAAAAAATAACAAAACACACACACACATGCACAAAAAAACCATACACACAGCTGGAGCCAGCTCCAGGACAGAGAGGAAGGAGAAACAGGAGACACAAAGGTCTCATGTTCTCACCAGAGCACAGCTGGGTTTTCCTACTAAATCAGGTGGCTGAGAAAGACTTAACATGAACACTAGAAGTTGTTTGTATTGGGGTGCAGCCTTCACATCCCATTGAAGAGTCCTTGGGAATGTCACATGCATGTCAGGCTCTACTGAGCAACCAGAAATGCAACAGATGGCAACGGTGCATCATAGCACAGCTTGAAGTGTTCTTACCCCACCCTTAAAAACAGAGGAAGACAAGACTTGAAAAAATCCTAAATATAACTGGTGAAGCAGCTGGTGTCTGCCAAATAGTGGGTGGTGTGGGTTCACTCTGGCCTCTGATACATAAGACAAAGTTTGGGATGGGCCCAGGTGCTGTTCCTCAGCCCCCACACAAAAGAATAATGACTCACTTTTATACTTGAGGATACAAACCCTCCAACATCCAAGGGGTTTAAGAGGTGCATGTGAAAATCACTCCCTCAACCACAGAAGTGTTTGCATTTTGGGAGTGGAGTGTTGCTACTATTTAATCCAGAAGAACCTACAGAAACAGATTCAAAGCAGGAAGTATGTAGCTTCCCACCCTGGCATTAATGGTGTGTGCTCTGTCTCCATCTTAGAAGACTGCCAAGCAAACAGAGGTACCAGGAACAAAGCCATGGTTACCACATCACACCACACCACACATGGACCCCTTTAAGAGGGCATCCTGGCCATGAAGTTATGCACCTAAGGATGAAGGTAGAAAAAGCTGCTCACTAAACCACAGTGCCACCTCTTGCAGAGCTGGGAAGTAGCTACCAAAGCTTTACCAACAGGTGGAGTGCTCCCTAAAGCTAACACAGCTTGCTGCATGCTGGCATCTAAAACCTTTATCCAATACCCTGCAGGATGCTGAGAAGGGCTGAAGGGAGTCAGGATGCTGACACTCACCTGCTGGAAAGGGTTGGGGTATCCAGCACTACAGCTCATGTAATAACGGAGAGTATCTACAAAGACAAAAGGAAAGAAAGTCACTCTAGGGATAGCATTCCAGCTTTGTAGCATCTTAGGCCTGCCACAAGGGAGGTGTTAGGTTCTGAAAGCAATACACAAAATGAAAATGCAATATAAATGGAATCACTTCCCTCTCTCTGTGTAGGATTGCAGTGTATGAATGGCACTAGAGAAAGGGATGTAAGGTGCCTTTAGGGAGAAAAGAAAGATTTGGTTTCTTCTTTTTTTTTTTTTTTCTTCCCCAACAATAAAAGGCAATGGGGCTGCCCAATTTGAATAGTTTGATAAAACACCCAAAAAGTGTTATTCAGATGTCAGCACTATCCACAGTATAAACATAAGGCAAGTCCTCAGTCTAGGACAAATCCAGCTGGATGCTTTATATCTGCAGATTCCAAGTGTCAGAACACCACTCTACCATCACCAAAAGCAACCACAGTCTGCTGCCCAGGGCAAAGAGCAAATAAAATACTCAACTTTCAGTCAGTTCAGTTCACTGGCTAGATCACTACACAGCTACACAATATTGGCACAGGAGAGGCAGCAGCAGTGATATAAATTCAGGCTCTTATCAATAATACCTGGAGGAGCACACCTCCAAAGACAAGGTGAAAACACATCCCTGTTCTACTACACCAAGCCTGATGTACTCGTTCCCAAGTGCTTGGAAAAAACAAAAACAAAAAAACAACTTCACAACTGGAGGTTCTTCTATCACATGCAAGAGAGAATGGTTGTAGTCAGTGTTCTGTAGAAGAATGTAAGAAAGCCCTCCCAATTCAAGAAAATAATAACTTTCAGTAGCATTTCCTAAAAATGGTAACCCTTTCAAAGTAAAGTGAGAAAATGGATGGAAAACAACAAGTTCTGGTCTTTGACACATATTAGGGATGAACAAGTAAATAGTAGTCTGTTTTCTGATGGATGTCACTTGCACGCAATTAGATTTTAATTAGATGTTTTAATTAGAGTAATGAAAGAGCATATGACGTGTTTTGCATCTATTTTGATTTATGCAAAAAAAGTTATTTTTGATATTGAATCAATACTGCAGATCTGATCAATAAAGGAAGCTCTTCCCATGTATTAGGATACCAGCAACATGCTATCTGTTCAAGAGCCCCCAGACTGTTTGCTTCTAACATCCCAAAACTTAGTCCTAATAGTGAGTACCTCTACCAGTAACCACAGTACAGCAGGGATATCCTCAGATGAATCCTTTCTTCACTAAGAGAGACTGGAGCAGCTTGCCCAAGAGTCTGTGGCTGCCACATCCCTGGAAGTGTTAAAGGTCAGGTTGGATGGGGCTTGGAGCAACCTGACCTAGTGGGAGGTGTTCCTGTACATTCAGGGGGGTTGGAGCTGGATGATCTTTAAGGTCCCTTCCAACTCAAGCCAGTCTATGATTCTGTGATAAACTATCAGATGAGAGTGTTAAAATCATCATCCATTTCCTAGAACAGTTTGGGTTAAAGGGAACCTTAAAGATAATTTCCAGGCTTGAAAATAGTTTTATTTCTCCACATTCAGATGTGTATGAAACCAGCCTGGTGTCCTCACAAGTTACAAATACCAGACCTTCCCCTGCCATTCTCAATAATGCTATCAAGGGAGGGAGATCTGAAAGACCTGATCATCCAAATACCTTTAGATAATTTCTTAAACATTTACAGTTCCTCTTCAGATGAATGGGAGTGATCAGCTCAGCAAAAGCAAGGGTGAAGCTGCCTCTGTGAAGAGACGAAAAGCTCCCAAAACACACACACAATCTGCATCTCCCTCCCCACTGCCATCCTTTTCTCCATTCCTTTTCATCTTCTGCCTGTGACTTGCAGTAACAGCGTATTCCAGGCTGTAAAGTTATTCTAATCAGTCTCCAACTTAGAAATCAGTAAAAGGCACAAGCAAAAAGAAGCAGACCTGCCTGTATCCTGCCTCTGCCGTGGTTCCCATAAATATTGAATGCACCTTTTGGCAAGCCAAGGCACTGGAGACCAAGTGCTACTACACAGCCTGTCTGCTCCTGCAAACTGGCAATGCAGCCTGACAGCTGTTATTTATAATTCATTAGCCTACTTTGGGGCAGCTTCTGTCAGCTCCTCCATCTCCCACCACCACTGACTCTTTCTCTCAGATGACTTCTATCTTCCCAGCCAAGCCTCTGAAGAGCAATTAGCAAAATCTGGCCAGATAGGAGGGCAGCAAGAACTGCTTTGTGTGCCTCACTTTGGGCAGACCACACAACTGAGGGGCCACAGTTGTGGCCGAGGAAAGGACTGCTGCTCCCAGGCTCATAAATCACATCCAGTGGCTGCAGAAAATCAGATGAAAAAAGCACCTGTGCTGAGAGAACAGCAGAGAGAACAGCAACCCACAGCATCACACACAGTGACCAAAAGGAGCTGGGATGTTGCCATTTATTCTAAATCAACAAACCACTAAGAGTTTCTCTTGGGGCCCCACAGTGGTATCAGTTTTACATTGCCTTTGTAGGTGCATGAAGTTGTATGACATACCACTAAGACACAGCTCCAGAAATGGTTCCTCCCCAGCCTTCCGGGTCATCCCTGGTGGGCAGATTACAGCTGAGAGTTCCTGATATCATCAGAGTATGCAGCTTGTAAGACCAGGATAAAGATTGCTGGTTACAAGTGAAGTGAAAAGCCGTGCAGTGAAATAAGTGCTTCCCTTCCTTCACCCTGGAAGGCAGGATCAACACAGCTCTGTTGTGGTAGTGCTGGCTTTGCAGCTGACAAGTGTGACACTGTACATAAAACATGCTTTCCAAAATTGCAAAGCCAGCTGGACTAGCTTTCCTCTGCACTGAACCCATAATGCTAAGAGCTGTGGTGCTTTAAAGCTAAAGCTTAAGGCACTGAAGCTGCCTTAAGGTGATCCTGTGCTGCAAAGCCTGGAAATTAATAGGAGTGTGACCCCCCCATAGATGGAAAAGAACAGGAAACCTCTTCACCAGTTTTAAACCTGGTGGAGATGATCCTGCACCATACCAAATCTCCCATTTCTGTCCAGGAAACATCTCTATTCACCCATCTCCATTCACCCATCGTGTGCACTCTGCTAACAGCTCCCAGCAATTTCTTTCTAAAATTATCTTTCTGATCCGTCTTCCTCTCCAGCAAAATTCCTGAAGATTGGATCTGATTTTTGAAGCCAGCCTTTAGGTGATGCAGCTCATAGGAGAAGGGTTAGGCAGGGTCACATCTGCCTATGTCTGCTAGTGCTAGCAGCAATCCTCCTGACCCACTCTCTTGGTGAACAGGCAGTGTGGGAGCAGAAGGCAAGGAAAGGAACTACCCAAAATGCTTTATTTTTGCAAAGTCTGTTTTTCCTAGAAAGGAAAGTAGAACTGCCTGCTAAAGACAGCTTCAGCTGCTAGAACTGCTTATTGCTCTGCAACCATGGAGACTATTTGCTTCAAAGCTCAGCCAAAATGCAAAAATGGCATTATGCACCCACCAAAAGGCAGACAGAAGGTCTGTAGGGTAAAGAGCAACCAGATAAAAAGATCCCAGTTTTAAAAAAACCCAACAACTAAATAAATATCCACACCCAGAATAGCTTTCCCCAGCCCTTCTTCATCTCTACTCGAGCATTCTCCAAGCAGCTTGCATTTTACATATGCACCCAGATGAGATTGTCTCTGGGGGTTCTATCATCAGAGAAACTTGAAGTGTATCACCTGTGATGTCAAAGGAAGACAGCCCATTTTGGCCAGATTTTCTTGCCCAGGTAACATGTTCCCCACCAGGAATTTTATTTCCTTAGGGCAAGTTTGACAGCAAAGGGAGTGATCTGCATAACATTTACATTTCCCTTATATATCCTGCTCTTGCACTGGTGCAATCAGTCATCATCAACATTCAGCAAATAGCTCACAGCCATCCCACATGCCTTCCACTCCAAAAACTCTGTTCAACGGGAGTCCAACAAAAACCACACAGGAAAACACAGATTCTCCACACCAATCCTCAGCAGGATTCTCAAGAGCATTTCTTTGGGCAACCTTTTTCTGCAGTGCTCACTGAGCAAATGTAAAAACTATGCAACCACCCATGAGAAGTTTTGTCCTGAGCTTACTTTTAGAGAGCAAAGGGAGTTGGTGGTGGCATCAGTCCTCATGTTCATCCAGCTCTGGGTTTCTAAGATGAGAGTGAACCAGTGGGAGGCCAGTTAGGAGGCTGCATGTGATAAGAATGCTGGCTGTGTGTCTGAGCAGCCAAGTTCAGCATCCAGCCTCACCAGCTCGGCTGGACCAAAGGTAAAAGGCTCCACCATCTGTCTTCTGAGGTTTGCAGTTCCTTCAGATGGAGCAGGAGTCTCCTCACCATGCAGATTTCCAGTAAGGGAATCTGGAGAAAGCTCTTCCTGTTGTTTAGGCAGATTGTGCCTTTTTATTTAATTTAATGCAATAAGTCATCTGATAATAACATGGCATCAATGAAAAAGAATGAGACTAGAAGATGGCCTCCTGCTTTGAAAACATCTTGGCTGCACCACATCTTTTTACTAAGAGCAAGAGCTGTTTATAGAGCTCCATTGCCTTTATCTAAATTAATGAATACTGAGTGAGTTAGGCACGTATCAGTCTCTTCTCTCCTCCAGGAAACCTGCATTAAGGCTCTTTGCCCCCCACTCCTCCCCCTTTCCTTTAATGCAGTGCATTTTATCTACAAAACAAGAACATCTCTCCAGCTAAAAACATGACAACAATAATAATGCACTTAATCAGATTATTCTCAGCTCCATTAATTCTATTTAGATTTGCAAACAGCAATTAATACACAAACAGGAATATTAACATGCTAGCTGCTCAGTATCCAACACAGTTATTTTTCTGTGAAAAACTCCTATAACCACCACCACAAAGCATTGCAAATATGCAAACCTAGATGACTCAGTCCCAGGCTGAATGTAATATTCCCAGCCCTATGCTCTGACAACACATTATGTTTAAAAACAACACCGAAAAGTAGTGATTAAAGGGAAAAAACAACCCAGCACTATAAAGCTTCTTATGATTACTTGTTGGATTTTACATCCTTCAAAAATAGATGGCAGCACCTAGCCCACTATGCCACAGCCCAGCACTGGCTAAAAGCAGACACCTAAGCTTTTCTAAAGTGTTTTGGCCTCACCTGTCTGTACTGCTATTAATGTCAGAGAGCAGAGGCAGCAAACCAGAGTGTGAAGAGCCCATGCCCTACAACTGGGAGCCTTCCAACAGGGATGCTTCACCCGAGAGGACAGCATGGATGCTGCTCCCAACCACCTGCCCTTTCTCCTTGAGCTCATCACTCTCACTGTATATATAGCTCAACTGGTCACAAAGCAGGTGCTACAATTTACAGTCAAAAGTATTAAGGGATACCAACAATTATTTCAGACTTTTAAAGATGCTTCTAAGGAGCTGTTACTGGGATTACTGCAATCCTTGCGTTGTGATTTTCCTTCCTGCTCAGGTGTCCAAGACAGTCCCAGCATCAGAGACCAAGAGCTATTTCTGCAGCTTCCTGATCATAAACTATGACACAGCAGTGAAAACCCACATGGGCAGGCAAACTGTTCAGTCATCTCCCAACCAGCTGCCAGGCTCAGAAGTTAGGCTGATATCCTTCTGGAAAAAGGGAAAGGCACTCACGAATGCTCAACGGCTGCCTACCAGCAGGGAGCTGACACACCAGCAGCCCACAGAAGGGGCCACCATTCCAACTCCAACCTGTGACAACACCTGCTCCTCCTCCTCTTCAGCATTTTGCTTCAACCCATTCACTGTTATTTATGGAGCCTTAACAACTGGTATAGCTGAGGGTGCTACCAGAACAGAGCCTGACTGTCACCCAGGGAAAGCAGGAGGAGAAGGGGCAGGAATGTCAGACCTGCACTCACCCTTTGCCTCTAAATGAATGATGCTGATTAACAAAAAGCTGCAGGACCCAAGCAGACGTGGACAACTGAAATGGAGAAGTAGCATAAAGCCTCATTTCTTGAGTTCCCAGAGTCAATCCAGTAGTTACCGAACATGATCCAGAGCTGATGTGGGTTACCAGGTTATTACAGCACACAGCTGGCATTCTCCATCAGCTGCCTCCCCTTGGCCTCACTGACTCATTTGTCTCCTTGAACAATGAGGAGGACCAGCTTGGTACATGGTGCCACATCTCCATCACCTTCACAGCCAAGAGAGGGTTTTCACCCTGTGCAGTGTTAAACACTCATTCCCTTCCCTTATTGTATTTCTTTGTTACAAAAAAAGAGCTGCCTGGCTCCATCCTTTCCTTCCCAGGGAACCAATAAATAAGAAATTCCAAAAATAAACTGTGTGGTAACAGCAACCTGCACATACTCTTTTATACTATGTTCTGCCTCCAGACAAACATTTCTTATTGCTTTCAATCCCTGCATGCTCAGCCATAGCTGCATCCCTAATTTCCCATCAGCTGCACAGCAAGAGGCAGCATTTGGCTAAGTGTGTGGCCACACACTGGACCTTCTGTACACGAGGCAAAGATTCTCTGATTCCACTAAATAGGAACCAGGAAAAACCACAAGTGGCTCCTTTAGCAAATCAGTGTCATTGCTTATTTGTGTTTTATTATACATTGACTATACAGAGGAACCATCAGGGGCAGGGGAGGGAGGAGAAATGTTAATTTTGTTATCTAAGGAGCAAAATCAGTCCTGAAAAAACAGTTTTTGTTTTTAACACTTAAGGTATCTCTGCTGGCAGGGGCTTAACCAATTTTTTGTTAAGCTATATTTCTGAAGCCAGTTCTGCCCTCCCAAGGTCCAAATTAGAGACACCTTTCACCTCACCAACCACTTCAGTCTAAGTTAGGAGCTAGAAACCCAAACTCCATCAGTGCTCCAGCTGGATACCATTGTGATGCAGGGATGTTGTTTTTAATGGAAGAGGATTTTAAAAAGTCAAAATAATATGTGGAAAGGCAAATTCATACTTTTCTTTGTGGATGTTTCCATTCATTTACCCTTTTAATTAGCTTTAAAGAAACTCCTACTTATAGGACTTTGCTAATATAAAAATATATAAAAATAAGTATTCTAAATTCAGGAATACAGAGCCAAGACCATGTTTTAAAGATGACAACTCAAACTGCACAGTACTATTGCCACAGTTCTGTCACTAGGAGGGGAAAACAAGATTCAGGGGTGCCACATTTAAAGCAAAATAATCCAGGGATTTCTGTTCTATCTTATCATTTTTTTCAACCCCAAAAGCCAAGACAGAAGGAAAATTCTGAGAGCTTTTCTGACCAAGAAAAGCATACATGTGCACTTCTTGACCAGGTTATAAATGCTTCCTTGGAAAGCACACTGGTTTTGCAGAGCTTCACACAGACCTGCTTTTCTCACTGCATGCAAGCTCCTCTGTTCCCCCTAAATTCTCAGCCAGTGCCATGCTCCTGTGTGACAGCTGGAGCAGCAGCACCCTGTGCCAAGCCAGCCCCAGCACTTACCAGCACTGAGCACTGCATTCTCCTCAGCCACTTGGGAGACATAAGCATCAGGGTTAACACAGAAGTCACTGGAGCCCTAGACAGATGGAAGACAAAAGTAATAGCAAAGAACACCAGTACCAAAGAGCAGCTGAGCCAGGTTAACATCAGGGAACCCTCTGCTCATCATGGGGTGTTTTAGATGCCTCATCCCCACTTTACACACTGTAGCAGTGCTGGAGCACGAGCTAGTGCACCACACCATGGGGGAAGCAGGAGCTCTGTCCACAGATGCATTCACAGATGTAAATTGCTGGGACAGCTACTTCTAACAAGATGGGCTATAAAACAGGCACAGCATAACATTAATCTCTGGTCAGATAAAGCTGCAGCAAAAGGTGAATGGGACTTGGATCAGAGCCACTTACCACAGCGACAGCCAACTCCAGACCCAAGGATGCCCAGCTGACAATCAGGGCAAACACCCCAAGCAAGCACACCCTGTGGGAGATAGACAGATGGCAGATGTAAAAGCTCTGATTTCAAGCAGATCCTTTCACAAGATGTATTATTTGGAGTCCAAAGCAGGTACCAAACCCAAGAAATTGTCAACCACTATTAAACCAAACCATTTTGTATGTCATGGACAGCAGCAACCAGAGAAACATATGTCTAGTAGTTGGTTCCCATTGGTACCCAGGGCCCTAGGGCTGCAGAAGAAGGAAGAAGAGGGCAAAAGCAAAGTCTTACCCTGCTTCTAGTAGGGAAGCCAAAATCACAAAGGAGTGGCTGTAGGAAAGGCAGAGTGAGAGACTGGATAGCTACAGTCCCATTACTTCCACTACTACCATGCCATACTTCGTTTTTTGAGTTGAAAGATATTCAAAGAAAACTCAGCCATATCAAAAAATCCCACAAAAACACACTGATCCAAATTTCTGTTTCTGGAAAAAAAATAAAGCTGTCAAGTGTTGGGTTACAGAGGGTGGGAGAGAACACCCAGCCCCTGTTAGGACACCTGACTTTGATTCCAAGCTCTGTGCATCCAAACAGCACCTAAGCATCCCACACAGCCACAGGAGAGAGAAAGTCACCTGCAGGGAAACAGTTCAGAGCATCAGTTTAGGTGCCTACCACATCCCTGCGAGTCCATCTCTGCACAGATTGGAAAGGTTTGTTCTGACAGCTGGACCTCATTAGTGATAGAAATAGTGGGAAGTGCCCGCTAGGAAGCAGACAAGGAATGAGGGATGACAGAGCAGTGGTCTCAGTGACATTCAGCTTGCACACACTGGTGGAGAAGACTTTCATACTTCTCCAACCAGCACATTAGCTCTTCACCTTTGCTGTCAGTATGAATGCCAGAGATATGCAGGGAGAAGTCCTCCTCAGCTCCCTCAGGTATGGGGATGCAGACTAATGAGCAGTTTCATCTTATGTAACCCTATCTTCAAAGTAAAGGGACACTGGCTTGCTCTCTCAGGGATACATTTTCCTTCAGGCTTTGAAACACAAGTAGGTTTCTCCCACCCACCTTCTGAATAGAACAAAACAAAAACATGTTGATAACCAAGAAATTCTTTATTCAAACCTAGCACAAGCCTCTCTGTGCTTGTATCTCTTTTCTGCTGCATTTGTCTCATTGCATACCAGAGCTTTGAAAAAAATAAATCTATGGGCCTACATTTTAAAAAAATTATCTATCCCTCAGTTTAACAACTAAAGCTATCCACTTTATTATGCTTTTTCCAAATAGGTGCAAGAATTATAAGCCATGGACCAGCAATGTTCTGTGATTTTATGACATAAGGACAACACAACTTGGTGCCTCCCACTGAGCACAGTAGTCAATTCAGTAAGACACATTTGTTGTTTTACTTTAAATGCAGATGACTGGGTCAGTAACTGATTGCCTGGCTGAAAGATCTAAAACTGGCATTTCCCCATCTTGCTTGGCTATGATACACTTGCTTCTTTATGCCATGTGCTCCCTTTGGGGAATGCTTTAATATGAACTTCTGGCTAACAGGGAATGAGATTCTAATTTAAACCCTGGGTTTACCATCTGTGCCTACTCTTGGACTTTTGTCTGTAGAACCTGCCAGGTACGAAGTCATCTGGCAAATAATAAATCTGAATACACATTCCAGTTATTAATGGTATCACCATGTACCAGGGTAAAGTCTTGGCCATGACAGCTGTCAAACTGTCACTGTCTTTCTGATCCTGGTATCTTTGCCAAATATACTAAGCTAAAGCAAGCTAAAAGATAAGGAAAGGAACACTTTTTTTTTCTTGCAATGGGGCCTGGGTATGGCAGCATTTACAGTGCTTTTTAGAAATAGGCATGAATTAATAATTGCAGTACCATGGGAACAAGGCTCCTCATATCTGTATATACCATTGCTTGCTCTCACTTTAACATTATTTCAGGTGTGACAGCCAAAAGATAAACAAGAGCATGCAAAATGCATGCTACCAGGTTGTGCAGACACATGCAATGCTCATCATCAATTAATAAATGCCCTCACAACTATAGAGAATTAAAGGGAGATTTTTAAAGCCTATGAACTTAAGGGAGCATGTGCACATCACTATCCCCCAGCAACCAGAGGCTACCAGTGCTACCCAGTGAGAGGCAAAGAGCCCAGATAAGTTCCTTGGCTTTGATGCAGAAGCAATGGACACCAGTACCATCCCATTTTTTAGCTCAAGATCCTTCCCATGAACATCTCTCACATTGCCCTAATGCTATCCACAGAACTATGCCCTGCAAAGCCTCTCTATATTGAGAGGCAAACTAAAGTTTTCCAGTCTCAGAATCAACTGACAAGAATCGAGAGGTTTCAGCTAGCAGGTACTTGCATTCAGCTGATCTTCCTTTAAGCAAAGTGCCTGGGTCAGGACTTACCCAATAAGAATGGCCCTGGAGTTTCTAATGAGCCCAAAGAGCACCAGCAAACAAATCAGGACATGGAACAGGAGTAGGCCCAGGTATCCCAGCCATCTGCAGCAAAACAAAACAAGTAATAAAATAAACCAACACGGCCTGCAATTTAAAACTAGTGGATAAAAGGCACAGATCAAGAAGCTAGTGTGACTCATGGGAAAAATGTAGCCCTTCATCTCTTCAGGTGAAGCCACCACTAATGATTAATCTTCAGAGAGCTCTGGATGAGGTAGGTAAAAGCACTCACACAAGGCACCCAGCATACACAGGTTTTGAGAAATAAAATTACTGATCTTGTCCTAGAATAAAGTCATATGCAAGTGGACACATATGAACTGGATCAGGTGAAGATCAGGCTTTGCAGCTTCTTGAACTTCCTAGACATTTGTTAGAAAATGCTTCCATTATTTATTCCACATGTGTGTACAGAGCTTTTCTTTTGTGGAATACAGTTGATGCAATATTTTATTAAATATGTTTGAAAAAAAGGAACGGTAGTATGTGACGTTAACGTACAGAACTAGGACAGTTTTCTTTTCTGTTTGGCTACCATGTCACACAGCTACAACACACTTCTTAGGACACAACAGTAGCTGCCTCTGTGGCTGTTTTTTCCTCCAGTATTAGAACACAAGCTACAGAATTTGTACCTCGAGAATAAATCTCCCCTTTGGCTGAGTAATAAACGCAGTTCAGAAAAAAGTTGTTGTCATGCATTTTGATTTGAACTGATTGCAGTTTTTCAGTAAGAAACAAATGAGCTGGATGGGCCAAGAGCACCTGCAGTGATGTACAGAGCCTTTGGCTCAGCCACCCTGAACACACACATCATTGTTGCAAAACAGACAGAAACAGATGGTACAACCAGTACACTACAGCATGCTACACACCTGTACCAGTCATAGAGGTCAATCTGAATTGCCAGCTCCTCCAGAGACAGCTCTTCATTCTTCCAAAAGGGGATCTCAGTTGTTTGCCTGAGCAGTTCATCCAAGAGACCTTGCAGTTTCTGGATAATGTGCAGGTAGTCTGTCTGCTTTGTGAACATCTCCTCCAGGACAAGCAAGTTTGGTTCCACTGTTTGGTTCAGGGCCACTGCAGTATCTAGTACCTAGAGTAGTGTGGGAAAGAAAAAGAAAGAAAGAATAAATGGAAGGGAAGGAAGGAAACAAAAAGGGATTCATCTTTACGAGCAAGTTGTGGACAACATTCAGATTACCACCAGTACTCTGTCTGAAGAGGCTCAGGCTGCTTACCCTTCAAAAGCAACTCATAAACATCTAAAAAGTAGATTGCTTGCAAGTAGCCAGCCCAATGATGGCATCCCAGCTCAGCCTTTAACACATGTACACGTTTTGCACCCATCAAGGTTACCATTAGAGGTAGCACAGCAACAGATGATTGTACTAAAATGATAATTTTACTGAGAATTTTGTCTGCTTTGGCCTGCCTCCTTTCCTGGGAATGGAAGACAGATGATCAAAAGCTGTTTTTAAACCTAGCAAAGAGAAGACTTCATTTATCAAGCTGTGCTTCCTCTGATATTTTTAGAAGAGCTGAAGAAAGCACCACTCTCTTAAGGGAAATTTTAGCACATCTTTAAGCCCAGAGAGACTGAAAAAAATAGGAAGAGATACAGACAGAGCCAGATTGAAGTGAAGAGCTGCTGGGCAAGGCTGCTCATCCCCACAGCCCCGGTGCCTACCCGGTCCTGGACCCCCGCCACGGTGCGGTTCGCGTGGCGCAGGGAGTACGTCAGCCGGTGGATGCCATCACTTGTCTCTCCATTCCCATAGAAGCCAACAGCAATTCCAGCACTGCCGAGAAAGAAAGCAAGAAAGGGTAAATTTCAAGCTAAAAGGCACCGTTGTAGCAGGCAAAATAGACACATCAGCACTCTGCAGGGAAAGGGGAGCCGGGAGCCTCCCAGAGGGCAGCCCCGCTTCTCAGAACCCACGAAAAAAATTCAGCTGCAAACATTTGCCTGTGTTTTCCTCACAGCCCCCAGTTCTCTGTGTGTAGCATCCATATGATGAAGAGCAGAACGCCACCCCTCCTAAAAATACTAAAAATACGTTCCATTTATGAGACAATACTGAAAAGCTGTTTGAAAACTGTTAGGAAGTTGAGACCTAGCCACAGGCAGCCAGAAATCCAGTGGCTCTCCAGTGGCTCCATTGCTGTGTCAGGAGACACGTGCCTTCTCTGGACACAAAATACAGATTGTTGTGTTACATTTTGGAAAAGCAGGACACAAAGAGCTTGTATTGACTGCTTGCCCACGGTGGTAGTTTCTCTAGGTACATTCTGACCACTTCTCTACACTGAAACATCTCTGAACATCCTCCTTCTTGTTTTATCTTCCAAGTAGAAGCATTTGTGTGGCACTGATTTGGAGTACTGGGAAAGAAGGCTTAGGAACTTCCTGGGACAAAAGGCTTATTTATTTTTAAAGCAAGTGAATGTCAAGCTCGCAGACAATTCAACTCCAGCTGCTTAGCAAATTACCACCTCTCAGCTGATTTGCCATAACTGTCCACACACATCAGTCTGCCCCAATTATGAAGTAAACCATATTAGCTTAAGCCTCACTTAAAGGAGGAAGATCCTGTAAATGAACTGCAACCAAGAGATTATCTCATGCAAGTCAGTGGTACCTCTTCTATTAAGACATCACTGCAGAACTCACAGTTCTTATTCCAAAGCCCCTTTTTCCTAATAATAGAGGAGAAAAGAACTTGAAGGGGTCACACAACTAAACTCATGGCAAACAAATGTTACCAAGTTACAAATTTCCTATTCTTGTGTGATATTTATCTTCGGAGGACTCAGGATCTCTTCTGGGAAGGTTCTCAAGACACCAAGGCTGTGTTTGTGGAAAGAAAGGTGGTGGTGGTTTTGGTGTAAATCTGAAGTTATTCTGGATGAAACATTTAGTTTCTTCACAACAACTTCGAGCTTTTGTTATAGCACTGCCCTCACAGAGCTGGTTTGAAAGGGGAATAAAGAGGAAGGAAACAAGCCAAACAACAGCTTTCAGAACAAGCAAGTGGATGTAGAGCCTTTGTTTAACAGGAAGGGTCACTAAAGGACGTTAGGCATTCTTCACCACCATCACCACTCAGCTGGGAAATGAACCTAAGCAGGGAGGCCAGAGTGGGCTTTGTCTAGATAACAGACACAGATTTGCTCTGGCATGTACATCAATCCACAGTCCAAATGACCATTTCTTCTCTCTCTCTCTCTTCTCCTGCAAGAAGACAGCATCCATCCCTCCTTTCCCAGGCTCACCCACTTCAGAAAGAGTGAGAAGAACAACACACAAGAAATGGAAGCAAAGATCACACACTGAAAGTTGATCCACTATGAAAATCTGTGTCAGTCTCATGGTTTTTTCAACAGTTGAATCTCCATAAATTATAGAGCTTGGCCCATAAAAGCCTCGGTCTTCCAGGGACAGCAGGCAGCCTACATCATATACAGAAAGAGGGGCAGCAGGTATGTACCCTTAATATTCAGTGTTAATACAAGAAATTAGCCTCTTTCTTCATTAACACCCTTCCTCCAACATTTTCCTGATGCAAATGATGCTGATAATTACAGACAGAAAAGCCCTCTGCATTCCTCCCTGGGTGCAGCTCTTATCAGAGCTCGATAACGCATGCCTGGGATGCAGGGGGTGGAGGGGATAAAAGAGGCACACTCCCCCCCCCTCCCTGAGCTAGAGAGATTACAGATCCAGAGCTATGCCCAAGATAAGGCAACTCAGCATCCCACTGCAGCAATTGCAAACTGGCTTGAATTACCCCTTGTCTTATGAGAGCAAACAAATTCTGACAGACCCTCTCACGCTCCTGAACAGAAGAAAACTTGTAACAGTTGTTCCTACTGTAGACACCAAATAAATTCCAGAACATTCTTGACATTGAATATGCAGATCTGACCCTTTAATTGCTGAACATATTTTACTCAGCCTGTTAGAGCTACTAGAAGCCCATTCTCTAAGCAAAGGCTTGGTAAGAGCCCAAAACCTGCTGCTTGGCTCTTAGTATTCCGAGCACTGCTTGGGTGGAATAGACTCTGAAACAGCACTCTGAAGTAGCAGCAGCCATCCTGTTCTTAAAGCTGCAGCACAGCTAAGTACATCAGCCACTTTACTCAAAATAAACCTTTTATGAAGTCCTGGTAACTACAGACAAGTGACTTGAAACTTGTTATCCTAATTCAAGGCAGAACTACCCTAGCAGCCATCCTTCTTGTCCAGCCCTGTGTGAACCACAGCTTCCACTGCCCTTCACCCTCTAGGCACAGTCACTACTCCTCAAAGAAAACACTAAAGCAACATAAACTGGGATTAAAGCCATTTCATTTAAGGAATAAATTCCTCTAGACATGCATATCACACAGTCACTGGAAACTACCCATCAACCATTAATTATTCCATTACTGCCCAGCAAGAGCCAGCTCTGTATTCACGCCCTGCGCCACCAAGGGCCACTGCCACAGCCATCCCTTCTCCTGGGGGCAAGCTGGGCAGTCAGTCAGGTGGCAGTTCCCCTTTCTATCACACTGGAGAGGAAAGGAAACCATTGCTGAAGGCCAGAAGCTCAGGCTGAGGGCACCCACGTTGTGACCAAGGAGGGGGCAGAGCTGGCAGCAAGGGTGGGGACTGCTGGTGGGGGATGAGAACTGGTGCTGCTTAGTTTTCTGTTTGCATTTGGCTTCATCTCAATCCAACAGTTGTTTCAAATCCCTGCCTACACACAGTGGTATACATTGCTATTGTTTAAAGCAGATTTAAGGATTTGCACTCATTTTTAACTACCTTTTGTTTGATTAAAGGGAAACAGGGGGGGCTCCTTTTAGGCGCATTCTTTTAAAGTAAAAATAGATCAACTCATCTTAACCCAACTTTGAGTCCTTGAGGTCAGGACAAATCACATGGCTTCTTTCACACACCCTGGAGGCTTTGTAGCCTAAGATACAGCAGATCCATCCCCCAGTACAGGATGAGAAAACAATCACCCAAGGGGGAAGCCTGCATTTCTGTAATGCAGCACGGATATAAGAACAGCATTCCTGAATGACACAGCTTTTCCACCCTACCACCCTCTGGAAGAGACTCCAACACATTTTTAATACTTCTACAGGAAATTCATCTCCCCTTCTGTTATTCTTGCTTCTCTCCCACTCCCCTCCACAGTGCATACACATCTCACCTGAATCCATCCCATGCCATCCTCAACTCCTCCTCCCAAACCTACCTTTGTCAGTCTCCTGTCACTTCCACTACCCCACCTCTCTCCTGCCTCCTTTCTCACTTTTTTGAATAATGACAATAATAATTCAAAAAATCTTTAAAATAAATATATCAAGCTCTTACAGGCCACTTCACAAGTTGCTTCTGCTGTTCAATGCTGCATTAAAAAAGCTGTTTTGTTACTCTGCCATTTCAGTAAGTTTTAGGAAACCTACTTATGCACAGTCAAGAAAACTCTGCACTTCTGAACTTAACACTGCCCTCACAGTGCACACGTACAGAAACAGACAGAAGAGAGACAGGATGGTGTACCAGGTCTTCAAAGAGTTATGAGACAAGACAGATGAGCATCATGCCATGATTTCCATGTATTCCTACAGATACAGCAGTATCATTTCAAGCACTGTAGGTTTTGTGCATGCACTTCAGTATCACTTTTCAGCAAGACACAAGAAATTCAGGCCTGGAGAAAAGCTTTCCTCTTTTTTGTAAGCTTGGGTCACATTGGCTTAAGACATCTTTTGAAAAAGGATCAGAAAAGAAAAATCAGGTGTAATTCTGAATTAGCTTGCACACAATCTGCAGAAAACTGTTATGAGACAAGGTATACATTCAGAGCAGAGCATTAATCTGATACACAGAGCATATGCATGGCTTCCTGGGGGAGAGATCCCTTCTCTGTAATACCCACACAGAGTGAAAAATCCTCTGGGTACCCAGTCACCAGTCTGAACAGATGAACACTGGCCATTCACATCACATCCTTAGAAATGAATAATCTAACTACACCAAGTCATCTTTAATTACAGGAACTTCATAAAGAGAGCCCTTTTTAGACTTCATGTTCTCAGGAGGAATGTTAATTTGTCTGTCTAATTACCACCTTGCACTTTCACATCAAGGGAGAGTGCTGTTACTGGCACTCGAGAGACCAAGTTTTCACCATCTATTTGTGCCAATTTCTTCCAGATACCCTCTCCACAAAGCTTCCTACCCACCTCTGGAGCTAACCTCCCTCTTGGGAGAGTTAGGGTCACCTGGATGAGATGATTTGTCAGACAGCTCCCCACAAGGCAGAAACCAATCAAACTTGGTAAGGACAAGAAATGAACTAAGTATTCAAGGGACAATCTAGGCAAATTATTCCTGCAGCTTTGTGGCTAGAGGAACAAGGAAGACTCATTAGAGAGACATTTTGTTGGAGAGCTCCTGTTAACCAGTTATGCCTTCCTGCTGGCTCAGCATTCTCCCTTTTGCTCAGCAGGAAATATCAAGTCATTAGGAAACTGTGATCCAGAGCATACAGCAGGACTCACAGCACAAACAGCCCCCTGGGATTAAGTACTACCTAGTTAAGCATGTTCTAGGCACAGTTGGACTTAACCAGAGTTAACTAGTTCTCAGCTAGGAAGACAAGAGTCAACTTCACAGTACTCAGACAGACCAGACCAGCTGCTGTTTGGAACCTCTCAGTGCATCAGCATCCAAGTTACTTTTCTCCCCTTGCATACAGTTGCTACAAAACTACCTCCCAGGTCATCCTGCTGCCAGGCACACATTCAGAACAGCCAAACATAACAGCATCTGCCAGTCTGGCACTTCTGTTATCTGTAATGCATAGCTAGGCTAGGATATATCCAGTGAACTCATCTTTAACTGTTGACATCTAACAGGGACTGTCTGCTAGCACAGATCAGAGCCTTGCTTGTCAGAAGCTCTATCTGCATTCCCAGCCAGATGCTGAGCACAGAGAGCCAAGAGGCACTGGTTGGGGCACACTGTCACATCCAGCAGCTCCAAGAGGGGCAGAAAACCAACCTTGGCTTTGCAGGAGAGTGGCACTTGGACAGTGCCTTCCCTCACCATGGATGAGCCTAACCTGCTATTGCTCAAGTGCGCTGACTTTGGAGTAGAAATTTACAACTTCATTTTAGAGTCAAGAAAAATATTCATGCAATAGCACTGTAGATTCAGGTAGAACCTTCGTTTTAATGATACTCCTGCATGATATCTGCAAATACAAATGGTACACCAAGAATGAGAACGAATGGCTCTGATTTTGAGGAAGCCTGTGCAGTTTTCCAGCTTGCCGACTTGACTGGGAATTGTATCTAGCTCACCAGAATTTATATGCTGACCTTATAGTTTTAAATTTACCCTTTTTACAGTTAGAAACAAACAAAACTACCACACTGCAGCAGCTGTCTTGGGCACCTATGCAGCATGGTAACAGCTAACAAGAGCCTGTAGGAGCCACACAACTATAAATAGCATCAGCAAGAACTTCTGTAAGAAAGGGTTAGGACCACAGCACTTCCTGTGGATTTGAAAGGATGCAGCTGAAGCTCTTGAAATCACTAAAAAGAAAGGTGAATGAGCCTGAGATTTCTTCTTTGCACACTCTTCTCTAGTTAGCCTTTCCATTCCAGGCACCTATTTGCAGAGACATCAACATAGGTGAGTGCATCAGCTCTCTTCCTTACCACTGAGTCCCTGCCTGTACAGGCAAATCCAGCCCCAGCTCCCCAACTCACAACACAATGTCTGCTCTGCAGTGTTTGTTTCAGTACTTCAGGGCTCTTCTATTCTCTCCAGCATGTGCCTCAAAAGAGCAAATACACAAATGCATTAGAAGCACAAGCCATGGAACAGCTAAGCCTGACCTTCAAGGAACGTGCTTGCCTCCAAAAAGATCATAAACCAGATCCACCACCTACCAGCAGGTTGACACAAAAAGTGAGCCACAAAACCTGCAAAATATAATCACCTTATTATCTCCTTTCTGGACAGGGGACAGCTCCCAGCCCTGTGGAGGGGTAACTAAGACCACCTGGATCCCTGGGGATGAGGAGCTGAGAAGAAATGTACTGCTCAATCTCAGGGCACGTGTCTGTAGAGCTCAGGGTACTCATTCTGCCCAAGTCAAAACAAAATTAGTCCAAAGCTCCCTCCAGAAGTTTGCAAATACGTCCCTGCTTTCAGATGCCCCATCATTGACTTTCTAAGAAATGGGATCCTCATTTGTGTTGACTGGAAAGAAAACCAACCAAACCACAATCCTAAAAAAAAAATCCCAGTGTAAATTATCTCCTTTTAACTTCTTTTCACCTCACCTCCAAAAGCTCCTATTGCTCCATCATAACATGAAGCAGTGCTGACACTAGCAGCATTACTAGCAACCCTTGGAGATGGCACATTAATATAGATAATAAAATGCAGCAGCATCTTACAAAGGCTGCAAAATCTGAACATCTACTCCAGTCAAATATCAACACTTTTGAAACCAAAAATCATCTGTGAATCATCTATGCCTCTTTCTTCCTAATCTACTCTCCCATGTAATCATTCTTTTTGGACATCAGATTCTAAGAAATCTCCACCTAGACCTGATAAATATTTCAGCTGCATCCATCTTATTTAAGTGATAAGCTCCCGAGGGCACAGTGTCCTTGATTTATTGCTTGCAAAGTGTCAAAGAGCAGTACATGAACTGTTCTTTTCACATTGCTCAAAGCATTAGGTGGTTAGGGGGAAGGGGAGGAAGGGGGAAAGGAAGGAAGGGGCAAGGGAAGGAAGGGGCAAGGGAAGGAAGGGGCAAGGGAAGGAAGGGGCAAGGGAAGGAAGGAGGAGACAAAAGGAAGGAGGAGACAAAAGGAAGGAGGAGACAAAAGGAAGGAGGAGACAAAAGGAAGGAGGAGAAGGAAGGAGGAGAAGGAAGGGGAGAAGGAAGGGGCTATTATAGATTTTTTAAACATACGCATGCCAAGTGGAACGAGGGATCAATGCCAACACTGACTAACTACAGACAAGGAATATACCACCCCAAGGAAGATGGAAGATCCCTTTCAGGCCCCAGGCATACCTGCACACCAGGGTTGCAATGATCACACACCACGCTGTGCAGCAGCAGTCGGCATTCAGATGTTCTTCGCTCTTCCGATGGCGGCAACAGAGCCAAAAGGAGTAGAAGAGGAGAAAGAGCAGGTCCAGGGCAAGGCAGGAGAGAGCAATGCCACCCAACAGCAGCAGGGCCTGTGGGGAAGAGACAGATGGCACATTTGACCATGGCCCAGCCATAGCAGGGGATGTGAATCAGGGCCCAGATGTCTGAGGGCCGTGCAATAAGCCTGCGCTGAGAGCACACCATGAAAAAAAGCTGTTTTGGGGGGTTTATTGGGTTTTTATATAAATGGGATTTTTAGCCTCACTTTCTTCCCTCTCTGCATCCCATTTGATGGAAGTTCATCCTGTACCTAAACTGTAAATAGCTGAGCCATTTTGTCTCCCCCAGTCTGCAAACAGCCGAGGTGAATCAGGGAGGGTTTCCTCTTTACTCTGGAGCAGAGGTCAGCAGATTGAAAGAAAAAAAAAAACAACAAACCCATAAAAAAATAGTTCAGCCAGCTGCCTCTATCAGTACAGTTCTCTAATCTTCATGAATAAATATGCAGGCTTATTCATTAGAAATCCAAGTGCATGAGTGGGTTTGAAAGGGGGTGGAATTTATTATACATGCATGAGATTGATTTAAAAAAAAATAATTCCCTATGCAATACTTCAGTTCGAGGTAGAGCTAGAATAAATGCCAAACCCCTCCATATATATCCACATACATAGGTACAACAAACGTGGATGCTAGAGACACACTGGCTTGGAGCTGTCACACCTATTTCTAGTCAGATGTTCCTGGGAAGAAAGGGAAGCAATAAGTGCTTAATGCTATTCCAGTTTCTTTTTATTCAGAAAATCCTGGCCAAAAGCCAAAAATGCAAAACAGTTTTGTTAAAGAAAAATTTTAAAACCTAATCTAACAACAAATCCAGCCACACTTTTCCTCACAAATGAATGAAGTATTTTGCCCACAAGGTTTTTTAGATAAACCCTTGGTAGTGGTGACAAATGCCAATTTATTAGAAATTACTTAAATACCTGGAGAGGGCCCAAGTCACCTACTGCTGCCCCAGTATGGGGAAGGCAGACAGATCTGTATCAGCAAACCTAAAACAAAGGTTTGGGTTGTGCTTTTTTAAAAAATCAGTATCTCTTTTCCTCCCTATGCAGAAATTTCTTAAAAAACATTTATATGCTTCCTCCTGATTGAAACAATAACTTCCTCCCAGTCCAATAAATGAAACAAACAATGTTGTGATTAAAGTAAGATTCTCAGCAAAACCAGTGATGGTTTCTAACAGGGTCTGGTCATAACTTGCTCTTTGTAGGCTTTTATTTTCCTTCTTTCACTCCATGCTCCTTAGGTATTCCCTGCTGAGTTATTATCCTGGCAAACTATCTGAGCCACACAATGTACTTCCCAGCCAAGCCATAGTCAGGGTCCCATCACCAAACCCAACGAGGTCCCCACTTGTTCAGCCTCACAGCTGCATCACAAACCTCCACCCAGCCACCTGCCCTGGGTTTTCCCAGCCTTAAGAAACCCACTCAAAGCCCACCCAGCACCCAGGAGGGGTGGAACATTACAGGTGCTGCTTTTAAACTAAACAGCAGAAACTCAGTCCCCTTGGCGAAAGTGAACTTTGAGATCTTTACCAGAGAAGAGTGGGGGTGGAAGGGAAAAAGCCCTCTCCCCCTTTCCCAGGATTATGCCAGATGGTGTGCACGCTGCTCGAGTTCCTGAGCAGAAAGGGGCCTTCAAGAGGGAAGCTGCATTCAGAGTCTCACTTTTTCCCACTTCTGAAGATTTGCCATGTACGAGCACTCAATACTGATTTCACTAACACATTTGGCTTACCAAAGCTCCTTGGGGATATTCTTTTTCCCTTTTTAAAACATGTCAGGCTGCTAGAATGGAAAGTTTTCCTGCATTTCTTTCTTCACACCCTCAGCCTTCCTGCATATGCTGCAAGGCATCACCACTGGAAAGATGAACCCAGGCAAAAACGTTCTCCCAGCAGCTCCTTATAAGCAAAAAATTCACATTGCAGCTCCAGATCCTGGGGAACAGCCCCCATTAAAAGGCAAAAAAAAAAACAACCCAAAGAAAAAACCCCCCAGAAATGAAAAAGAAAAAAATTAAAGACTGCCATGCAACAAACAACCTGAAGGTCATGACACTTAATATAGGCTTTATTTATGTATCTGGCCAAAAGGACTTGGCTTGCCACTGCACCATGATCTGTGTTTCATTTTCCAGAGAATATTTGTTTTCCATTAATGGATATGTGCCATGACAACAAGTGAAATCATCCAGCAGAGCACTTATTAATCTTTCTGACTGATGAGTCAGTTTAGGACCCAGAGACTGGCTGGCAGCAAAATCCTGGTCGCAATCAAAGATATGCCTGTGCCTGCTTGTCAGGATTAAATGACAGTATTTTAAAAAGGAGGTTGAGGCTGGATAAACCCTCAAACACTCTATCCTGCAACAGTAAATTTGGGACTCTTTTATCCAAGGCCACGTTATTCTGAGTAAATGTAAAATTATGCACTGGGCCTTTTGCCACAGAAGAGCATCAATTCATCTTCAAACATTTGCTGAGCTATCAGAACCTTTATAGCAAATGATGCATGAACTAACCTTACTGGAAAATGGAGACAACTTGGAGAAGCAACATTTTACCACTGTGCTGACACTAATGGCCCAAGTGGAGACAGAGCAGTCCCTGAAAATGAGTGTAAATCCAAGTGGTATCAGCCAGACTGGCAGGACACGAAGCTACAGCGTTAGGTAGAACTTTCAAAATAAAAGTTAGCAGCAGTACACAGGGAAGGAGCCAGCAGCAGCAGTGTTAGCTTGGAATGACAACATGAAACCTGAATGCAGTTGGTCTGCAAGGAGTCGTGGTGTTTCCTCTCTGCCTGGGAATAAGCAGCCAAAAAAGGAGGAGAAAACATTTAGGTCTCCATGCAAGGAGAGGGGCACCACCACAATAAGAAACAGGGCACAGCAAAAACATCCCCTGCAAAAATACCTGGGGATGGTTCCCTTTTCCATGTGGCAGGCAGGTACCTGGATGTGCTGATATTATACCTAAGGACATATATGTGATCCAGCTAGCACAATCCTCACTCTCCCAGACCATACTTTATCTTGCTGTGGATCAATTAAGCCAACTTACAGCTTTGTCAACTGGATGAAAAATGTCCATAAAAATAAAAAATAAAAAAATACACTCTCAGCTTTCAAGTTCCAACATGTGATTTGCATCATTAGTTAACTGAAGATACCTGTGGGCTGTGGTCCTGGAAGATTAATTTTAGCTGCTGAAACTGCACTTAAGGGATGGATACTCCATGCTATCCTAAATATATAATCACAAAGAGAAGCAATCTATGTGAGAACACAAGAAATGCGATGGACAAGATAGATTGGAGTATATTTCCTTAAAGGAGAAAGCCCTAAAAAAGCCACAATATACTACAAGACAGGAGGTCAAAGCTGGGCAACATTCACTTTACATGTCAAGGTTTGGCACTGCCTTGAGTGCTGCTTGTTCATCACTCAGTCATACAGAGGAGTGTTGGCTTAGGGACCCTTCCTCCCACCACCACCTCCCCTGTGTCACGAAATTTACTTGGCACAAGTCCTGGCAGCAGAACATGTTTAGAAAGTTAATTCTGAATACACATGGGTTCAAAATAATCCCTGTGTTCATTAAGTACAAGTTTCACCCATCCCAACCCATCCAACTACCACATTCTTTACACCTTAACTTTACTACCAGCAGCATGGACTAGCAAGCAGTTCTTCACATGGAAGAGGTGATAGCTATTTCTGGATAGCACTAATACTTTACTACTAGTTAGAAAGTCGACTAAAACCACATTAAGGAGCTCAAGATTCACTAAAACTTCATTAAGAAACTTGAGAGCACAGCTGAGGCCTGCAGGTGGTTCCTGAAAAGCACAGTTTCACCTTTAAATCTTCCAGCAATAATCTTGAAGTTATTTCGTATTAAATCTTCATAATTTCAACCCACAGGACAAAACAGCTACAGCTTTTGAGCATCTCAGCAACACAGCTGACTTAATCATTGCCAGACTGAGAACTGTTTGTAGTTTTACCTTAAAGTTAGCTCTTGCCAAAAGCAAGCTTTCCATTGAATCTGCAACTAATGTTCCTTCTGGATTTCCATGCAACGACTTGAGATTGTGATAATAAAACATAAAGAAGAGGTTAAAGGAGTGTGGGAAGAGAAAAAAGTTCACTAAGAAGAACAAATGAAGCAAATTGGGCTGCTGCCAGAGGAGCACTCATCTCTATTTATTCCATGAAGGACGGAAGTCTTCTTAGCAAGAAAAGAAACTGCTGTGGGATAGTGTCATGCCTACACTACTTCCTACACCAATTTTTTTGCATGCTTCTGGACATCTCTGAGAAACTAACATATTCATGGATAAGTAGTTATGTCCCACCAAATGGATATATTTTTTTTTTTTTTTTTGTTGAACGCTGGCAACACGAGGAACACACTCTGACCCTCTTATCAACTCGTTCTGAGCATACTTGTGTGTTCAAAGACTTGATTTTAATTTCTGGAAGAAACTGTCATGTGGTGTTTGTTGAGATACTGAAGTGTCTCAGGATGTCATTCATCCCACAGTCTCTACAGAAGGATGCAGGCTTTGGGAGGGAACGCAGCCAACCCCCACATTGGCAAATGTAACACAGGGGGAGGATGTGGAAACCACTGCTGATCTCAGCACTAAACCATCCCTATCTCCTCTGCCTGGGGGACAGGCCTTCCCAGGCCAATTACTGAAGTCAGTAGAGGAGCAAGGCTGGGCAGGAAATGTGCTGGGGAAGAGGCTTTTCCCACGGTGCTGAGATGTATTTTCCACTGTGAGGGATCCCTCAGCAGCATGGAAGAGCACCATGGAAACGCAGGACAGCTTCCACTGTCTCATCTTCTTGAGAACACCTTCCAGAGAAAACACTCTGTAAGGGAGCAAAATAGTTACACATATATATAAATATACATATATTTAGGGCAAGTCCACACTGGAGAAAGCAATACGGGTCAACACTTTGCCTTTACCCTTTTTTGCCTATTGGCTTTCCTTTCTGGAAAAGAGAAAATGCCAAAGATTGTCATGCCTTTTCTTTTTTTTTTTTTTTTTTAATCACTTTAAGACAATAGAGAAGAGTCATCCTAGTAAAGCAGAACTACAGCTGAAACATCTCTTAGCATGACTAGATAGCTCAAATCTATTTAACCAAGTTGGTTAAATGAACAGGCTAGGTTCCTCAATGCTGAGAAGCTATCTACACAGACCAGGGCATTCCATACAGTTAATTGGTATTAGGGCTGTGAACTAAAGCCACTTTAATTCCAAAGGGGTGTTCACACAGGGGTTTAATGTAGTTTAACTAGAACAGCCTTATTTCAGTGTAGTTTAATTCACTTTAGTGCATTCAAAGTGGTTTAACTAATCTGCTTTGAATTTATTCCTCCAGTTAATTCAGATTAATTTCTCAAGTGCCCTTGTGCATACAACAGCTGAGAACAAGACCAGGATGATTAAAGATTCATCATCACGTCCTCCATACTAACATTCTGACCTCTTATTTCACAATTAAAGGCTTTCAAGGCTTTTATATTTGGTCCAGTTCACAGAAACCAGCAGTGCAGAGGCCAAACAGACACAACCTTGCTGATACTTGGTTTGATGCAGTAACCAGCGTGCAATCCCATCCTCACCAGAGTTTGGGGTTCCTTTTTGAACACTATCTAGCATGAGTAGATCTGCACAACTCGACTTTCACAGGTTACACAAGGCAAGGAATGAATTCTATCAGAGCATCACAAACCAAAGAGAGATGGAAAGCACTGAGTAGAAGGGATTTGCTGAACAATTGGGTTGGATTTATTTTTTCTGCCCACGAATGCAGATCTAAGCTGTGCTAATCAGCAGTGAACACTGGAGCCCTATTGGGTTGAAGTCAAACAGCAACCCATTTATTCCCTTAGCTGTTACCAACGCAGCAATCTCCATCTTACCCAGCAAGGAAACATTCCCAGGGGGAAGGGGGTCTTCCAATTTGGATGTTCTTATCCCTCTCTTCACCATAATGCTGGCTGAAAGCCTCTGCACTACAGCAATGAAAAGAATGAGACACTCACCAAATTCAGTTTCCACTGACAGGTCCCCACAGACTAAATCTTTATTAAATGAAGCTTAGCTCAGAACTGGCAGCTTGTCAAATGAGCATTCTCACTGAAAAGGCGGATTTCCTTTCTGGGGATTCTGCAAATTCCCTTGCAGGGCTCTATAAAAGCACCACAGATGCATCAGTGTTCATACAGGTCTTTGCCCTAAACCCCAGATCAGCAAAAGGTGTAAGGAACCCTCTTGGGAACAGGCCTTCAGTTTTACAGATTTACTCCTTCCTAGCATTTCCAGTTGGACTAAGTTAAAAAGAGAAGTTAACTTGGTTTAGAGACAGGAGGCAGAGAAATATTTGCAATATGGAAGCAAAGGGCAGTGAAAGGATAGCTGGAAGAATCTGGTGGGTGCCCTGCACTGGTTGTATCCGTGCTCAGCTCCCCATGGCAGACCTGCACAATTTCACCAGACATTCCTTACCCACAAGAGATCAGCTCACACATTCCTGCCCCACAGCAGCTCCTCTACTCCAGGTCTTTCAGAAGCAGCTAGAAAGCTGTATTGTCAATTAAAGACTTAAAACCCAGCCTCCTCACGTGATAATTTTCCAGCAAACTGAATAATGGAAAGAAACCCCGTGCTCTAAAGGAAGCATGGATTTAATATTTCTGCAGCTCAGGGGTAAGCAAACACTGCCTGCATTACCTGGCAGAAGCCCAAGTGCTCTATAAATTCTCATGCCAGGCCAATTCCCCATCCCCAGCTCTGCAGCAGGAGCTCAGCTATGCTCCTGCCAGCCTGGAATTTCCCAAAGGCAAGGCATGGCACTGCCAAGCTGCCTTTTGCACACAGCCAGGGACCAAGGCACACTTGCACAGCCCAGCACATGAGCTAAGCAGAAGTGGTGTATTTAAAAAAAAAAAAAAAAAAAAAAAGCAGGAAATGCTTAGGCTTGAAGCCCAGTGACTTAATCCAATTTCCATCCTTTTTCCCTTCCCCCTCCTGCAACGTGGGCTCTCAGAGACAATGCACTTCATTTGAGGGGGAGGGGGGAATAAATCTCTCCTGTGTGTCTATCCTTACTATCAAGAAAAGGATTTTTAAAATTTATTCTCACCATGCATAGCATGTGAGTCTGTGCTTTACTGCAGGCCACCAGCTCTCTTTAGCTGTTGCTGTTTCTTATTCCCTACGGTTCAAACCCCAAGTATTTATACTGCTCCTGTGCCTTTCAGATGTTCTCCACAAATATATAATAATTTTGCAGAAATCTACAAGTCTCCTGTTCCTCTGTAGCACCTATATCCTGTCCTTTCCAGGCTGGATAGGCAATGACATGGCAGGGGTTAGGATTAAATGCTGTATTTAGGCTCACAGCAGCTTTCTTGATCTTCTTAATCATCTCCTCTTAAACCAGCCAACCAAATCAGCAGCAATCAGCCACTATGGAGTTTGAAGACATTGAGCTCAACCCTCAGCTGTGATGCCCATAGCAGGAAAGGCCTGGCAGGGAGGACACTGAAAGCTCCACACACATCTCTCTCTGTGGGAGAGGCTTCCCCAGACCATTTCCATTTGGTAGGGGATAAACAAGGCACTGGGGAGGAGAAGTGGGAAGCAGAGTGGAAAAAAGCAGAGCCACCCCTAAGCGGGACAGAAAACAAAACCTCGTCCCAGTTGTGGAAACTTCACCCAGAGGAACATCAACCCATCAACATGGTAAGCCCAGCCCATCATCAGGATGGCAATGTTTCCATAAGCATCACCTCTGAAGCCAAGTTCTGTTCATTTCTGCCACCATTTCAAACTTGCTGGATGGTCTCCAGTGAGTCAATAACACCTCTGGTGTCTTGGTTAGAAAGTTTTGTCAGGCACAGTGGATTTGCTCTTATTTCTTAGCAGTGTATGTATTCAGCTGCACAGGACACAAGCACAGGTGTCCAGCACAAGCATTCCTCCTCTCCCTGTAGTGTTCTGGCACCTTCTTTATGCAGCTCATGACTTGCAGACATATCAAAGCAGCCAAGAGGAAACAAGGGCTGCTTCCCTTCTACCGCAAGTGATAAACCTAACGCTGAGTTTCCAAATTTGACTCCAAAAATTTCCACGTGAATGAAGTCAATTTTAAGAGAAGATATTTTTAACGATCACAGTGGGACTGAAGTGATTCTGGAAAGCCAGGGCAAGCTGCTTTTCATGAGCTTCCACAGTGGGACTATGTGTGGTGCCTCATTCCTTTCACGACATCACTGCAACCTTCCATGGCCATGGAATTTTTGGGGACTGTTGCTAGGATTTGGTAAGGCTTGCTGATCAGGCCCAAAGAGGCAGGGAAGCTCATTCACTTTGGGAAGAAGTGCAACAACAGGACAAAGAGAAGCAGCAACTTCACCTTGGTTCCCAAGCCCTGTGTGCAGATAACATAGTCCAGTGTCTACTTGAACCCATCAACCTCATTTTTAAGGAGACTGTTCAGAGTACAGCAGTGAGCTATGCCAAGACCCATAACTGATCTGCAAAAAACATTTCAAAACCAAAACAAAGGGGGTTTTAAACATGCATACCTGAAATTAGTAATTAGTACTCCTTGCAGTCAGGAGGATTATGTCTCCTGACTGTACCACAGGAACACAAAAAAGTATGAAGAAACCCAAGATGAATGAAAAAAAAAAAATGGAGACCAATGTAGAAAACATGACCATTGCTGGGCCAGTGGGGCTGTGTCCTGGAATCATTTGCAGGACAATGTATTGCCCAGAAAATTCTCAATGGCAGCATCTCTGCAGGCACCATTTAAATCCCATTTATGTCCCAGGAGTTTTCACACTATACATTCAAGCATAACATCTGCTGCATCTAACCACAAAAGTGATGCAGAATGATTTGAGAGAGTGCCTAAATTGGAATGGAAACTCCAACATTCAATTGTTACTAAAGGTAGATTTAAAAAGCAACTTCAGGTGCCTCCTAACATTTATACAACTTGTTTTGTATCATTAAGAACATGAAGAGGTCTTTTTTCTGAGCAACAGCTATTAGAAAACATTTAAGCCACAGCAAGCATCTCTAGCATCCATTTTGGCATTTAGAGGCACATGATTTTTATTTTTTTATCAGGAGGAAAAGCAATACTTTCTGGCCAAGATAAAATCCACTGCAAACAGCTTCATAAAATGATTCCACTAGCACTGAATGGGACAGGAAGGTAAGTTGCTTTAATAGGACTTCTGTATTTTTATGTCAGTGACATGAAGATCCACGTCCCGTTTGTGCTCAGTTTGCAACCTGAAGTCAATTTTCAGAATCAAATGAGAAGTCTGGAGCAAGAAAAAGAAACAAAATAACACAAATAAAAATGAAGCACTGCATTTCCATCGCTATTTACCCCATTCGGTTTCACTGGCATTTGTCTGAGCAACTGCAGCAGGCCAAATGCCTGTTTACACAGCAAAAACTGAGTGTAGTTCATAATACACATTAAGCCTACTACAGGGTGAGAGAAATAGCACTCCTGCTTACACGAGCAAATTACTCTGGCTGCCCTGATGGATGACCTCGGGGAGGGGCTAAAGAGGAAAATTAAAGGCAAACTGCCCTACATCTTTAAAAAGCCACAGCCCATTGTGCTACAGCTAGCAATCCATAGGACATCTTCCTTCAGATTATTTGTCTTTGAAGTCAGCTTTCATGCAGGTTGTCAGTCATGTGGAGAAGCCAGGAAGAACTGGAAAGGGGCAAGATCCCACAGGGACATCTGTAAATTGCAGGAGGAACACAGACCTCTGACCTGGCTATTGACTGGGGACCTGAACTGACCTCCTGGCACAAACAATGCAAACATGCCATTTAACTGCCAGAGACAAACAAGTGCCATGCTTCTCACCAGAAATTCACTCCAAACTTCCTGTGAAGACTACTGCAGTTGGGGTTAAGAAAAAAAAAACAAAAAACGAGGAAATCTCTTCCTTCAGCTTCAAGCTCTGCATTTCTCTCCCCCCAAAAGGCTCATTCATGTGCATGAAACATTTCCACATTGGTTTTATTTTGGGGTTTTTTGAGGTTTGTTTTGTTTTGTTTTCTACTCTTTCTTTAAAGAAAAAAAATCAAAAGCTCTCTCTCTCAAAAAAATAAATAATAAACCCAATACTCACTATTTAGAATCTTCAAACCCAGGGAAGAAAAAAAAAAACAAAACAGAGAGAGACTAACAGAGGAAGCAGATTAAAAAACTATCCAAGCTAGCCAAGACCCACCACAGGCACAGCTGGAGCCTGTGTTTCTGCACCACTGAGAGGACTGGGAGCATCATTAACCACTTCTGCTCAGCCCTGCAGCCTGGGCCAGGGAAGCTGCAGAGGAAAAGCCTCCTGCAGGCTCCTGGCCAAAAGCTGAGAAGGGATTAGGGCCCCCGGCAGCTCTGCCGAAGGGAAATTTGAACAGAGGGGCTTTCTTTATGGCTTTCTCCATTAAGTGGTGCAGGGCTGCAGATGGCTTTCTCAGCATCCAGGGGAAAGTCAGATGCTGCTCCCCTCAAGAGCATCATGCTGGCAAGTGGTCACAGCCTCAGCTCTCCATTTCTGCTGCCAAGTCCTCTTCCTGATAGCAAAGGGAGCAGATGCTCTTCAAGTTTGCCTCCTGAATGCCATTCATGAGAAGAGGGAAGCTGGTAGCAGTAAAGGTGCACATATATCAAAAAACCCTTGCAGTTTTGTGTCAAATATGGTGCCACAAGGTGTATTTGCAGAGGGCATCCTGCTTTGCAGCTTCAGGGCTGAGCAGCTCTTTTTTCACTCTTTCTCCACTTCCCCAAAGGGTCAGGGGAAGAGGGGAAACTGTTTCTTCTCAACTGAGCAAAGCTTTTCCACTCTCTTAGGGTTTGTCTGCCTGCACAGCTGAAAGTTGTCACGGACCACTGTCCTAATAAAACCTCTAAGTAGTGGGTTTGTGTCAGTTATACAGGGACAAATATACCTCACTTTCAGCTTCCTTTACAACCAAGTTTTGAGAATACATAGGACATGGGCTTATTTTGCTGTAATGGCAGGTAAATCACTTGAAGGAAGCAGGTACTTGCCCCAATGTGTCTGAACAGCACTTCTTGTTAGGTGCTCTACTTTCCCAAGACAGATGCATCATTTTGACTGGAAATCAATGCCTTTCCCAGGCAATACACACACAGCCTTTCCTCAGAGATCCTTCTATTCTGCTCACAAGATCAGTCCTGGTAGGATTCATTCATCAATTCTTCTGAATTACATCTTGAGATCGATTTTACAGGAAAGTGCCCAGACCTCTCTCAGAGGTTCTGCCTACACTGATGTCATGCCTATATTTAAAGAAAGAATCCCACTAAAGTGGTTAATAACATGCTCTGGCTGGACAGTGTAGACAGAGCCAAATCCTATTAAGTTACTTGGGTTGCTTTCCCCCTCCTCTAAAGTCATCTGCCAAATGACTTGATGCTTAGCAGGCAATCAAACCATTTTATCAAGAGTCATGTTTAAAAAAAATGAAAGAAAACAAAAAATTCAATCATCACACACATGAGAAGAAGAAACTGGGGCAGTGTGCTGCTCCAGTAACCTCCTGGGATCCCAGCAAGTGGAGAAGGCTGGTGATGAGCTTTTCATTACAATGAGACTGTAACCCATTTGCATACAACTGAACTTCACGAGTTAAAGTAGCTTAATTTCCATGTTACTCTTGACATGGAGTCAATATATTTTGAAAGGACTACATGGGGAATATGTGAACGTAAGGCACACTTTTTAAACAAAGATCACACTAACTGAGGTGAAGACAGCTGGGAAAACAGCATTGTTCAGCTTCAACTCAGCATTTCTCAGAGAAGGGGGAAAGAAATTGTCAGTCACTTGGTCTCCTTTCCCAGTAGAGGCCAGTTGAAAATAGGCACTGGAGTCCTGAAAGATTAATTATTATAAATGTTAAATAAGCTCATTGAAAGTTCCAGTTTTACAGTGCTCACTCCACTAAATCAACAGGTTACTGCAACGAGGTTTCAGAGACAAACCTCAGTTTCACAGGTCCCATAAAATAACAGAAAACAATAGGCTAGAAAAGACCTCTGGAGGTCACTGTAGTCCAATCTGCTGCTAAAAGTAGGGCTAATTTAATAGAAGAGGTTGTTAAGAGCCTTGCCTGGGCAAGTTTCAAGTGTCTCTAAGGCTGGAGTTTCCCAAGGTTCCCTCAGTCCCTGCTCCAGCACTACAAAGTGTTCATAAGTGATGGCACCCGAGTGCAACTTGAAGTTGCTGTCACTTGTCATCTTGCTGGGCACCTCTAAAAAGAGCCTGATGCTTTCTTCTCTGAGTCCCTCCTTCAGGTATGTGAAGGCTGCTCCCAGCTCTGTCCTTTTGCCTTCTCTGCTCCAGGCTGAAGGCTCCTAAGCCTCCCAAGTCTCTCTTCACAAGTCACACTTGAACCATCTCAGTGGCCCTTCCCTAAGCTCCAGTGAGTCAACATCTGCTGCCCTGGGGGTCCCAACTCATTTTGCAGTTACACAGCATTTATGCTGGCACACACAACTGGAGGAAAGCCCATGCATGTGGAATGGCTGATGACCCCATTTTAGGGCTATTTTCAGCTTGCTTAGAGGGCCAGGCAAAGCACGAGCCTTCAGAGCTCAGGTTTGCCTCCAGCTGCATGACCTACCCCACCTGATATGGTCACGAAGCACCAGAAGGTGGGTGACATGGGTGACATCTCTCCCACTGCTGAGCAGTGCTGTCACTCTGTGGGTGAGAGAAACACAGAGAGCACCATTTGAGACAGAGAGAGAGACTCAGAAGCCTGAAGGAGTTATTCCTTCAAAACAACAAACCAAGACAGATGAGGGGGGAGGAAAGGCAAGGTGAGGAAACCAGCAGTGATAGAGAAGTTACACGCTTCAGACCAAAACCAAGGTACCTTGGGAGTTATTTGGTGAGCCCAAGTGCAGGGATGCTCGGGCTTCCCATTGGCTGCCACCTTCCAGAGCTGCACAGCAACGAGCCTGGGAGGTGGGAGGCTGCCAGCACGCATGAGAGCTCCCTGCTCATCCCCTCCTCCACATCCCCACAGCCCAGCCTGACAAGCACCAACACTGCTCCAGCTCACCAGCTTCATTGTACCATGGATTGCTCTCCCCCTACCAGAGGTTAACCCAGGAGAGATGGCCAAAGCAGGCAGGACCTCGGTTAAATGAATCTGTGCCAATGCAGAGAGGTCACAGCAGGTTCTTCCAACAAAAGCAAGATAAGAAAATCCCATGTTTGACCTTGGTAGAACAGCTCAGGTTCTCCTTGGCAAGAAGGAAGATAGTACTGAAGAAATAAGGTGGAGGGGAAGGGGTAAGGTGTGCAGTTGGGCTCTGGTCTGCTATAAGAAGCACCGTGCTGATGCCCAAAAGGTGTTAATACATCCCACAGGCAGCACTGCACAGCACGAGTGCTGCTCTTGGAGGTGTTTTGCTCCATTGATTCAGGAGGAAAGTGAGGGAGGAAATGTAACAACAAAGAAAACTACCCAGCCTCAACTTCCCTGTGAAAGGGGCTCCAATTCCTATCCCCCCATCAGGGAGATCAGAGCTTCTCAGAGAAGGACGAGCAGGAGAGAGTACAGAAACTGGAATCATGTGGAAAAGCAACTGGTCCAGCTGTTGGGCTTGCCACCACTGCAGGCACAGAAGAGATCACGAAGTGTGGAGGAGGAAAACTCCTTCTAGTGCCTGAGCATGACAGCTCCCAGCAGGAGAGCTTGGTACAGCACAGCCACCTGAACCAAGCAGTGTTAAACAGGAGCAAAAATTCATCTCTAAAGCACACACACACACACAAAAGGTTACATTTGGTCAAAGAACTAAAATGCAATGGTTTGCAGGCTCCAGCACAAGAAAGGTCTGGAATTCTTTCAGCCAAGATCCAAAATCATTATTGGCCAGAGGTACTCAGAACCAAGCAAAGGACACACTGAACTCCCTCTGCCCCACTGCTCTGGACCCAAAGGAGAAGCTCAGCTTCTGAGCAGTCATAATCAATCAGGTGCATCTTCACAGGCAGTCCCTGGGCACACAGTGGTCCTAGTTTGGAAAAGCAAAGCTAACAGAAGGAAGACAGCTGAAAACTGAACTGCAAGGCAAACCCCAAATTCTATAATTTTTCAAAGAAAGCAAATCAAAGTTCCCTGTTATTGCAATGGGGAATGTTGTTACATTCCTGAGTAGACGACTGAAAACAAAACCAAAGATGACTGCAAGGTCTTAGGGCAGCACAGCAAACAAATAAAGAGTGTGACAAGGTAGTGCTGTCTCCAGCTGAGGCCAGTACAAGATCCCAGGTAAGCTATAAGCACATAGAAGGGGGATTTGGGGATAGGGAATAGGTATTTTAGAACACATGCACATAAAACTCCTTTAGGTTTTTTCAATGCTCAGGCTACTACAAACCTCAGGAGCCCATCACACACAGCAATGTCACCTTCACCTCTTCACTGGCAAAGGAAGGCATATCAGAGGGTGGAAAAAGCATTAGCATTGCTCCCTTTTGCCCTCACACAGCTGTAATTACTGTAATTGCTCATGCAGCCTCTAACAGCTACCTGCTTCCCACTATTCATAAACCAAAAGCCAAAGCACTGCAGAAACAACCATGGTTTTGTCACTGCCTCCCCCCAGTTCCCTGCCCCTCAGCTGATCAAACTGCACTGAAGCAGATGAGCATGGAGTCAAATAGATAAGTTTGGCTCCTGACAACCAAACCCTGCACTGAAACAGGAGGCCCTGAAGCAATCTGTGCTGCCAGCTCTGCCGTGATAGAAAAAGGAGTGGATTTAATGTATGAAAGACAAAACCCACAGATTCCCTGCACGCACATACACACATGCTCATTTCTGCTGTGATTGTCTCAGATGGAGAAAAATCTCCAAGAAAGTACCTGGAGTACCTTCCCATTCACTTTATTGCCAGACAGATGTGGTAGATCCCACCAGCATGCCCCCCCCCCAACAAAAAAAAAAGAAAAAAAATTAAAGTTTTTAGGGACTAAGACTACAAATTGACTCAAAAATCTGCCACATTTTTTGTTAGGTCTCTTCAATTACATACAGCAAAACTAGCAGTGGAGACATTTGACAAGCAGACAGCTGAAGATTAGATTTCTTCATAATTCAGCAGTAGGCAAAAAGGTTCATAATAATTTACATGGGCATAGTTCTCAAGCTTATAAATTACTGTTATTTCTGCATCAACTTGCTTTAATGTCAACAAAAGAGGTAAAAAGCACAGGTTTAATATGTGAGATCTCCTCAGTGTTGACAAAGTACTACTTTCCCCATTAAAAGCTGCCGCTGTATATGAACGTGTCAAAGATTTTTTTTCTTTCTTTCTTCTCCAGCATCGTTGCTGAACGTTCAGCAACAGAAGAAAACCACCAGCATGCAAAGGTTGTGATGATGCAGCCCTGTGGGGGGGTAGCTTGGCTCTCACTGGGCTCAAGCAACCACTCAACATGCCACTGGTGTGGTCTCTGAGCTTAGTGTCAGACTTTTACTAAAACAGAGCCAGCAAAACAAGGAAGGAGAAGGCAGCATAGCTGCTCCTAAAACTCAGAATCTTCTCCCTGCAGCTGGGCTAAATAAGTTTTTCCTCCATCTTCCTCTCATTTTACAAAGGGGCTATTCCTGCCTCTTGAAATGAGGTAGGAATGAGTCTGACTTGGCTAGCACACAACCGTTAAGATGTGTTGTTTCACTAAGCTATCCAGAGGTCATCATCAAGCCAATCTGACCTGCTAGAGCACCCAAGCACAGCAAACACCTCCACCCCAAAGAGCAAGGTTATTTTTGCTGCTGTGCTCAAAGATCAAAGCTTTGCCCTAAGAAAAAAGCTAAGAGCCCAGGGGTCAAGACCACTTAAGTAACAGCAAAGATGTGAAGAAAACCCTCTACTATCAAGATAGTTAAGCAAACACCAAGTTCAAGGTACCCAGCACCACACAAGCTGTGTGTTCAGCTGGTATCATCGAATGCACAGCAGCAAGAATGCCATATTAAAAGCTGTGACTTGATCAAGTTCTAATATTCCTAACTGTTAAAGTTAAAAGCCCTGTCCTCTGGGATACCAGTGATTTTCCTCTCAAAGACTGCTCACTTCATTGACAGTCATGTTGCTTTTCATAATCTTGTCCACAAATTCAATCAAGCTCCAGATAAAATCTAATCAAGTTGGACAAGCTGAATTACAAGGGCTGTTTTTTCAAATCCTTTAGCAGGAGGTCAGCTCCAAACATGTCTCTGATGTCCCAGGACTTGAGCAAGCTTATTTCATGTAGTTCATTGCTGTAGGCACCAAAGACCATCCTAGCTCCCCAAACTATTTTTAAATACTCACTTTAGTCAAGCATTTGATCTCTAGACAAGCAAGATTTAGTCTTCTGTCCTCTTTGCTTGTATCCTTAGTGATTTCTCCGGGCACAAAAATTGCCCCCCTAGGTATAAAGGAAAGAGCTGCTGTTCACAGAACTCCATTACCAGAATTGTTCCTCAACTCTGGAAAATGTGACCATTCCTGATAAGTACTGCTGGGCTGACCATCCTAAAACAAATATAAAAACACCCCTAAAAGCCAGGGCAAAGCATTTACACTGAGGAAGATGTCCTCATTCATATTTAAGAGTTGTTGGTCACTTCAGCCTGTCCTTCAAAGATACTTTTTTCCTTTCTTCTTCTTTCCCAGCTGAAAAGACAAACCTAAGGCCATAGCCAGAATCTAGATCCTTTGGCTACTCCTTAGCAAACAGGCCTTAGGAAAAAACTACTCCCACACCATTTAAAGAAGAGAAGAAGCCCATTTCTATTTATTCACTGCAGACTAAAGCATTCAAAAGTATCTGTATGTTAATATTGTAAGAATAAAATTATTCAAGAGGTTCTTGGTTCTAAAGTTACCTTAAAATTTCATCCATGGAGGCCAGCAATAACATTTAAATGCCACGCATGACCTATGTGACATTGCAAACCACTGTGACTGGAGTTACAGCATTTACTATAACTAAATTCTTACATGAATACCACCTTTTTCCCAGCATCATACTTTTCACAGATAGCAAGACAGTGAGTGTTCCCACTAGCCAAATTCCTAACATTTCAAAAGCAATTATTTCTAAGCTGCTGAACAGATAAACAGAACTAACAAGTTCCCACTCAGCAAGCCTCTCCCTATTTTCCTCTTGTGCAGTCTATGCAGCTCAGGTCATTTCCGATTATGATTCCAGCAGGAAAAGCTATTTCAAGCAGAGCCCAGAAAAAGGTGCCCAGAAGCCCAGACTCACTGGCTCTGCACTGCATTAAAAAAGCACTTGGAAAAAGGGCTACTGATTAAAGGAAGGGTGCTGTTATCTCCAGTGCACCAAACATGTAAGAGGATGTTCCCTCCCAGACACTTCAGTGTATGAAGCTCAGTTCCCTTCCTTATTTTTTTTTTCTTGTTAAATAGAGTCTTTATAAAAGAAACAAAACTGTTGGTTCATTTGACTGTTTATCCAGCCAGCTTCAAAATTAAAATATTCCTGCCTTGTCTCCACTCCAGGTTGGTCCCTGGTGACTATCTCCAATATTTTACATATCGATATTTCTTTCTAGAAACTAAGCTCTAGGGAGACAGAAGAAGTGAAGAGGTTTGAGCATATTTATCAGTCTTGACACTTTCTATGGGTATGCAGCACTAGAAAACAATTTCCCTGACAAATGGATGGGCCTGGACTCGTCACACAGCCCTGTATCTTGCTTTCAACCTCATTACTCTTTTAAAGGGGTACAGCCCTGCAAAGGGCTTTCAAAATGCAGACAGCCATGCAACAGAGGAACTTGCAGGGAAGGTGGGGACTGTAGCTGTGTTACAGAGATGCAGTTGAACTCCTGGTGTCCAGTGACCAGTGTCGTGGGTGTTGCTGCTTATCCAGTTGTAAAATGACCTAACACCATCACCCCACGTCAACACAACACGGCTGTGTGTCACCTCACAGGTCGTGTGTCACCTCACAGGTCGTGTCCAAGCCTTAATGCACTTTGGTGAGGAGGAGCTACAGACACAAAGCACCCAATGAGAGTATCAAATCACACGTAGTAGTGAAAAAGAAAAAGCAGTAGATTTACTGCTGTAGAAGTGAAAAATTGATCGGCTGCTCATTTAACAGCTGCAGACTGTTAAACTGATGGAAAGTGTGGTCTACAGGGCAGAGAAAAACAAAGAAAAAGTTCTGAAAAGGATGGGTTGATGCTAGCACTTGAACAGGAATATTCCCTGCTCAGATATAATTTTGCAGGTCACAAAGCAACCAGAAATGAAATGCTATTGCAGAGCACTTTCACAAGTGGCACAGTGGTTTGGTGTATCAGCTTTCAGCATTGTTTCCGACTCCAATCCAGAAAAAAGACATAAAGGGCAGGAAACAGCTAATCTATAAGCCAAACCCAGAAGTGTGTTTTTTTCATAGGGCTTTAAAACAAGGTATGGTTTAGAAAAACCTGTGGGGTCACATGAGAACAGAAGTCAGCCAGGAACCTTTTATTTGGCTCCTGATTTCTGCTTATTGATTCAACACCCCAAACTGTTCCAAAAGGGAAAAGATTCAACACCAAAGCCCCTGGACTTTCCCACCTCTCAGTGTTGAAGCTTGTTCCTGGCTCATTCCCAACCCAATTATATGCCAGACCAAGGTTAGGAAAACTCATCCAACAAAAAGAAACAGTGGTTTATGCCTCTATCAGGTGCACAACCTGGCTCCCTGGGCAGCCACTCAAATACCTTGGCCTCTCCTTAGCAGGACTTCTGCTTTTTTTTCCACCAGGGTTGGTTACACTGTAACTTGAACCATCCAGACCTCTGGTGTTGAAACCTGTTTTCAGGCAGGTCAGTTCCTTGATTTAATCACCCAGCAGCTACAGGGTGCAAAGTGTTCCTGCTGGCCTCCTGGGCTATGATCTCAGGAGCCACAGACTTCCACTTCACATGGGTAGGATTAAAGCACCTGCAGCTGCAAACTCCATTAGGGATGGAAGTGTTATGTCAATTTTAGGGCTCCCCACACTGGCCCTCAAGTTTAAATCCTATTGACACAAAGGAAGGCACAATGTTTAAATCAGTGTCTCTGGTCAAGTCTTGCCTGAAGAGGCCTGGAACAAACAGACATATTCACAACCCAAATCTAATGTTAAATCATGTGCAGTCTGTTAGAATGCAGGACTATAATTTTTTTTTTCTCAACAAGTAATACACATGTATCTATTCTTTCCAAATAGGTGCTAGAAGCAGCTTCACCAGTGCACACACAGATCTTAGCACTGCAGCACTGATCCAGCAGCACAGCAGTTCAGGAGCAAAAAGTTTTTGATGCCATTAAAAAGTAATCCTGCTTTCCAAGGCTGCAGCTCAGTACTGAATTTGTGCAAAAGACTTCTGGAGAGAAAGCTAACAGGGAGACTTTGAGCACACAGCTACAGATAATGCCAGGAAGAGATACTTAGAACCTTGCTCCCCATAAACCAGGAGCTGCGAACACAGCTGAGCATCACAGCGTGCTCAGGATTCACCTCAGTCTTCTCTGGAGGTCTGTATTAACTTCTAGGTACTTTTTACACATAATGTCACCAGGAAATAATTCAGTACACACAACCTTGGGCTTCTAAGAGGTTTAAGAACTGACAGCATCAGCACACTCTTGCTGTTTGCAGAGGAGCTGCCCTCAGGTGCATTGGAACTGAGCACACGATTATGGAACCTCTACACCCAGCCTAGGCACAGGCAGAGGTTACCTGTGCACACTTTCTTCTCTGTGTTATCCACATTTCCAGGCAGAGGCTTCGAAATCAGTCAGTGTCTGCTTAGCAGAAGGAGTTCGTGGATGGCTGAAAAAGGGATCTACCAAGCTGCAGAGAAGCGGAGTCATTCTTCAAACATTCAGAGAGCAGCTACCAGCCACGCAGCAAAGTTTGGGCTTCAGGTAACTATGGTATCTCCTGGGGTTTCAGTGTACAAACAGGCAAACCTAAACTCAATTTGTTTGCATGGAGTTCTACAGTTTAAAGGTGGGGGTGGTTTTTTTTGTTGTTTTCAAACAACTTCGAAGCTTCTAATTTGTAAGGAAAGTGACAATAGTAAATTTTCTCTTGGATCCTTTGAGTACATTTAAAGAGATGCATGCTGAAAAAAGAAAATGCAAAAAATTAACAAGAAACAAAACACAGATGACTTGAGAATTCCCTGTTTGTCTGGGTGATGAGAAATAACAGTTTTTCCAAACAGAGCACAAGGGAGGAAACAATGCTTCACAGTTCCCAGAATAAAGAGGAACTTCTTCTAGCACTAACCCCAGCCAGCGTGCTGCAGGCTTGGACACCATCAACCCCTTCTGCAATTTGCAGATGCAAAAGAGGAAGTGGTGATCCTTTAGGCAGCCAAAGCTTTCCTATTAAGCCTGGAATTGAAAAACGTGCAAGACAGCAGAATTTTAAGTCACTCGATCATAATTTTAGCAGGAAAGACTCTCTTATCAGCATTGCTGCAAGTCACCCCTATTATGCTAATCCAGTAACTTGTGAACACTGAAGCACCCTTGATAGAGAGGGCCATTGACAAAAATAAGTCCTTCAACATTTGTTTTCAGAGCCGCTACATCTGGGGAAGAAATTACTGCAAAGCATCTACCTCTCAGCAGAGCACTGCTTGGATCAGTTTTAGAGGCAGAAATGCAAACACCATATGCTCTGCTGAAGCTGTAGCTGCTTAGAGCTTGGTAGATCCATGCCTTGTCAGTGTGTGCCACCCCAAGCCCTCTGTGCCACCTGAACCATCCCTGTGCCACTCGGATGCAGGCTTTGTCACTTGAGGTTGCTGGGCCTGGAGTGGCAGTGTTAGCACCAAGAGAACAGCCAAGAGCTCCCGGGTTGTTATTGTCACAGCTCAGCCACCTCCTGACACCAGCAGAGAGGAAAACCATCAGCCTGACACCCTTCATCTGGCACCACTGCTCTTGTAGGACCATTCCATGCAGGATGTGTGCACTGTTACTGATGCAGAGGTGCATGAAATGCCAACTTTTGTCTGGGAAAAAAAAAAAAAAAAAAGTGGTCCTCACAAAGTAAAAGCAAAATCTGTGCCTTTGATAAAGGCAGCAAGTGCAAATGAGTTCCCCCACTTGTAATCAACTCACTCTTAGCAATCTTTCACCTCATATTCCATTAGGAAGTTGAAGCCACTTTGCACGCTTTCTGTTGATATGGAGATTTTCCCATTTCTCCACCCACTCGAAGGCCATTCATCTCACCACTGTGCTTCTGCTTTCTGAAAGCATCTCAGCCTCCCACCAACAGACAGTCTCATTAGTCACCAGCCCTCTGCCTTTGACCTTGAAAACCTTAAACACTCTGAAGCCTTCCCTCAGATAGCAGCAGCAGCACTACTCACTGACAACATTATAAAGAAGTAGAAGGGGGAAGTACATTTTCCTTCACATCCCAAATTGCCTGATAGCTCCCCCCCAACAGTGTAATCCTGAGCTATGCTTCCAACCAACCCTTTTTCTTTTGTCTCTAGCTAGGTATACTTTAATTACTGCCTATTCTGGGTATTTTTGCCATCTTGATGCTACCTGTAGATTGATAACCAGTGCTGGAGAAGAAAATCCTTCCCACCCATGAAGAAGAACATCAAGGCAGAAGCACTACAGCTGAAGAGCTCAAGCCCAAGGTGTTGCAGAGCCACCCAACAAACTTTAGGGGAAAGGCTTCTTCACTGAAATCAGCTCCTGTGAACACCTCCCCCCTGCATCTGGCAGATGGGTAAGAGCAGTTTCCAGAGCAGGACTGGACAAGAGGTCACACCAGAACCATCTGAAGAACCAGGCTGCAGTGCTCCCTGCTCACTCCGTCCCTACATGGCTGTGTAACTTCTAACCACAAGCCAAACTCTTATCCTCCAGCATCTTCACAACTACTGCCAAGCAGAATAATGGCAGATTTTGGATTACAGAAAGAAAATCCAGGAGCACAGATTCTTCACTCTGCTGGTTTGTTTTTAATCTTCCATCTGGGGTTATTAGCACAGCCCCCTGCCTCATCCAGTTACTATTATGCACTCGGGTACTTGGAAGCAACATGGAGTCAGGATAGATTTTTGGCCTGGAAACCCTTGGAAAGGAGTATTTAATCCATCCTCCCAGACAACATTCAGGCCACAGCCCTTGACAACTTGCAGTGGGTCATTCCTGCTGTAAATCATCCTTGTGGTTCTTCTGACCTTTGGCTTGGAAAGCCATCCAGCACGTACCTTGTGGTGTTTGACAATGACTTCAATGCTTGCAACATCACCAAGGTTGTCCACCTCCACTAAACATCAACAAAAACATCCTTCCCCAATCCTCCGGGGAGTGCTTACAGAAACTTTCAAAAACAAAACAAACCCACAAAACTGGGCTATTAAAAACAGCTGTTAGGGCTGCTACCAGATCAGCATTCTCAGGTTCAAGGTTCCCCAAAGTCAAATGCAGAAATACATCATCTCACCTTCTCTAGCTGTTGTGGTTCCTGAAACACATTTGCATCAGATCTACGCAGGGAACTGGTGCTTTGTTACTTATTTGCTATTTCTCAACCACTTCTTGCTTTGGTGGTTTGTAATTCAGCGTCTTCCAGTTCACTGCTCCAGCTGGGTGGACTTTCAGCTATCTTAACTGGTGAGCCACATTTCTTAGCTGCATAATAACCTTCTGTGTTAACACCTACATTTCCATTCCTAGCCAGCCTTCCCTTTGAAAACAGCTCTTCTGAAGCACCAAGTACCATCTTCTTACCACTGCAGATCAGCAATTTGCCTGTTTGAAACATGACCACCAAGTAGGATTCATGGATGTGGAAGCAGAAATCCTCCAGGCTGTTTATGAACTCTCCCATGAAAGATGCCCCAGAAGGGAGCCAAGTGGCCTTTTTTGCATTTGAGTGGCTTTATACAGATTTTTAAGCCAGGCTGCCCCAGACATCCAACTTACACTTAAAATATCTCGAACTTAAGGTCCAAACTTGCCTCCATAGATTTTTTCTTTCTGCTCTTTAGACAGGTATTTTAAGCCTCATTTATGAATTAATTTTCAGAAAGCATCCTAATCAGAAACAAAGAGAAATAAAAATTATAAGCTCCAGCATTAAGACTCAGTATCTCTGACTGAAGCTCCTTCTCTAATCAGGTGAGGCTGGCAAACATCACTAACTACAGGACCAGCAGTAAAAATACATCCACTAGACTCTTTGAATTTAAGGACAGCCACATCCTCCTTAGTTCTATCGCCCCTTTTGTTTTAACACTAGTGGTCACAATTCCCTTACCACAAACTCAGCTCACTAAAAACACCTTTAAGAAGAAAAGTAATTTGGGCAACCGTATAGTTCAGATCCATTCTGACCAACCACAGTAAGATAAGTGGGGAACATCATCTAACTCCAAACCTATTCAGAAATCTGGATCTTTGGCAAGAGACTTCTCCCAGCACTTAAGGGCTGGCAGTAGTTGCCTGGAATTCTTCACCCTTTTAGCAGGTGTTGAAGCTTCTGGGGAAGAGTTCTTTTGACTCGCTCTCTGAAGCAATGGAACAATTCGTTACATCACCCAAACACTGCAAAAAGCAAGAGCAAATCACTAGAAAGAAGTTTTGAGCAGCCCCAAGATAAGATACCCTGAAGCCACAAAGCAAATATCTGCAATAACTCTCATGTCTTCATGTTACTTTTTATTGAATGAAAGCAAGTGGTGCATAAACTGCAGAACAAAGCAGAGCTGAGCATCTGCTCAAACACTTTTACAAAGCATTCAGTAACTGTTTTCATTTAACTCTATGCAGCATAAAGCCCACCACAATACCTCTGGAAGTAAATGTATGTAAGTAAAGTAGATCTCTTTCCTTTATGGGTCTGTAGAAGAACGTCACAAGACCCCATTAGACTTCATAGCAGAAGAAGATGTAGAGAGAAGTGTTTGATTTTCCTGGTTCTTCCCATCATCTTTAACAATAAAACAGCCAGCTCAAGTTTTCATTAAAAAGGAAAAGCAAGCCTGAATGTTTTGAGAAAGCATTTTAACTTAACTCCACAGACAATACTAGTAGGAAAAAAAATGCAGCACTTTGTAGCAGAGAAGCCCTCCCCATTCCAGGCTGAGGATTAAGGATGCTCTTGATGGGGGAGTGGAAAGAGTGAAGGCAGGAAGAGAGATGGCAAGAATACATCCCTGGTGCCTTCAAGGGTTTTAATTACATTAGCTGAGACAAAGCAGTGTGCTGCACTCACATCTTGAGATCAGTAACAGGGTCTCTAGAGGGTTACCTCAGCTTGCAAACATAGATTCACCTTCTTCCAGCCTTGTTGCATTAGTTTAAGGACACACCTCATCCCCTTCCTCCTCCCCTGTCCTCCTGGTGACACAGCCCCCAGGTGCCATGCACCATGCAAAGCAGGATGCTGCTCCCCTCACGGATGTCACTGTGTTTACCCTTCTTTGCTCCACATTAAGGAGGGTATTTACATGAGGGGATCCTGCCTTCCTAAATTCTTTGTGCCCTCCAACCTTCCTAGGCACCATAATCCTGTTTACAACACGCTGGTTGCCAGGGAAGTGACGATAGATTATACCTGCAGGTGGAAAAGGCTAAGTGAAGGAACACAAGCAAGTTTTTGCATATATTTAAAAACATGCTAGTGCACTCCCACACATAGGGATTAGGACCCTTAACAGCTTTTGGAAGCAGAACGTAACCACAAGGCACTTTCCCAAGATCCTGAAAATTTTCCTGCACTCCAACCGCTATATCCTTAGTCCAAAGATTAGGGTGAAAGAAGTGACAAGATGACATAACCAAGCTCCACGACTCTAACTGCTCTTTTGTTGATTACTGTCTTTTAGAGAGCGAGGATTCAGAGAGCAGAAAAAGCTACAAACTGTCTCAGATCTGCCAGGCTTGGCGAGATGCATGACTGCCCCAGCTTGAGCCAGCAGAGCAGGACAGAGGACGTGCCTGGAATGTGTAACCCCACTTGGAAGCCCATTTACCAAGGGTACAAGCATAGGGGGTTATCTGGGTGCTGCCTGGAATAGCCTAAAGACCCCAGTCCTTGCAAGCAACTGGGAATCAAATAAGACACTTTCCTTCCTACCCAGACCCTGCTCAGCAGCACTGGAGGAGCTTCAGATCTTTAAAGCCAGGACTGGAAAAGGAGTCAGCACCATGAGGACAGCATGGATGCTCACAAAAAACATCAGCACTGTTCTCCCAGCTCCTGTACATGCATGCCTGCCTGCCCCTGAACCCTTCCTGGCCTGTAGCACAGTTCCAGCCATCAGGACACTTATCTAGATCAAGTGATACAGAAGCAGTGTAGTAGAACCCAAAGAGCCACTGCACAATCCAAACCACAGGTGCACCAAGAACAAGATCCTTATCCCTGGAGAGTTATGTATGTTTTGATTACAAGAAGAAATTTATTTTTTTTTTTACTCAGCAAACTCTGTACTGTATAACACTTCCTTACTGCAGCATTAGAACAGTTTCGTGGTTCTGTTTCACACGTGTCCTAACAGAAAAAAAGGCCTCAGAATAAAGCTGAGGACTACACTGTAGTTTCCAGAAGCTCTCAGCCCTGTTTACAGTCTGTAATCACAGCACACAGGAGACAACCCACAGGGACCAAGGTCCCCATGCAGCTGCACAGAAAACATTCAGGACCTGTTTTCCCAGGAGAAGTGACCAGTGACTTGCCAGGAGGCAATTGCATGTCAAAGGCTACATCCCCAAGGATGAGGGTCTTGTAGACTTGTTTTAGGATCAAAACAGCAGTGGTGTATTTGTTTGTGAGCAGGAAGAACTAAACTGCTGGTAGATCCCATCTAAAGGCACAGGTGTTCAAAAGAAAGCTCTGCATTCTGTATCAGGCAGGAAATTTCATTTTGGAGGGGAAAATACACAGACATTCCTGGTTCCAGCTTGAACTCTGATGAGCATTCAAGACCTGTGCTTAAAAGTGTTTCTTAGGTGCCTTATATGTTATTTATTGGATCAAATAAGCAGGCTCACTCCCACTGAAGCCAACGCAGGTAAACCAAATCTAATAATTAAGTTAGTGCTGAAAGTCCTGCCCATAGGTTATACCTGCTGAACTACATTTCACCTGGTGTACCACAGAGAGGAGTATCCAAGAGGCACATCTCCCAGGCCAAAATGTAGCCAACATCAGCAGATCATGACTCAGATCCACCCCCCCAAACAAATTTGGAGTCTTCTTCAGCCCAGGGAAGATGTTAAAAGGTGGGTCAAGCACAAGCAGAAGATGCAACATCTAGCAAAGAACTATTAAATCTGTTTAGGAGCAATGGTAAGACAAACAGCAGTCTCTCAGAGCAACAGTTTCTTGAGAACAAAATAGACAGCAATGAAATACTATAGTAGCCAGCTAGATTTGAATAGCTGCAACAAAATCCACACAAGCACCAAAAAGGTTGAAATGGCACTGGAGTGACCCAGCAAGCATTTGCCACAGTAAGAATTCCAGACTTAAGATTCAAGTACACTGACAAGAAGAATTAACATGCCAAGGGGGGATTAAGGTAAGGAGATTCCCATACCTTCTCATCATCATCTGCTGGGAGAAGAGGCAAATCCACAGATTGTCCCTTCTTCCTTCTCCCATAACCTCCACATTGCCCAAAGCAAAGGCTAAGCTGCACTAATAAAAACAGCAGAGCTGGCATAAACTGTCCAACCTTGTTATTTACACCTCAGCAGAATGCTCCCAGCATCTACTATCACTCACACAGCTTCTGCCAGAGCTGCCTGCTAACACACAGGCATTGGAAGCACATCCCAAAGTCCTGCTTGTCCACACGGAGCATTTTGTCAACAGCACTGGGTGTATTTCATATTCATCTCCTTTAGTTTATCCTTTAAAGCATTTAAAATGCTTTTGAAGAGCTTGTGTTTGAACAGATTTTAATTTGCAGCAGGTCAGGCTGAAAAAGCTTGAAAAATAATCCCTGCAGTGACCAAGGGGTTCACTCCTGGAGCACTCAACCTGCCCCAGAACACAGTCTGAGACCAGCCAAGAATTTTATCAGGATCTCTACCTAATGTTGTACTTATGAAAATGAAAGGCTATTTTGACCTTGTAGATTTGTTGCTTCCACTAATTTGTTTGCTTGAGTTGGTTCAACAGCTGTTGTCCAACCTGTAACAATTTTGGATATTTGCACATATAAGAAATGGTGAGTGACCCAGAGACCTCAGAAAGCAGGGATGAAACACTGTCCTACCCCCTCTCTGTGCACCACTCAGTCTTGTAAGCTGCCAATAATTCAGACTGCATGGGAAAAGGATGAGAAGGACAAAGAGAAGACATGGGTCACATTTTGAAATACTAAAAGGCACACAGGAAACATTGTACAGTGCTTTTAAAATAGCACTCTCATCCAAAGTAAAGACTTCTGTTTAGCTTACAGAAGTGTCAAGCAAATAATTCCATCCTCATTGAATGTGCTATCTGTGCTTTCTACTAAATCTAGACAGAAAAAGACCAAAACACAGCTGATCAATTTTTTTCCTGCCACCTACTACAACTGAAATGGTTTCCCTCTTAAAGGGAGCAGGAACATTAATACTTGCCATTGACTAGAAGTATCTCTTATCTAGTCTTGTGCAACAGCTCCCATTTACTCAAGTCCAAGGCATTCAGTCTATTACTAAAGTTCAAGTCCTAAGGAAAAAAGAAAAAACAAAACCTACACACCCAAACAAATCTATCTTTTTAATTGTACCAGTCCAAGCCCAGTGACAGTCAGCTATCTCTGTCCCTAGACTTTTCCTAGGTCTGCACTTTTTGGTATTGCTTGCACTTGACAGTCCCAAGTTAAACAGAAATCATGTTTTCAGGATCTACCATTGCATTCATGGTGATTGTAACTACAAGTAGAGTTTCAGTAAGGTAGAAATTTTTTAAAATCCTTCCCTGAAGTAATTTTCAGCCTTCCATCTAGTCCTTCTGCAAATAATAATTAAAAAAAAAAAAGCACAAGTACTTCAAAGATACCAGAAGTAGCCACAAACTTCTCTCAGAAGCCAATAGTCTTCTGTTGCATGGGTCACCCACACATATTAGTTCTGAAAATTAAATTCAATTACCTTCCTTCATATTTCAGAAACAAGAAGAGACTACAAAATAATGGAAGTTCACCATTGGATTTATTCCCCCAGAAGAGTTAAAAAAGCCCCACAAAATCTACTTGATACTTTTCATTGTAAAACATTTGGCCATTTCCCTGACTTCCAAGCCAAAGAGGCACTGCTTGCAAAGCCTGCAACTGCTCCTGTTACACTCTGATTCCAAGAGTAAAATTCCCACAGGTGCTGAAGTTTTAAGGAAAGATGCTTGCATAATTTTTCATTAGACTCTCCTTCCTTTTTTCTCTTATTCAAAGTTACATTATTACACTTTCCAAGGAAAATATTATTTATAAGCAGGACAACTCCACCCTTTCTTCTTAGTTCAACACCAGGAGGTAAGATTCAGCCAGAGGTCACCCACTACACACTCTCAGCTGCTTCCTTCATTTCTGGGCCCTTCCATATTCCTTACCAAAATCCAGACCAACTAAGAGCTCACTACATCTGCGTTTGCCAAAAATCCACAATTTCTGCAATTGATGTAGCACAGCTTCTTCCAGCTGCAAATGTTCCTAGGCTCTGATAATTCTAAGCCCATGGCTGGGCATTTAATTAAAGGAGGAACGAATTAATGAGTTTTACCAAAGGCTTTTGAGTCACCATTATAATTCTCACCCTTAATCGGCAGCAGGACACTCAAAGGACAACATGAGCAGGATCAAGAGCAGAGAGGGGGAGATAACCCCCCCTCCTCCAGCTGATGCTTCCCCCCCACCATCACGTTCCTCTCCAACATGTCACTGTCACTCAGACCCCCACAACCAGATCAAACCCAGCAGGAAAACGCCTGAGCCTTTTGGACAGCTGAATGCAAAAACGCTTCCTGAAGCTGCCACAAAGCACCCATCACCTTTTGAAAGCCGAGGAGCAGCGGAGCTGTGGGGCCAGAGGCTCCTCAGAGCTCTGACTCCATCGCTTCCATTCAGTCCCAACCCCCACCCAGAGCCAACAATCCCTGTTCAGTCCCGGGCTCCCGAGGAGGCAGAAATTGAAAACACGTTTTCATTGAAGCACAGCTTGAATTTCATGAATTCCATTACTCTCGACTTTCTCAGCGTTTCCTGGAGTGGATACTGTAAAACAAGGGAGAAAGGGGAGAGGGGGGGGCCGGGGACTGCACGCAAGGCAATCGCATCGCATCCCACCCCTCTGGCCACAGCCACAGAGAAGAGACTACAGAGGCACTTCCAGGGAGGAAGGAACATAAAAAAATGACTATTCCTAAGCTGAAGGAAGTAAGTATATGCTAAACACAAGTTTAGGGAAGAAGGAAAGCAACAAACTGCCAAAGGCCTCAGAAAAGTAACATCATCTGCTACTACTAGCACTGAAATAGCAAGGCTGCAGGCACAGCACAGATGCAAAACAATTTCAGCAATTCAACAGAAAGCATCTCTCTGGTTGGCTGAAGAAATCTTAGCTACTAGAGCCAAGTATCAAAATTACCAGTTTATCAGCTACAGGAACTCAAGCATGCTCTCAAACCCAAGAAAACAACCCAAAGTACAGTGAGGTCAGACATTGCCCCAACATGTTATTCAGTGATCTACAGCTCAGCACTAAAGCAATCATCATCACCAGAGACAGCAGAGCACCCAGCAATGGGGCTTTTTTTCCACATGCACAGTTTTCACCCAATCCACTTTGGTATTATTCAGGTTTGCTAATGAACAGCCATGGCACCACCAGTGATACCATCAGTGAACTGGTTCCTTCACCACCACCCTCTTTCCCCTCTCCTCCAAGCTTGGGCCTTATCTTCAGGAGTGTGACATCATCTGCATCCTCCTTGTAACAGACACCATTATGCAACTGAAGTGCCTCCATTTGGATTTGGGTGTTATTTTGAATCTCACTGATGAATAGAAGGCTTGTTGAAATTCTCTGCATGAACAGCAGCATTTTACAGACTGAAAAGGGTGCCCATGCATAGACACCAACACTGGCATAACAACGTGGCTGAATGTGTTACACACTTGTGAAACATCCATTCCCCGCATTCCCCTTTCTCCTTGGCCAGGAAGAAGTCCAGCATTGTTAGGGCTGATTAGCAGTATCTTTCATCCCTAATTTCACACCACAAAGGGCTTTCATGCATGTGCACGTGTGGCACCATTCTGAGAGGTATCAGCCAGAAAAAAGCATTTAGCACTGACCAAGGAAATCTGAGGATGCAATTCCAGTTTAAGTGAGGGTGAAGGAGAATACCAGCTCTTTCCTCTGGCTGGTTTTAATGCTCTTCTTACTACTGACCAAAGATGCTTATTTGTTAAAAATATTATCCTAAAAGAAGCCTGGCATGTATTACATCTGCTGAAGCAAGCAATCTGATAACCATGTGAAAAGAAACATTATTATAAATGTTACCCTCAAATCCAAGTGCACAGGAGAAGGAAACGGGTACAAGTATCATGACTGAGTTACACCGACTGCTGTGTCCATGTATTGCACACTAACCCACTTTTATTTCCACAAGAGAATAGCCTTGCAGCCTTAAGCATATGACTGGCTTGCAAGAACATGCACATTTGTGGCTTACCTAACCCAAAAGCTCACAATTATAAGATCAGACTCAAAAACTACAACTGGCTCATTACCTAGAAATCATAAAAATTATTTGAAATTGAAGCCTTTGCAGCATGGAAGTATACTGTGTTTTGCTCTTTCCTAGATGATCTAATATGAAAATTATATGATTTATGATCATAAAAAAAGAAATAGCATCAGCATGTCACTGCCTCACAGTGACTATTCACTAGGTACTTGTGAACCCTTTCATCATGCAGCAAGTTATTTCTAGTTTGGGGACAAAAAAACCCAATTCCTAGTTTTGCACTACTGCAATACAACCAGCACCTCAGCCACTCCTTGCAGTGGAGGCAGAAGGATTTCTAGCAGTGATGGCTTTTTTCAGGCTACCATCTGAGTACATCCCCAGGACTAAAACCTTACATGAACTTTATCCTCCTCGATTTTAGCTCACCTGTCTTGTTAATCATCACCATTCGATCAAACAAAGAACCAGTAGGATAACACACTCATAAAGTACTGACAGCCTGGCTGAGAGAGGAGCAGGGTTACTGGGATTTGGTTTTATTGTTATTAGAGACAACTCTGAAGCATGTATCAATACGTCCCCGAGTATTTTGAGTCTTATCCATCTCTTAAAAGTGGGAATTAAATTTGGTACGTAAGGCAATCCTGATATATTCCGAAGTAATTCAAGTCTCATCTGAATCTTAGAGCAAATAAATTCCCAGACATCACGTCCCTTCCCACAGCTCTGGGAATTACATTCCCTTGAAAACAAGCCAAGTTCTCCTATCCACTCAGGGAGAATGGGAAATCTCAGTGTAACTGGTGGAAAGTTTACAACTAAAAGATAAAACAGATGCAAGAGGAGAACTGACAGTCGTTGAGCTGCCAGCTGTAAACAAGATGCTGACTCCTCTTCATCTCAAGATTATCAAGAGTGAGCACCATCTTACTCAGTGCTTGCTTGCAGCCACCCAAGCATATTCACTTGACATCAGAGATGACAGAAGAATGACTTCAGGAGAAGCATTAATCACTGCTGCTTTGTCCTCAGCCCCCGTCCTTACAGGTACAGAAGTGTTCCCAGAAAGGAGTCACACAGAGCTGAGCAGGCAAGCTCTGCCTCATCAACACAAACACCATCAACCCTTGAGTCTGGACTTCACCCTGTCCATCAGTAATTGTGCTGGTGGGGAGAAAAGGATGGAGGAGAAGAAGTAGAAAGTTAGCCTTGTCCTGGAAGAAAAAGAAGAAAAAATAAAGAGAGAAATGCAAAGGGATTGACGAGTTTGTCTCCCCAGCTGCCTGCTTTGAAGATGTGCATATCAAGGAATCTGATGTGAAACTTGATGCGACAAAGGCCCATAATTTTTGTCTAGCACATTCTCAATAGACAGACTTCATTTTACAGTTCAAAAATAAATCTAATCCCAAACTACAAGTAAGAGATCAAGATGACTTGTGGCACAGCTCCTTAATCCACATCCAAAGCCTTGGGATTAAGTCAGAGAAAAGCACCTGACTTCTCACCCTTAATCTCCAGTCATGCCTAATGAGATATGTTCTTCTGGCTGAGAATTTGTCACTTTCCCTAATAATGAAAAATCGGGAGAGCTAAAAAGCTACACCAACATCTGCTTGAAGCACTGCTTGTTTTATTAGATCAACACTTAAACAAAGGCTTTTTGTTCATCTGAAGAGTGTAGATTTTCCTCTGTTAAAAAAAAAAGTGGGTGAAGAGATAGGAGATGGTAAGACTCAACTGGCTTTGATTTAGTCCTTTCCAGAAAGGCAGTGATCAGGCCTTGCAGCTGGACACCAAGATAAGCTTCCTAAGTAGCTACACAATTTTGGCAGCAAGCTGAAGGCTGGAGACCCTCATCTGCATTTTCAGTTCCTGTTTAGACTTTCTTTTTCCAAAGCAAATGCAAGATACAAGGTTCCTGAATGTCAGCTCCTCTGAGCCAATAAAGGTGTGTGTGCATGTAGGTAAGCAGTATCTAGGCAGCACTCAGAGAAAGTGGATGCATTGCTCCAAATTTACTTTCTAAGTACTTAAATCCAGACAAGGAGACATAAGCAGTTACAGCCATACAGGGAGGAAAAAAAAAACAAACCAAACCAAAACAAAAAACCCCTGCAAAAGCATCTTCTCCATGCAGTATTAATACTTCTAGGATTCTACCCAAATGAAGCAAGCATGGCTTATATCTTTACATACTCACTTTCATCTCCTTCCCTCCTTCCTCCACAGGGTATTTGACATTTCGTCACGTTACCTTTTACCCCTCTGTGTGTACTTTGGTCTGCCAAAACCAGGCATTCAGAACAGTTACTGTGTTCCACTAGAGCAAGGTAACCTACAGGCAGGGTTTCCAGAAACTCTCAGGTCTCAGGGGACCATCTGAAAATGTAGCAGCACAGCGTGGGTCAGCAAAAAAAAGTAAGGCTGCAGACAGAATGCTGGCAAAGGTTGACTTTTTTTCCTGTCTGTATACCATATGCTGCTGCATGACTGGATGGATCATCAACAGCAAGGGTTGTATGGCCACCTTTAGTGAAAAATCACCCATCCAAAACTGCCTTGATTCTACATTTTTGGTTATTCAGTATGCTGATGTTCCCTAGTAAAGGCTCTTCCAGATCAACCAGAGAATAGAGTAGGACTGCAGCAGCAGTTTGCTGATAAGAGGTATTACTGCATGGTTGTTCATGCAACCAAGACTGATGAGTCAAGGGAAGAGGGGATTTACCATCAGTTCTTAAAAACCTAAAAGCTATTTCAACCTCATTAGAAAGCATTGGATTCTACTAACCAGGGCCATCTAATTTTTTCTGGAAATATGAGCAAACTCGTGCTACAGCAGCATAGCTGATGGACCACTTGGAAGGGGTCCATCTACTCTCCTAAGAAACCTCCAGCCTAACTCCTTAAAGAAAGGCACATTACTCTCTGACTTGGAACCAAACAGACACAAAGACGTCATCCAGCTTGACTCATACACATGTTTCCAATTTACAGAAAGACTCTTGGTTTCAGAATTGAAATAAGATGCCAGTACAGTAGAGGAAGTTCTGAAACAATCTCTCTAATCCAAGACTTTTTGCAGTTTAGGCTCCAGCATGCCAAGAAATACTTCCAAAGATGACATGAGCTGTTACGTGTAGGGAAACAGCCTCACAGAGCCAGAAAGTACCTGACAGACTGAATTTCTTGCTGAACCTTTGCCTACAGGTTCAAATACATATGCCTTGGATTTGAGTCTTCAAGCCAAAGAACGGGAAGCATCATCGGACTTGCACAGCACCTTTTACTTCTGGATTCCCCCTCAACACACATCCAGTAGTAGAGAAGGAGTATAACACCACAAAAGCACTGACAAACATACAAAAGCAAACTCCTGGGTGACACCACTGAAGTGACCATCTCAAAAACCAAGGACAAGAACATATCCCTCTTCTTATCAATGCTTCCTCTAGCGTGGTTCTGCATCTTGATTGGTGTGACCCAGTCATCCAGCTCTTGCCCTAAAACACATCCATCCAGCTGCCATTTCCCCTGCTGCCCAGGCATTTGCAGCTGTGATTCCCACAGGAAAAACATGATGGTGGCACATGGAAGGAGTTTCAAAGATGCTGGACAACTTTGTGGATCAAGCTAGACTTGATCCACACATAACCCAAGCGTTTGCAAAGATTCAGATCAATATTGCCATTTTGTAGCAATGAGGAAAAAGCAAAAATTCAAGACAGGGTACTCTGTAGCTTTGCTTTTATGACCTCTTTTCTTCTTCAGTGTTTATAGTACACTTCTGAGCACACAGCAAGACTTAAGATTTACAAGAAAGTGTTGTAGCCTCCTTTTTTTTAGTACCAAAGGCACCCTGTGTCCAGCTGATATCCCATTGCCTGTTGTGCTGTATTAAAAAGCTATTCAGCTTCTCTACTTCCATCCAGCATGTAACCACACTACCTCAAGGGTCTTAACAAACCATATCCTGAGAAACTGATTTCCATGCCATGCAACTCCCAATATCACAAATAGAATTACTTATATTACCAGACTAAACTAACAGCAGCAGTGTCAGGATCATCTTAGTGACCTGATTTACTTATCTGGAAGGTAAGTGACCAGTACTGGGAAGATGATCATCATCATTGGTTCAGCAGCAAAAGGCATGGAGACCACAACTGGGATTAGCATGAGGCTTTCAGAAGGAACTCAAGCTTTGCTCCATTTTTACATTCCCTTCACTCCAGAGTTTGTGACTCACTATACAATGAAAAGGCTTTGCAGAGCACTGCAGTATGAGTCAGATGAGAATACAGCCAGAACAAAACTGTTCAGATCAAGATATCTTCAACCCCAATGACTCATGGGAGGGTCAGGAAAAAAACTGGTTGGATAAGATCTTCTGCAGGGACAACTCTATGGAGCAAGTCCTGCAAGCAGTACATGAGGGCAGTACATCATGCCAACCCCTTGGAGAAGAAGGATCATTCCACATTGAAGCTCACCCCCATTTCCCCAGAAAGAGGAAACAACGAGTGGCACTGTCCACAGCCTGTCATGATGGAAGCAAAGCACCTGAGGGACACAACTAAACACATTTTTAAACAGTCCAGGAGGGGAAGGATCTGTTCTGCTCCTCCAGCCTGGCACACTCTGTTCTAACCTAATGCAACAAGATACGCTGCAGGAGATGATAAGAAGTAACTAATACCAGGAGAGAGTGTTTTAGAAACTGACCCAGGTGGTGAAGGTACACAGCCAAAACCTGCAGCTGCATTGAGCTCAGCCCTTGGCAAGGACATAGCCTTAAGTATTTCTTATTCTCTCAGACAAAAGGAGGAAGCCCCTGTAGGCTGGTACACAATGGATGCAGCCACCTTGAGCCCTGCCAGTGCACAGTGGGTGTCCCTCCTGCTCTGCTGAAAGGACTACATGGGACAGAAGAGCCTAGCTAGCTCTTAGATCTACATCCTTCTAGATATTGCACATCATCCAGGCTCCCAGAAGATACAACAAAGACCTGGACTTCAAAACCCAGCAGTATGTGCTGATCTGCAAGCTATGCCTGCTTTAGAGAGGTTTTGAGGGACAACATCTTGTCTCCTGCTTCAGAGGAATAGTGGCTTGTGCTTGACAGTAATCCTGGTTGAGTACAGGAGGAAAGCCTGTTTCACAGCAGCCTCCTCACCTGCAGAAGCATGTGGCACTGGAACAAGTGACCTGACAACATTCAAACCCAAGCCACTGTATTTAACTTTTGGTTGAAGTGGGATGCTCAGTTGATGCCCAAGTTCAAAGCCTGTCGTCAAAACACAGTACAGAAAAGGAAGGTCTTTACTAAGATGTTACTAAAGAAAAGAGTTTTATAAGGAAAACAATGCTTTTCCTTGGTTATGGGTTGGGAAATCTTTCCTAGAAAAGCAATGGAGGAATCAGAAAGGATGCACTGCTCCCTTCCTCATAAGAAATCAGAATGAGCACACAGAGCCTTGCTGTATGTCTATTTATAAGGACAGTCTAGCTACCTGATGACTTGAAGTAATGGAAACAAAGTATTTTTAGTTTAGTAAAGGTAATCCTTCTTTGCTACAGATAGAGACACTCTACCCTTTCCCATCTCCATAAACTCTCAGCTAGTATCCCCCCGACCTCTCTCCAGCTCTCGAATGCAGAGTGCAGTTTATACTTAATAATCAACCCCTAATGGAACAGAAAACAAAAATACATACTTTGTGCCAACGAGACATACAAAGAAAAGAAAAATGTGAGGAATCTAAATGGAAAAAAAAAGACAAAAAGAAAAAAAAAAAAAAGACTTATTTCAGTACATATATGCTATTGGCAGCTAAATACAAAAGGTTCCTAAAGCAAAGGGAATGCCAGCACAGACAGCAGAGAGAGCAAGGGATGCAAATTCATAACAAAGCTAACAGAAAAAGCTAGAATTCAAACCAAAAGGCCTTCAGAACAATTTAAAGCATGAGAGAGCATTTAGCATTGCAGCCCCCACTCCCGGATTAAGTTTCCCAGTTCCACAGCATTAGAATTAATCTACATGGCTGGGAACTCCAGAGTCAACTTGCAGAGCCACAGCAGCTTCCTTATGTAACCAGTGACACCGAGAACACTGGAGCCTGCTGGATCCCCCTCACCAGCACCAAAACCAGCAAAGCTCCTGCTACTCAAATCATTCCCTTGACAACAAACACTTCAGTAATCCAGACATTCAGGTTTGGATTTGATAAAATGTTTTCTCGGGAGCTGATACGAAGATTTAAAAGGCCACATACTGCTGTGCAAGAAATCCTTAATATCACCAAAAGAGAGGAGGCAGCTACACAGGAGGAGGACAGCAGAAGGCTCTAAGTCGGAATATGATTACTGTAGAAAAATTACTGACAAATGAACACAACCCCAGATTGTTGTGAAGGATGCTTTTCAGCAACTTAAGTCCATCTGCTCTCTATTCAAAGGTCAATGAGCGCTTGTTTCATGATAACACACTCCCAGCAACATCTTTCCATGAACTCTTCACTTCCGATCTCCAGCATCTCACATCCCTTGTTTCAAAGGCTGCTACCCTCTGAGGTCATGGAAACACAGCTAAGCTGCTGTGCAGCCTTACAGCTGTGTGTGGCCATCTTGAACTCTGCTAAGCCAAGGGAAGGAAAACCAATTACCAAATTGAAAAACACCGAATAGCAAAGTTAGGGCAAAAGTTTGTTTCGTTTACCGGTTTAAAGAGGTTACTTTGTATCTACCCAGTGATTACATCTCTCACATTTTGCTCTCCCTTCAGCTCACAAATCTGTTCATCTGTTTAAAAAAAAAAAAAAGCCACAACATGCTGTTTTCTAAAGTATTTCTATAACCTTTTATTTCTACGATAAACAAGAACCATTTAAATGACCTTTCTGCCTAGGCACGTGATAGGAGGCTGGATATATAGGACACTGCAAGAATGTTGAGAAAAGCAAAATGGTGTTTTCAAAACCAGAGAGCGTGGCAAAGCGAGGCAGCAGAGTCACTGCAGCTCTGTTCCAAGATGACAGCAGAGAACACAGATGTTAGAGCACACAGATTCACTCCACAATCATTTTAATTACATGCCTAGCCAACCAAGCGCTGGACACAGGCTAAGCAGCATTTAAAAAAAAAAAAAAAAAGCGGCACACAAGTATTCTGTGAGCATCTTCCTGTGCACTTGATGCTAACGCCGCTCTCATGCATTAAGTCATCTGGTTTCCAGCAGGCAGAGATTCGGTTTCGGAAAGGCGCTGCTGCCTCTTGGCAGGGCTGGGGACATCGCTGAGGAGCAGAGGGCAGCGCAGCCACCGCCAGCCCGCAGGGGTTACGACCCTGCCAGGGGCACCAGGCTGGGCCGGTGACTTCGCCTGGACGTGGCAGCATGCAGGGACCTGGGGAGGGCACCTGGCCAGGGCTGCCTCCTGTACCCTCTTCCAAGAGGTCATTCCATCTCTTCTCAAGAAGAACTCGGGCTTCCAGCCTGCTGGAAGCAGCTCCAGGTTCCCGCTCACCCCCCGTCGGCGGAGCGATGGCTCCTGCCCAAGCCGGAGAGACCCCCACGTCCCGGCCTGCCCGACCTGGCACCACCTCTGCCCCTCGTGGGAGGGACACCCACCACACGGAACATGGGAGACATGGCACCCATCGACTCCCACCAAGGAGCCCCCCTCCTCCTCCTCCGCACCCCCTTGCCCCGCACACCCCCCGGCTGTACAAACACCCCCCGCCCGGCCGCAGNCCCCGCCCCGGCCTCTGAGACCCGCAGGGCTCCCCCGGCCCGGGGTTCAGGTGGGTGCTGGCGGGCCCGGCCGGGTGGCCCGTTGTGCCTCAGAACCCGGGGTTCGGTAGCCCAGCTCCGCCGCCACTGCTACTCGGGCTGTAACATGGCGCCGTGGTGCGTGGTCGGGTGTTGCTGTGGGTGAGCGCCCGGCAAACGCCGACCCCTTCTCTCATGGAGAGACCCCCCGACCCCTTTTCCCCAAAAAAATAACCCCAAAGGGAACCCAAACGCTTGGCACCTCCCTGCAGTGCCACTGAGGAAAGTGCCGGTCCCCAGACACCAGGGTGTTCACACTAGTTCAAAACCCTCGTTCCCGGGACACCGGAGCCCTGCTTGCTTCCTCAGCCTGTCCTGGATTTTTCCAAAAGCTTCCAGAAGTACCAAGGTGTCTGAAGATGCAGACGGACCCCTCCTGTGATTTTCCAGCCCAATCTTGACTTGTTCCATGGAGTGCTCTGGTAGCTTTCGCTACAACCATACTCTCTGCAGGAAAATGTTTGGCCTCTTCCAGACCCTCACCCAAAGCCAACTACACAGCCCCATTAACTTCTGTGGACTTGGAATTTTCAGCTTGTTTTGATGAATACATAAATCAGAGCCAGGAATCAAACACCTCACCGTTTAAACAGTGACAGCATCTTACTGTGTAACACAGTGGAGCTGTGCAGAACATACCAGCATGGCTTGTGCTCCCCACAGAGCCACTCAGACACGGCTTTCCCAAGGATTATACTCTGATCTGATGGGAAAGGCTTTTCATTTCTTTCTAGAGAGAAGATAACCAAGTTATTTTTAGTCTTAAAGGTAAAAAATATGAGCATACCCTCTCAGGGGGACATGTTGGAAACCGCAAGGTACATAAATTCTCTGGATAACATTAGGATAGTGTAATAAAATAGAAAAGATGAAAACAGCAGTAGCAATATCAAACTCATTCAGCTTATTACAAAGATTGTGTTGTTCCTATTGCAACTGAAATGCCTGGATATATTTGCTGTTTTCTTTTAAAAACAACCAATCAAATAATTTAGTTCTTGCTCTAACTTTGCAGTGCTGTCCTGAATTAATGCAGGAGCTTCTAAACTTAGTCAACCTATTCAGACCATCTCCTGAACCTTTGCTATCTCCATGCAGTTGTATGAACCAAGGTCTCCCCAACCCAGCTCTTCCCCCACTGCTGATTTGCCAAGCTGAAAGTGATGAATCACTCCACACAACTTGGAACTGGAAGGGGAAAAGGGAACATCCAGCCTTCTAATACCAAAAGTCTCACCAGTTTTACAGGCTTGAGCAGCCTTCATCTGACTAACATTGTTTAGACTGAGAAAACGTTATGGTCCGTGAAAACTCCAAACACAAACAAAAAAAGGTCAATAGCACTACTTTTTTTTCTCCAAAATTGTGGTACACAGACATCTCTTTTGCAACTAGGATTTTATATTCTCCAAATGCAGCTAAGACTATATGCTGTCTTCCCTGATGCATTTTTTAAATAAAGAGGGTAAAAATGTTAAAATGAGCTACTTAATACACTGAGAGCAAATAAACATGTTTCTGCTGATGCTGTGAAATATTAACATCAATTTTAACAGCTTTTGAGGACAGGATCTTCAGATGAGTATTATCAAAATAGCTGAAAGGAAATCTTATCATTCACAAAGACCAAAAAGAAACACGTCAGAGGGTTCACAGCCACGCAGTATGTGAGCGAGTACAAGATATACAAGGGTACAAGATAGAAGACCTCAGCCCCCTCCAGCTTTCTCAAAGAAAAGATCTTATTTTTGTGCAGGAGGAGAGTAAAACAACACCTAATTTTTTTCTTTTTTTATTTGTTTGGTTTGGGTTTTTTGTTTGTTCCGTTTTCTTTTTTTGTTTTGTTTTGTTTTTGTTTCCTTTTTCCCCAGTCTGAGCGAGGGTGAGAAAGAAATTATTTTCAAGCCCAACGATCCAACATGTTTCACCACCAGTTCAAACAACCCAAAGACAAGGAGCAGAAAGACCTCGCTGGGGGTAAGTCAGCCACTTATGCCACAGAGTTTATGCAATTCAGCACCAAAATGCTCAGGGCTGGAATCTGCCCTGCAGATGTTACTGCTGCCACGGGCCTCTGGATAGACAGAAAAAACCCCACAAGGCTGCAAGTCCAAGTGCCTCTGCCAGTAAAAGGATGGACATGAAATGAAAGCAGATGCAGCAAGGACTCTGCACTGAGATTTTTTTTTTTTTACAACATTGCTGTAAATAAATAATAAAAAAACCCATTTTGGAACAAATGACAGAAAAACTGGATGCTATTAAATGAGGGTGTAAGCACCAGATTATCAGCGTGGCAGTTTGAGGCACCATAAGGGGGACAGGGAGTAAATGGGGAAGGGAGCAGGCTCAGCAGCCCTGGTGTGCCTGTATCTCTCACAGCCATTTGCTGTGGGGAAAACTGGATTAAATTATAGTAGAATGAGGATTTGGGATTACAGGGAAACAGAGGCATCAACAGCTTTAATTTCTCCCCTGCCATTATTTGTAATGATATTGGAAAATATGAAGAGTAAACTGAATTCAGCAAAAAACAAGAGACAAACTGCAGTATTTAGCACTAGCTGTACTTTCCATGACAGGGCACTTGAGTGTGTTTTACCATGTCTGGAAATGGTGTTTGCATATCTTAGATGTCTAGCTTTTCTCATTTGATCATATTCAGGTAATTCTTGATTACATGAGAACATGACAGCTATCAAGGTTGTCATGTTTAGATTATAGAAGCCTTTTTCCCTCACCTCACAAAAAGGCAGTTCCTGTTTTGCCAAAGCAAAATAAACAGACAAGCCACTGCTGTAACATCCCAGGAATATAAACTAACAGTAAATCAGCCTCACATGGAAAGCAGTTCTCCAGTCAACCAAAGCAAACTGCAAACATCAGCTTGTTAGCTGGTAATCCTGCTGAAAAGTAACCCTGAGAGCCATATTAGCATTCACTAACTTGCTTTGACAGTGGCTTTGGTAAAGAATCACTGGACAAAATAGGCAAATGAGATCTGTTCCAAATCAAAAAACAATAAAGCTAAAAAGACTAATCTAAATCTCCAAAATAAGGCAGCCAGGGCTGTCCCCTCTCTGTTTAGGACCATCAGTCAGTCTGCAAAAGCAATCCTAGAAATATACAATTTTTCACTCTTCACAAGCCTCTCTCTGACTCCAGATGTCCCTACTGAATTGATACTTGCAATGAGAGCACCTTTTAGAACAGCAAACTCATACCTCTGTCTTTTTTTTTATTATTCACTATAAGATGAAATAATTCAGCTTTTAATATACTGTGAAGTATGAAGTCTTCCCCAGACTGTCAAACCTAATATACTTTATGAAAGGTTTTAGCCAACAATACTGATTTTATTTTATTTTAATATAAGGCAAGGTTGAACTCCAAGTGCCAGCAGATGGATGATTTACCCTCTGGAGACTTGGGACTAAATTATGGACAGTCAGAGGGAGGTCAGTGAGACAACTGTCTCTCAGCACTCAGCTGCTAATGTCAGGCAACACCTCCACCCTGCTCACCTCTGCTGCTTCATAAACTCTGCCCTTACATCGAGCTGTGCCTCCTTCCTGCTGAGCCAGACTGTGCCTCTATTAAAGAGAAACCTTCCTCTCCTCCCAGGGTTTCCTCTCTGTTTTGCTGCTGAAAGTCAAAGGACACAAGAAAGCCAGGGCTGCTCTCCAGCCTCTCTCTCCCAGGTTTTGCTGCCCAGTCCCCAGACTCTGCTCTTCCCAGCAAAGCCACATTGCCAGGGCCATTCCTGGTTGATTTCACCTCCCAGCTCCAAGAATTTCCCTGGGTGGAGATGACTGCAGACAGGAACACACATTTGGGTCTTTGTTGATTTCTTCTTAAGTCGTCCCAGGGACTTTTGGGTTTAAACAAAGAATAGCCACAACGAGGGTGAGCATAAAAAAGCTTTAAGCTTTCGAGAAATCATAACAAAATGTTGGTTCTGTCATTTCCAGTCCTGAGGCAATACTTTCTTACGTTCTGCTTGTCTTTTTACACATGGTGAGTTCCAGGGAAATGGGTGGAAGATGTGGAAATCCTATTGCAAAAGCACCTGCCTGCTCCTTTCCTCTCCCCAGAGAGCAACACACAGAACATTCTATTATTTAGCTAATTGCAAAGAAACAATTACAAAGGAACTTGGCAAATTCTCTCTAATCACAGTTCAGTGAGTTCAGTAAGTTCAGCAAATTAGCAAATAAGTGAATATAAAAAGGAAAGAATAACACAGCTCAAATTGCACTTTGTTAGTTTGCTTTGTCACTCATAGTTTCTGTTTAATTATTTAAGATATTTCTTCATAACATTCTACTACATTTTGTATAATAAACATTTACCAGCATAGAAATGCAGCAAGTGGCTATCACATACCTCCTGAGACAAGCAAGAAAACTGCTAATTCTGAGTATAAATTATAGAAAGGCTGTTCAGGAAAAACTTCCAGGTTAGATAAAAAGAAGGTTCTGCCACAATTTGGGTAAGATACAAATAAGGATTATTGCTAGATAATAACAGTGCTAAACATGGTTTGCACAGAATGTTGTAACTTGTACTACAAGCATTAATGGTCAATCCCCTGTTTATTAAAAGCTATTCTAATTTTCCATGCATATGCCCAGAGGCCATTTAAACACATCCTTTTTTTACAGCAGCACCATAACCAAACGATAGATTTTACAGTATTTCAGTTCTAAATTCATGCTCTAAGAAAGATTTCCAAGCTTCATTACATTCCTGAAGCAGAGCCTCATTGTTGCAGAGCTGACAGACTGAGGAGGGGCAGAGGAGTGAGATGCAGGTGTGGGATTATCTGGCAGACAGTGAGGGAGGTAAGACAGCCCTTTATATGATGTCTCTCCTGCTTCCCAGGCCATTTTGAGCATCAAGATTTTATGACACATCTGTTCAGACTATCAAGAACAGAAGCCCTAAAGGGGTTTATGTGGTACCCAACACAAAGTGTCTTGGAGGAATGTTGTCAAGAAAACCTACCAAATAGTACTGGAGATGTCACAGGCTGAGCTACAACTTGAGATTTTGTTTTATACATAGCTCAGGTGAGGGGAACAACATGAAAGCTGGAGACCAGAAAAGATGTTTGAACACACATGCTCCCAGGTTTGGGAAAGCTCAGCAGGACTGCCAGGGGAAGGGGCAAGAGGAGCAGGGTACAACTTAATCAGGAGACTACAACAGAGTGTAGTTAACAAGCAGACAGTAACCCTGTTCAAGGCCAATCCTTTGAGCACAGCACAAGTACTAAAGGCCACAGAGCAGCAAGTGCCAACGTGCCTTACATGCATCTGAAAAAAGGGCAAATATTCAGAAACTGGTGTCAGAGCTCTCTCTACCAGGCAAAGAATAACATCAGCAAATGTGAGAAAGAAACAGAGGAACTGATGCAGCACCAGACCACCAACCATGCCTGAAAATCCTCTCCTAAAAACCTAGAGCCAAGCATGGTTATTTCCATGCCCACAGAATGAATGGAACTTTTTTTTTTTTTTCCCATTAGAAGTTCACATGGGGAAAGCCATCAGTGAGCTGACAAACCTCCCATAAACAGATGCTGCAAAGCTTGGAGGTGTCAAGGGCATTCTGACTTCATCTGAAGCCAAAGTATGGTTTAATACAACTAGTGTGAACACTTAATTGCTTTCAACTGAATTCAAGAGTTGTCTCTGCTCCAAGAAATCATGTGAAAACTTTTCCATTCATGCTGCATGGCTTACCTCCAGTGTTTAAGATTTAAACTTGAAGTTTCTGCTAAGGAATCCAGAGCATATGCCAGTGGAGCAGAAGAAAGAACAAAAAAGTGAAACTTAGATAATAAATTCAGGAAACACAGATTGTTTGGTTGAGTCTTGTACTCTGACAGCTGATTTAGTCCCACAACAAGGACTGTGCTTGATAGGAAGATGACTACAGGATTCCCATGTCTTCAAGGCAGGTAGCAGGGTCTTTTACCTTAATTAAGCAGCATAATTGTTTTCCTGAGAGGACCTGAAGGCTTTTTCAGGGAACCTGGAAAGGAATGTACACATCCTAGCTCCTTCCACCAGAGCTTCACAAACAGCAGCAATAAGCAGGGTAGGGAGCTACACTGTAAGTAGAGAGGCTTTGGAACTCTGCAAACTCCTGTTCTCCCCCCAGCTGATAGCAGACCAGTTTCATCCAGCCCTTTGTATGACTACAACAATAAAAGACCCTAGCACAGGGACTGCTCTGTGGCCAAAGGAAGTCCAAAGAGTGGTTATCTGTTCTCCATCCCTCCTACAAAGGGTTTCTGAGAAGTATCCATCAACAACATATTCAGGCATGAATGATCACCACAAGGAATTTCACTTTTACAATGGGTTTCACTGGTTTGGTAAGTGATGAGCATGACTGCTGCAACCAACAAGCAAGAAGCACAACAATAGATGAAAAGGCATAAATGAAATTTGCTGTACTCTGCACAAACCCAGGTATGTCTGAGGCAAAGGCACGGCTTTTAGTTACAGAACTGCATGACAGAATTTATTTTCTGAATAAAGGCCCATTTCAGCTCTGACTGAAAGCAAAAGCCCATCACCTCTTCCAGTTCCACCAGGCTGTGGTCAAAACCAGCTAGTTCCCAATCAGAAAATCTTGACTCTGTACAAAAGAAATTTCACACCCTACATGTTTAGGAGTTCTCTTGTTACTACCAGCTCAGGAAAACAGTTGGAGGTAAGAGGTCAACCTAGGTGCAAAGTGAAAACAACAGGAGCACAGAGCAGAGGCCAGAGGAGCAATGCAAATACAGCAACTGCAGCAGGAATGCAGGAACAATTAATTTACAAACTTTAACTTTATTTGAAGTTGAAATTTGAAAGTTCAACAATTAGAAGAAAATACATTGCAGTCACTTCAGTTTTTAAAAGGTCCCAAAATAAATTAGATAAAAAAACACTTATACAATTCTACATATTAAAAAATATCATAAAAATTAATGGTGCTCTCATATGCCAAGATTAATCCTTTTCCATTTTGACTATGTTAAATGTTGCTGGTGTCAAGATTATTTTTTATAGTTATGCAAAAAGCAATACAGTTTTCAGGTCCTGATGCCTCAGTAAAGATTTATAGGCATAGGCACTTAAGGGCAAAAAGATATCAGGAGAGATAACATCCCAGGAAAGTCAGATGTCTCCATTCACACAGGATCCCTAACTAAACACTACTGTGAATTGCAAATGGTTTTAGGCAGGCAATGTTACCCTGTATCAGTAGAATGGAAAGAGTGCTGTCGGGTTACACAGGTTCCAGTGGAGTTTAATTTTACCTCAAGACCTTGACGCCCCCACAAGGTCACCAGCGTTTTTTACACAAGATATATTTTTTCAGGAGCTGAGTATCTATGTATTGGGCTACATCACTTTTACTGTCCTCAGCTCCCTTTTAAGAAAAAATGATGTTTATTAAAAAAAATTAACTTTTTCTTCATTCATTGTTCCACACTCCCCAGATTTACAGGTGCTGACCTTCAGATTGACAGCCACAGAATGAAACCTGCTGTCAATCACTACTCCTTTCAACACATTCCATTACAGTATACAGCAAAACATTGAAGGCCACTAATATCACAGAGGTTCCTCTTTTTACTGTACTAAACTTTTGATGTGCAGTGAGCATACAGTCATCTTCCAAACTGAGATAGATAGAAGTCTGAAGCCTGGCTCAGATTTAAGTATATTTGATAGCTAGGAGATGGCAGACTCAAATTTAGGAAGTTCTAGACAAGTTTTCATTCATCCCAGAAAACAGTTGCTCTTTTTCACTCTGATTTCTGTCTGTGCCTTTGGGTCACACCAAGATCCCAACTTCTCTTTAAGCCAGAACTTGTCTGTTGACATCACTACTGGTAGTCCTACTCTGTGAAACATCAGTCTGCTGTCTTGGTCCTTACAGCACAGGAAAAGAATGTCATTTTCATTATATTTGCTGCCTAAGTATTTCCCTATAGGGTAAGTGCTATGTAGGTCTATCAGTCTTGATCCTGACATGCTACATACTCCCTCCTCAAAGTGCCAAGAGTCCTCAGCTCTAGTTTGTCTCTGGAGGTATCTGTGACAGAGTCACAGTTACAGACCTGAAATGTTAGACATAAGCAACTCAGTACAGCTCTACTTCTTTTCCATAACATGACTTCCAGAAAAAAAGAGGGAAACAGGTCTCAGCTTTTGCCAGAAGCATTATATGCCTTTTATTCTTTTATTTTCTATATCTTGTAATGCTCTCTGCAGATGACAGTCATGTGACTAAAATACCAGCAGGAAAAATTTACCCAACGGGAGCGTAAATGACATTCTTCAGGCTGCTTTGGGTATGGAAAGCTCCCAAAACTGCCATTGGAAATAGCACAAGCAGCATTTCCACTGATGGGATTAAATGAAATCAGCTGCATTGTGCTGCAGCCATCCAGTTTCCTCTTTGGCTGCAAGTACTGGCATGAACTGTGATAAGCTTCAGATAGTGCTTCATTGAAATCAGAGAACTGAGACAGCTCTCACTTATTAGTATTCTGTGAAAGAGTGGTGACTGATTTTTAATTTAAAAAAGAAGAGGGAATAGCTGATAAAAATCTTATATTTAAAAGTGTGCTTTCTGTTTACAGGAGTCTTTATTACTGCTTGATAACAAAGAAACCTTTATGGTCTCCTCAAAAATGTCACTGTCTGTTTGTAAAATTAAATTCTCCTTCCAGTAAATATCATATAATTTATCTAGTTCACCTCAAAAAAACCTCACACACATTGTAATGCTTGAGGGATGTTGGCATGATCTCCTTCTAGTCAAGAAAGGATACAGTCCCCTAGAAAGATCCCTCTGACCATATTCCCCCCATCCCATTATGTGTCTGGTCCTTCCATGGCCAACAATATTCTCAAACAGTGTTATTTCTGGATGCAGGCTTAATTTCTATGACGATCCACCTTAGCATTTCTAGTCCTAAACAAAATTGCACAGGTTAGGTTTTGTATATTATGCTTGTCTCAACCCATGTCTCTCAGAACAGAGCAGAGAGTGCTGATGCTTTCAGGCAGACAACCTGAAATGCTGTCTTTCCCTAATGGCAGAGGATGGCTGCATATTGTCACCCCTCTCCCAGCCTGTGACTGGATTTACTGGGCACTCACAGTATATTTATATTTATATATATATAAAAAACATATGCACCAGCAAAGGTAGTACTAAGAAGAGAGCAGCAGCAAAGAAATGTTAGACTTAAAACCCCTTAGTGCTCTGTGTGTGAGCAATTTAGGTAAAAGTTTCAGTGACACAAGGCATGTTTCAAGGAACATAAGCTAAAAGAGGACATGAAGCAACTCACCACCTACGTCAAATATTTTCCCATATTAGAGATGACCCTCTGTCATCCACTCATATTTATGACACATAAGCAGTCACAAGGGTATCCTCCACAGAATACTACTGCTGTTATGCACCTTCTCTGATAAACATAAGAAAGTGATTATGTGACTGGACATTTCAAATAGAAAATAGTGCTATGCATACAGCAAGCACACTTGGAAAAGGCAATAAATAAGAAAACCCTGCTGAACCCTAGAATAGCCTTATGACAAAGAAATGGCTTTTTAAAAGCCCTTACAAGGTCTGCACAGACTGTAAATATTCAGTATAAAAACAAACAAAAAAGATATTGAAATATATCAGAGTAAAATTTTTAAATAGAGAGGACCTGGTAACAAAAATTCAAGCTGTTCCCCTTCACATACACAAGATGAAAATAGGAGCCATGCCACTAACCACTTTCTGATTAAATGAATTATTTTAATCTACCTGAAACAGACCTTTCATGTGAAATAGCATAAGGATTTATTGCTTTCATTTAAATTTGGCAATTGAATTTATAATGTTCATTGTGAGACAAAATATTAAAAGTGTTTTGTTTTAGTTATAAAATCCAAACTCTCAGCATACAAGGGGGATAAAGCTAACAGTCAGTGCCTTTTAGCCATGAAGTCCACATAAAGTCATTAGAAGGGCTAATGTTCCCCCTTCTTTCATCTTTGATATGCTGTATCTTGGTAGAAATAGTTTTGTCAGTTGAATAATTCAAGAGAACCAGGACCTGTTACCAAAACTTAAAAGTGGGGGTAGTTTTTCTTCATCTGCAGCATTGGAGAGACAATGACAATATCATCTGAATCATCTGAGTGAGCTTCATCCACAGGTAGAGGAAGAGGAGGCTGTGATTGCTTCTCAGAGGACCTGGCTGCAATAATTCCAAAGGAAACAAGGTCATCAATAAACAGCACTGACAAAACCAAACCCTTGTGGGAAGTGTAATATTCTCTGAGCCACTCAACTTCCAGAACTACCTGCAGTTATAAACAACTCTGGTCTATCTTTTTATGCATAGAACTATTCCTGTTCCTCTTTAATGAAAGAACGTGCATGGCAAGTGTTGAGTTGACATAGTGACCATGCATGATTTGTCTTATTGTCTTTAAATCTTTGCAAGTGGTTACACACCATAAAGCAATTTCATACTGAAGCCATCTCAGGTCATAAAAGTAAATATTGATTAGATGGCCAGAAAAGGAAAAATTGACCCAATTAAGCTTAAGCTAAGCAGAAAGGTCACAATGAGAGCTTCAGGCAGATATAAAGGAAATGCATATCTGTGAGGAAGAAATAGGATGAAAGCTGTCAGTGACTGTCTTTCAACCCTATATTTCTAAAATACCAAAAATATTGCTCATATGCTGTACTACCTTGCTTAATGACAGTAAAAATGGTTTGTTTGGTTGGTTTTTTTTTTTTTTTTCCCTTTTGCTTCTTTCCTGTTTGCCTGGATACATGGTTGATTTCATCTCATCAGTTGATGCATCTCATTGATTCCAACACTGGAAGAAAAGTTCAGGGCATGAACAAACAGAACCCTAATGATTCCAGTAAACACTGGAAAACCAGAGGGATACAGTGGATACATACATGGCCCCTAACATCACCCTCAGATAAGCAGAACCAGCTTATGTCCCCTCTGCAGGAGATCTATGAACTGAATTATGACAGTTATTAACACCTTCTAGCCCAACATTGTCCCCTCAGCTGTCAATACTTTTAGCACAATATTCTCCCTTCAGCTTCACTAATTTTCCAGTTTTTCCAGAACACACTGTCTCCCAGAGAAGAAAACAAATCAAGAAAACCTGTGGTAGGAAGAGGAAGCAGACAAGTTAGAAGCCATACACTGATTTTGACACTGAAATGGGAGGGAAAAGAGAGGGAACAGAGAAAATGTGAATAGAGGAAAGGAACAGACATGCCATGAGTCTCATACTTGAATAAGTAGTTCCTGCCTCAGGAAAAAACCTCTTCTGTTATGGAAGAGGAGGCATACACAGCAACTGGAATGTGGAATAAAGAAAGGGGACCACAACCAGCCCAGAAATAGAGTGACAGACAGAGAGCCTGTGAATGGAAGGGAGGAATGCAGGGAGGCCATTACATCAACCTCAGCCTACAGAAGCAGAGAAACACATGACTTTGTAGTTAAGTAAAATGCTCCTCTGCATCAGACAACAAGTAATGTAAGAGTTTTTCAGGAAGATTTATGAGGCAGTATTACTGGAGATAAGGAAGAGGAAAGAGAACTTCCAGAAGTATGGTATTATCTATAGGTACCATAGCTTTCCAGGTATGGTAACTAGAAGACACAATCATAAACAGATATTATATATGAAATTACTTAATGTTATCCAAATCACTCTTGATTATATTCTGCTTTTGATGTCTGAGATTTTCTTGTCCTCATTTTCAGTTTAATATACTTCAGTGACAACTTCATCTTTGTGCTTGTGAAGGGGTAAGCACTGATTAAACTTAAGGGTTGTATGTAAATGATTTCAAACCAGCCTCAGATTAATTTAACAGTTGTATCCAGAGTGAATAGTGATATGCAGAGAGAAATGCTGCCTTTAATCAAGATTGGGGTGCATGTACAGAACATAGTCTTCCTTCCTGCCACTCCTCTGACAGAAGGAAACAAAATGCTAAGTTTCACAGAGTGAATTGTTATTATCTGTTCCATTTCATGGGAAGCAGCAGAAATGGCTTTACAAACCTCCAAGTACTGCCCACATTTCAAAGACAAGCAAAGCAGCACTGAATGCTACACCACTTTTGTGACATTTTTTTTTCCTTGAAACACAACTCTAACCTAAAGCAAAAAAAAAAAGAATTAAAATTCTGCAATGCTAGACTAGGATTATATAAATTTATCTATCCTAGCATATACATAAGGGTTTTTAAAACACATTTTTATTTTTGTTGTTCCTCTCAAAATAATGCCAAAAGGCCAGTGAAATTAAGTGACTTATTGCAACATATTATTTCACTGAAAGTTTAGTATCACTGCAAGATCTAGAGGTCACAAAATGCAAGTTTGGACTTGGGACATATAAAGCAAGAGCTTGTTTAACAGCTGCATGATTTAAAGCTAAAGGAATTTGATTGCTTTAAATCATGCAGCTGTTAAACAAGCTCCCTGTCTCATGTACTTCTCAAGCTGCAGGATGACCAGTAAAACATATTACATTAAAAAAAATTTTGCTAGTGGATTTTTACCTCAGTCATGAGCCCAGGCACAACAGATGCTGGATTTTCAGTTAACTTCAACCTTCTTTTCAACCTATTTAAGCTACATGAATTCAAATGGCAAAAAACCTACTATAACCAGATTGCCAAGGAGTCAGATTTCTTCATTATACCAGCCTGCTCTTCTTCCTTTGGTAGGTTTTCCCAATTTGTCTCTTGGGAGAGTTTGGTTAAACCTTTCAATGCACCAAGAGCTAAGACTTCACAGAGTTGCTCAGGACAGGACAGGACAGTCTTTTTCCAGCAGTTGTGCAGCTACAGAAGCACAAGAAAAGTTCATGTTGAAGACTCCATAGCTAGACAGTGACTGCTCTATTAGTATTCATACCATTGCATTTACCAAACTAGCTTCACCATCCTCACTTCTTTGGCCCCTAGAAGCACTTCTTGAGAAGCACAAAGCATTTTTTTTTTAAAGTGCTTCTTTCTCTCCAGGTAGAATTTCACAACTGACTTACTCTGGGTTTAGACTAGGCATCCCAATAATGACTACTGCAGAAGAGCCCAGGCAAAAGAGGATACAGCAGCATGATTTTTGGGGTACTGTCACTAGACATAACCAAATCACCCAAAACACTAACTCAGAAGCAAGTAATACCTACTCCCTCACAAAGTAGAATGTGCTACTGAATATGGAATACAGTAAAGTTCCTTCAACAAATTTTCCTTCACTGAAGGGTAACTTGAATTCACAACCCTTGCAAATCTGGCTTATTCCACATCTCAGAGAAGCAGCCTCAGCTGCTTACAGCATGCTCTGTTTCTGAGCAAATCTGCAGGGACTCTCAGCTTTTCACTGACAAAATACAAGTCAATGTTTCTGAGGCCATTCTCAAATTTGCTCTTTTTTCTCCAACTGGAGACTAAAATATCTCACTCTGGATAGAACCAACTTTCTCAATTTGTTTTTAAGTCCTTTGTAGCTGCATGTCTATGGCTGTCTTATCTGCATCATTGGTTTGCCTTTTCTATTCTGTACTTCTAACATCCTCTTAAAAGCCTCTTTGGCTTTAACTCCATCTTCTCACAAGCAGCAATGAAGAACTCAAGAAGGAAGCCAAATGGCTTAAAAGCCATAAAAAAGACAGACATTTTCCCAGTTTGCACTATAGTAGTACTAGTTGGCAAAGTTATCCAGGACTTAATTTTCTCTTTACTTGCAGCAGCTGAAGACTGCTGAAAAACGTGACTAGATACACATGGCTGACTAGAATGTTTCTTTTTACCAGATGTCTGTCCCTTTCAGAAACTAAGTCAGGATGGTGCAAATGTTCTCAGCTTGTCTATGGCTCCAGGCCCAAAACGTAGTGGAAAGTACCACACTGCAGCCACAGGGCTGGGGGGGACTGAAAAGGAAGCAGAGAGCAATACAGGGGAATATCATGTCCTTGAGTAGCTACCACTGCCCCTAGAGGGAGACCTTCCAAACCACAGTTGTGATAGAGGGGAAACTGGTGGGGAAACTGGTGGTGCACTGTGGGGAAACTGGTACTGATAGAGTTAAGGCTTTTATTTTTTGAAGTAAGAGACTGCACTTGCCAATAAAAGCAACATGTCATCAAATTAAAAGAAGACATACACACAGAGCATAAGTATGCATTTGCACATCTGTGTGCATGTGCAGATGTTCTTCATAAAACTGTGTGTGCACCCACTCAAAACTCATACAATTGGAGTACAGAATAAAATGAGGGTACCAGGAAGAGATGATGTGAAGATTGAAGAAGGTCTCTGGAGTGCTGCTAAGACTGGTTTCTTTTCTGTAATGTAAACTGCAGAATCTGCTTTCTCACTTGGTGCACTGGACACAGAGGGCCTGCAAAAAGACAGACTGCAGAGCATGAGGCACAGGAGAGGAACTGCAGTTTGTCTTCAGAGGGTATGCAGAAAAGCTTCTTATGTTTCCACGTGACATCAGATTGTCACCTGCAGAACTGAACTCAAGACACTGAAGTGAGGTGACAGGTATGTAACTCTCCTTGTAACCATGGCAGCCAATATTAAAAACTTTTGGAGCAGTAAGCCCCACAGAGAAAGGAAGTATTTTTCAAGACAGAACCACCACAAACCTAAGCAGCAAGCAAATTGCTGTGTACTTCTTGGGCTAAGTCACTCAGACTGTATAGACTGTACACCAGATGGTATTCTGGTGGTATTCTCTTCCCTGTTCCTCCTCCATAGAACCCTTAACTTTTTCATATTAGGGCTTCAGATTCACATTAAGTGAGTGTACTAGCAGTCAGTTCAATAGCAACTGTAATGTTTTCTTTTTCTTTTCTAAAGAGTACTTATTTTACTTCACTTTTCCCCACTGCTACGAAACAGGACATGAAACAGGATATGGGAAGACTGTTGCTGCAGAAAGAAACCTCTTCAGTTGCATAACCTTTGTATTGTCTCACAAGCAAACTCTCCCTTGTTCTCCTCTTCCAAGGAACCCACACTAAAATTCTCTAAGATATGACCTCTCTCCTGTAATAAAAACAATTGTGCTACTGTATGTTGCAGAAATATCTTTTTTTCCACTTACCTCTCCTCAAGTGGTACTGCACGTGCTAAGTGAGCCCGGAAAATGGACTGGATAAATGTCACAATCTCATCTTTCTCCTTCCAATCAGAAGATAAGCTCAAGGAGTTTGACACAGGAGACATGCAGGAGATCTGAAAAGCAATCAGATTAAAGAAAATTGACCTTTAATAGATTACACAGAAGCTTGAGAGAAACTTTTACAATTTTACTCCTGGCTGTGAAAGTGGTAGCAAATATCCCCATCTTTTGGTCTGCCATCTTTAAGGTGCTCTAAGACTAATTCAGCAGGAAGTGCAAATCTCGTTACCATGCAAGCTTTGAAGCATCTGTATTTAATTAATGAAAGGGCAGACACATGCAAGGAATGTTCATTTATTTTCCAGGAATGAAACCTTTTGAAGTTGAAGGCTGTAAGGCAGCCTTCATGATGGGTCTATCTTCTGCTTGTACCACACAGAAGTATTTCATCCTGCTACAATGGGATGGATTACTGAAGTCAAAATGTATGTAAAGTGCAATGAGGTGAACAGCCTGGATGGAGAATACCAGTTAACTTTGGCCTGCTAAAGCTCCAGAGGATGTCCAGAAAGATCAAATGCCAGCTGGAGGGAGTCTGATGTGACAGAGGACACTACAAGTCTGTGGTTGAGCAAGCCACACATTAGACTCCATTATTTTTAAATGCAATCAAAGGTGCTTTCCATATTCTTATTTCTGAACTTGAATGACCAAGCTTATCACTACAATGATTGAGTGAACAATTGAAAGCAAATGTTTTTAATAGCAAGTTTTTTTGAGAGCAAGTTTTTCATAGCAGTCTGAATTAAAGAGTTAAAGGGTATGTTATCAGCTGACAGGAGAACTAGGAAAAAAAAAGAGATTTGGTTACAGTCCACAAGGCAAAGAAGTTATAGATTCACTTCTAAGATAAACTACAGAAGATGGAAAGGAAGGCTAAGGAATAAACTCAATATCTTTCAGGAATTACAGTGGTGCTGCCAAACCTTTACACATTGAAGCAACATCACCAGGTGCTTCAGAGAATTAAGTCTGGTAGTTCAGTACTTTACACAGTAAACTAAACATAGCAGGATGCCTGGGAACCCATTGGTCCTAACAATTACCTTGTTGTGAGATTTTGTGTCATGCCTCCTGTTACTCAGTAACAGTTTCTGCCGAGCTAAATGTCCTCTGAAAGCTGCCTGAAGCATAACAACTGCCTAGCATGGAAAGAAATAAGATGTTAGCTCTCTTCAGAGATGGCAACTATAAATTCAAACAGAAGTCCAGAGGGGAAAGGCACATGGGGAAAATAACTTTTGCCCATGCAATGGACACTCTTTGATGTCTTGACATTTTCTGATCTTTAAGGGATACAGAGATGTCCCCATTACTTCTCAGGTTCAATCCAGAGAATGCCCAGTCTGCAACAACTCAAAGACATACACATCCATGGTTTAAATTCAATCTGGGAAGCATTCATGCAGCCAAGTTCTAGGTGCCAACACTAGCCAAATCTAGCAGACCACTGTGATAATTTTGCTGAACATGAGTCTTTTCTCTCTGCTCAGATTTTACTGGGTTTTAATCAACAAAAAGCATCTGGATGTAAACCAGTATGTTTGTATCTCATGGTTAGAATTCATTCTAATTTCTGAAAGTAGGATTTTTAATGTTCTGGAAGAAATGAATGTAGGATGCTACACTGTGCTATTTGAAAAAAAATGGTTTAATCTAAACCTTTGTGCAAAGCATTTATCAAAAAGTGACAAGTTTGTCAAAGTCTGTTTCTTCATAACACTCAGAAATATTTCTTCTTAGCAAAAGCTTTAACTTCCTACTTCAAATCTTGAAGACTCATTGTAGTGAAAATGAAAGCATTATTAAAATTATCAAATACAGGAAAACTTCCACATGTTTGTATCAGATTTTGTTCAAAATTTTCATAAACATTTATCTTGCAAAAGGTACAAAGCACAGAAAATTTGAGACCAAAAGGGGAAGACAAGGCTTTGAAAAGACGTATCAAAAATCCCCAGGATGTCAGAGGGTAGATGATCAGCTGGCCTGAACAACAAACATGATTTTGGTACAGTAGTTACAGTTATTACAATAAAACCTCTTTAAATATAAAAGTTATTTGTTTGTGCTTTGCTACAGATTAAAATTGTTTTACTGTTTCATTGGGTGTCACAAACACACTCACCTCATCCAGAGCAATTTCTTCTTTCTGCAATGAAAGATGCTTAAATTAAGGCCACAAATAAGTACAAGTTTAATTTGACAAAGATTATCCAAATTTTCACCAGCAATTAAAACTTTCAGAGAGACCTATTCCCCCTCCCCCTGAAAAGCCAAACTGTAGGAAAAAAAAAAAAAAGCAGCTTTTTGTCTTTGAAAGATGTGTGGTTAGTTCTTTTGTCCTTAGTTTCCTACAAAGCATTTAAAAGGCCCACCTCACAACATGTCTTGTACATGGAAAAGACAACATTATTTTGTTGCCTGTATAATAAAATTTAAGGTTAATGCTTTTTTTTTTTTTTTTTTCCTAGATAATTTTGTCCTAGTTGAGTGTAACTCAGTTGACAAAACTTCTTGTACTGTTTGGAAGTTTCCTTCAAGGACAATTTAACTGGATATCCAGAAACTGGATATCTCACAGCAGAAAAAACAGGATTCTAGGGAGCAAAGGCAAAAAAAGCAGCAGAGAGGACTTGAAAAAAGAAGTGGAAGAGAAGATGGAGGTAAAGAATGGTACTAGGAAGCACTGAAGGTGTAGATGCTAAAACAAGAACAGGATTCAGAAGGGGACATCCTCACTGCTCCCTGATAGGAGAATCTCACCTTCTTTTGGTATATCCTCCACTGTCTCTGGATGATTTTGGCTGCTTTTTCCTTCCTGTGATCTTCTTTGCCTTTAACCATGCAGACTGGTGAAGACTGCAAAGGAGAATCTAACTTAGTAAACTAAAGACAGAAGTTGGAATTCTGTGAGGCAAACAGGTTACAAATGACTCAGAAAAAACAGCATCAGTTGTTAAATATTCATCCTGGCTGGAGGCTGGAAGGATGGTGAAGAGGAAACTCTTATTTCTGAATAAAGCTCATGTTCAAACTCATCATCTAGATGACTGCTAACAGCAAAACACATTCCTGTCTCCATCCTAGCTGTCACCAGAGCATGGGAATTAAGAATATGTATAAAGGAAAATTTATCATTTTTCTACTCATTCCTAAAACAATAGAAGCTCCAACAGTGCTTTGTTGATCAGAAGTGGTTTGTATGTTAGTGACACAGAGAACAAATGTCAGGATACCTAATTTTGCCATTCTTCTCCAGGAAAAACTAGCATTAATTAACTGGGGAGCTGTCTCACATCTCATCCTGGCAACTGTGGCCCCATAATCATCTACTTACTGATGAGTTGGCCATCATATGACACCAACAAAATAAAGATCCTGTGTAAATTGGCATAATTTTACCATTATATCTTGAAGAAATAAATGAGAGACAAAAGAAGCAAATAAAAAACAATATTTTGTTCCACTTATGTCTTCTTGGGTGTAGTTGAAGATTCCATCTCTCATCATCTTAACCTTTTGATGCCTAACTACCCCATACTACTTGTCATACCTCACTTGCCAAACAAAAGTTAACTGCAGTTTTAAAAGATGAATTTAATTTCTGGTGTAAAATTCTAAGTAGAGGACTAAGACTCTGGAAAAAAAATCCTGATTCTGTGCAAAGGATTTATTTATAACCTAAAAACACTGAGTTACAGGCTTAAGTTTAGCAAATGGATCATGTTATATTAAAAATGACAACCTACTATTAAAATGAAAAACTGGTAGGAACGTAGTGATAATTACAAATAATGAGAACATTTCAATAAATGGATGGTTACTGGCCAAGAATATATATAGTCTGCAGGGAAAAAAAGGAGCTGTTTGTTGGCTGTTTTGAATACCAAATAACTTGAGTCTTAAAAACCACCATCTAGCATCTATCAGCCTATAACACTCAAAAAGGATCTAAAGAATTGTATACTATACCAAACCCAACACCCTCTTAAGATAGTGGACATTTTTATTCACAGTTTTTACTATCTGTATGTCAGGGTCTATTTATTTTTTAAGTACAAATGATCAAAATTCCAGTTATACCTTTCAACTAGTTTTTAGTGAAATGAGATTAACATGATGTCTGGCAGTGCCCAGTCATCTCTACTGGCCAGTTACAACAGCATTTGGCAGAGGGATGGAAGATTGCAAATGTGTCAAGTTCAGTCATATTTCTCAAAAAAATCCTCAACTGTTTACAAAGCCCCATTTAAGATTCTTAATGGTTAACAGAAGCACAAATATATTTACTAGATACCAGAAAATCCAGAAAGAAGAGGTTATGAACACCTCAATGCTAAAAAAAATTCAGTTCTAAGGGAATAAAGGTTTATTTTATTGTATTGCCATCTTCCCTAACTCTTTATTCAAACATGGTGTCTCATCAGCAGTGTAATTAAGAAAACCTTCAATTTTCATGATGATTAGTGCTCTACCTCCTCTAAGCCTTCCCAGTAAAAACTACTCAGCTTCCATCCAAAAAGAAAAACTGTTGAATATTTTCTGACAGCACATGTGCCTTAACTAACCATCTGACCAGCATAAAAATAATTGAAAAGGGTTTTCTTGTCTTTTGCTAGTCTGCCAATGAGCACATTTACCTGTCTCTCCATCCTTTACTCCTACAAAACCTCCTCCCCTCTATAAAATTTGGCTGAAATTGGCTAATGGGTTCAGATATTAGATGATATAAGCATTATCATAAATGTCCTTTTTTTTTTTTTTCCCTCAGAAAGTAAGGGCACCCTCCCAAGCATTTAGAAGCCCAGGATTTTTGCAGCATTCCACTGAAAAAGTAAATGTGATGGTGGGGCAGATAATCACTAAGACATCAGCTGAAGCAAACCCCCAAGCTGCATTGGTAATTACTGAAACATCAGCTGGGAATTAAAGACCATTCAGCATCTCTGCTTCTCCAGAAAGACAACTACCAGCTCAGCTTGCAATATATGAGTTAGATGCAAAGAAGAAAAACAAACCCACAAACAAAAAAAATGCCTGTACCTTATTATCCTTTTCCACTGTGTCTTCTGCTATTTGTCTCTTTTCTTCTTCCAATTTTGACTCCAATTTCCCTACTTTCTGTGTCAGATTCTGGATGCCCTCACTGTGGTTGGAAAAGCAAATATATTGATTTCTAGAAATTTTCCATTGTTGCTGTTTTGAAAATATTGAATCTACTTCACAGGATTTGGTTGCTTTTCTTTTTTTAAAGGTTGAAGTTATTCTTACAACAATAGACATGTAACATCCATTCTCAAGCTGTGATAGCACAGCCTTATGTTAAAATTAAAAAGTCCCAAGGATACAGTGTTTCCACTGATACTATTATTATTGCATCCAGATCTGCTATAGTTTCATACTTTTCAAAGACCTTTCTTACAAAGCAGTAATGAAATAACTCTTTTTTGTCCCCCCTTGTACAGGGTTATTATCAGCAGTTACACAATACATGAAGGAAATGGAAGGATATACTGGCAGTGGTATGGAAGGATAGGCTTAGGTAAAGGTACTGCAGTTTTTTCTCACAAAAAGAAAAATAAGTCTCCAAGTCCAACAGGGCAGATTTTTTTCCCCATTTATCTTATTAATTTTTATTACCATTTAATTCTTATTTTACTATACTCCCGAGTCTTCCACTTCCTATAAAACCACCCTATACAATTCTTCCCCTAGTAACTTCCTGCATCCCCTCAGATGCAGTAACAGTTCTCAGAACAGTTCTGGTTAAATACATTCCCAAATCCCTGCAGTTCAGATGGATTCCCATAGATTTTGAGCCACTTCAGAAGAGAATTATACTTTAACAGTTATTTTTTTGGTTCTGAAAGGTTCTAATACAATATACAACACCTTAAATTTTCCTCTTCTGTACTCTTTTCTTCCATCTTATTCTGCCACTTCTTCAGTTCCAGCTCCACTTCAGCCTTAGCCTGCAGCAAATGCTTGATATCTAATCTACAAAGGTGTAAGAAAATCTAAGCAATATTTTAAGACATTCATAACTCAAAGCATTTGGTTTTTTTTAATATAAACTTCTAAATTAAATAGGCTTTCTAAAGCTTGTAAAGAAAGTAAATGGTCAATTTTTCCTTTTTAAAAAAAAGGAACTGCAAGCACACATTGTTCAGAAGCAAAAGACCTCTTTGAGTGCTCTCACCATGCATTTTTGTTCAGAGGTGAGGGGATGCAGAGGGAAGAGTGACTTATCAGCAATACACAGTGGTGTGCACATCTCTGCTCATGATCAGATTAACCTGCCTGCCCTTATGCACTCACACACCAAAGGAGTCCAAGCAACACAAATTGCTAATCAATTGCTTACTGGGGAGAAAAGAAGTTACAATGCATCACATGGCAGAAGGTTTAAAGGGACAAAGTGGTAGATCAGGACAAAACGTTGAAAAACACAACAAATTTTTACAGTGAAACATTTGAAATAAGTGCTGAATAAAGTGACATGTAACTCTTCAAAGCAAGAAGAGTGGTTAGCAAAAAAAAGTATGTTAATGTTTTTTCCCTGCAATGTAATTTTACAACACTAGTTGGACTAGATGAAGCTTTTAAAATAAAAGCTGAAGGGATCTTCAAAATTCATTTGCTTGCTGAAAACATGGAAAACTTCTTATGTTGGTTCATAACGTGGATTAAATAATTCACACATACAAAAGGACAACATCTGAGACAAGAGTTCCTCTTACTCTTTATTAAGTAGGAGATTCTGAAGTGCCTTCCTATCACTGTTCAGTTTCTTCACGAGCCTTTGGAGGTGCTGACATTCCTCCACATGGTCAGTCTGTTGAGGAGCTGGATGATCTGGGTCTGTGGAAGGTGATGATGACACAGCAAGTAACTGGGATGGTTCACTGTCTCCTGGTGACACCCTGGTGTTCTCCATGGCACACATCTTCTAAAGAGGATAAAGATACACAAAAAGAAGTACAAAATAAAAAAGAAGGATACAATAAATTTCACATAAAATTATTTTCCTTAGGTCACAAGAAAAGATCAAGGGGAAGATAATTCTAAAATGTGCATCTACATAGAACAAGAAAAAAAAGGGAGGAAGGGCAGATGGTACAGACATCAGTTGTACACGTTTGAGCTAGAATGCACAAAGGACTGCATGCCACAAGCAGAAGTTCTGCATTTTCTGCTGGAGGACAGGTCTAATGGCCACAGGATTATGATAACTTACTTTTTCTAGTTCTGAAATCCGCCTCACCAGCCTCTGTCTGCTCCACTCACTGTAATCTAAACACAACAAGAATGCTTTAAACATTAAACTATCAGTGAGCCAACACTGTTCTTGCTTTTTGAAATTTCTGTCCATGTAGAAAGACAGTCTAAAGATCTCTGAACCCTAATTTTAAATATGCAGCAATGAAAAAATGCAAATGGTATTGAAATATCTGTCTTCAACCTCAGTCAGCTCAGAAATCAATATAAACCATTCATATTAATCAATTTCCAACAACTGAAAGTTTTCTAGTGAAACATTAAATCTTCAAGTGGTTTCAGTCTGGAATTCTTAGGGATAATAATAATAATAATGGAAACCAAGGTCTGACTGGAGCAGCATATCCAGAAGTCAGAGAGAAATTCCTGTAAGAAACTTCTCATTGCAACCCTTGTCCCTCCTACACCTCAACCTTTGTAATTACTCCCTTATTTTTACCATTGTAGGGTCCTGCTCTCAAACACATCTTTCAAAAGCACCTAAACCCTCTGCCCCATGTTCACCAACTTTTTGGCACATACTTTTTCTTTTATTGGAAGAAGAACTTCTCAGTACTTGATCTAGGTCTTCTTTCAGCCTCTGATTCTCATTCTGCAACTCCTTGATATTCCTGGATAGTCTCAGGACAGCAGCATTCAATGCCTTCAGTTGTTTTTGGCTATCTCTGCCCTCTGTACTTGGAAACAGGGTCAAAACCAGAAAATTAACTCAAAAGCAGAGAACAAAGAAGCATCATTAACAACAGTGGAACAGGCTCACTATTCAAGTCAGCTAGCTAAATTAATTGCCTCAGTTCCCTCCAGTAGTGTTTCTCAACATTTTTACTTGAGGAAGAAACCATGCAAAGACCATCTTGATAAACACTTCCACAATTGTTTTAATTTGCCTCTAAGAAAGAAGATACTCAGAAAGTTTGAAAATTCATTTATTACTTTTACTTCTCTCCTAGTGTTTCATTAATGTATAAACAAGGGTCCTTAAGTGAGTTTTACTTATTTGCTTTTCTACTGACTGTTAACCAACCTTATAATGCTTTACCCACTGCTCTGTGGACTGCTGATTTAAAAACACTTATTTTCAGCCAATTGAGAGACTCCTCCAAAAAACTATTCAGCATGGAAAACTACCTTGCATGCTCTGAATTGCTTTCTTTCACTTAACAAACAGATTGAGATTGGGAAAGAGAAGGCTAGATGAAATAACAGTCAAGCAAGTCCAACACACAAGTGTATTTTCAGATAACTCTATGCTAGTCTAATGCAAAAGAAACTATTCCTGGGAAAGCAAACCCCAGAGAAATGTCTTCATTTAAGATGAGTTTCAATCAATGAAAGACTTGAAAACAGATCTGAAGAATACTGCTAACACCAATGTGATGGGAATAAAAGGCATCAGAAAAGGGAAAGCCTGTTACATGTTAACACTGTTTTAAATATAAGACAGTCATTTTGCCTTTTTAATTGTTCTAGTAAAGGGGGAAGAAGCCTCAGCTCCTAGATGAGCAAAGCTGTAAAGTTTGTTCACAAAATGGATTTCTAGTGACAAGAAATACTTGTTCTTTATTCTTATGAGAAAAAAATTCTGGAAACAAATGTCTGAATTAACTGACAGACCTACTTTTGGAGAAATGCCACTTCCAGTGACAATTACAGAATAATTTGTGAAGGAATCTCACTTCCCATCTACTGGAATAATTACAAGGTAAAGGGGGAGACAGTCTACAATTAGCATATCAGAGTGAAAAGCTGAAGCTAATCTACCTAATCTACCTTTTGGAAATTAAAAGCAAATGAAGCCATAAAAACACACAAATAGAGTGTCTAGATGTCATGGATGACTATGTACACAGCTGTCATAGACAGGAGGAAAAAAAAAAAACCAAACCCAAAACCTAGCACACCACCAAAAATGAGAAGTGACAGAAATTATAAAAATCATAATTGTATCACTGACTGCCATCACTTTAGGCTCATCAAAACCTAACCAAAAGAACTGCAGACCACTCTGAGGACTTGAAGGGCTGCCCAGTTTCTAGCTACACTTGTATACTACAGCTTCACATATAAATAATCATATTTCAGCCTTAACACTGAAAAAGAGGAGCTAAATGCTATTCTCTTCAGCCAGAAATAACACAGGCAAGCATAACGAAAGCAACATTCTCCTGTAACTCCTTCTATGTGTCAGAGTCCTGACCTTCAACATCATGTGTAATTTCAGTGCTCTGCCTCTCAAGTAAGAGACTGACAGTCACACAACAGAGAGAGACTGCCATGACCACTGGGTTTTGAAGCTCTGAATAAATGTGGACAAGGAAGAGACCTGATCACTCATTTCCACCTGTAAATAAATGAGGTGTGATGGCTTACAGCCTCTAGAGGCTGGTCACTGCATGCCTGAACCAAAAGAGGGATTTTTAAAACAGTGACAAAGTAAATAGCAGGTTCCAATCCACAAGAGACAGTGAATAATGACCCATAAAGATTTCTCATGTTTCTATCAATCTAGCTAATTACACCCACAATTAAGATAGTTGCCTGTACTTAACACTAGGAGGACAAACATGTTTTGAAGTGGTGTGGTAACAAATTGTCCTATCCCATAAGAATCTGATACCCTCAGCTTAAATAACATTCACTTCCATAGGTGCTTTTACTTTTCTCTCCTACTGGACCTTTGTCTTTTCACCTTGTTCTTTGATTTTTATTTCCTCTACAGACTGTTTACACTCACCACCACATACACACTTGGACACCAGTACAAACTTCTCTGACCACGTCCTGTTAGTGCCACCACTCATGGACATCTCACAAAAGCTACCCTGACCTGCAGATCTCTCTCTCAGTACTACAGGAAAATTTATTCCAAAATACCTTCTTTGCATCATACACCCTAGAGCAAGATGCAGAACTGACTCAAGATTAAAATGCCAAACACCTAGTGAGTTTGTTCCAATCACCAGTCATGTCCAAATAAGTGTGATTATGTGGGAAGATAGATTTTTTTTAACAGAGATAAGTTTTCAGAAATTTCAAGTACTTTTAAAAAAGGTCTAGTATTTTTTCCATATCCACAAAATGATCTAGCTAGAAGAAAAAAACCCCAAAACCATGACTAAGACATATGTCAAGGCAGTGGAGCCAACCAAAGCAGTACAAAAATGTAAATCCAGCAATCTAAATGAGAAAATAAACTGTTCCCATACACTTCTTTTCCATCAGTTACAGTATGAGTGATGTATCAAACAGGTATACACGAACATTTGCCTGAAAAGAATTAAACATACTTTTTCCTCATAGTCTCAGATTTTGCCAGGAGGAGTTGGAGACGATGAACCTGTGAAATATGAGATAGAGATTCCATGAAGGAGTTAGCTGTGGAAGCTGACACACATTTGTCCATTAGGTGAAAAACAGGACAAGACTCTCTGGGTAGCAGGAGCAGGGGCAATGATGCCATTCCAAATCAGGCTATTGTTATATTGTCTTTCATCCAGACACTCATGCATGTACATTAGTTTGTTTATTTCTCCTTTTTGGCTAACACACTCAACTTCTGGAAGGAAAAATGTTTTTCAGTCAATTTATATTTAAGAGCTATGAGTGTATCTATGAAAATCTGATTTCAATGACAGGTGCAACTGAGCTGTAAGAAAGAAGATAACTTAAGAAACTTATCTTAAACATTTCATTTATGCTTTGACTCAAGAACTGAACAACTTCCTCTCCTGTATGCACATTGAAGGACATGTCAAATGTACCTCTTCATAGTAGGTTTCCATAGCTAGCCTCATGTCTTCCAAATCAGTGGTCTTCATGTCAGCTTGGAATTTGCTGAAAACAGAATAATGCAAAAAACCAAAAACCAAAACCAAAACAATTCAGCAATACCATAAGAGACACTGCTGCACCTATTGGTTTATAACTTCTGGATGTGAGGTTTATAATTGTCCATGTTGCCTGAGTTCATTAAAATTTTTTAAGGAACAGAAAAATATGGATGAAAACCTAAATGGACTTCAAGTTTCCTTTATTATCTTATCCAATAGAAGCCTCTGCCCCGCCCCTCTCCCCAGGTCATACTTAATAGTATTGTCTTTCTCCTTGCACTCTTGTTCTAGCTTGAAAATCTTCTGCTTTAATACACTGACCACCTACAGAAAGAACAAAGAGTTCATAAGTCCTAGAATAATCCACCCCTTCACATAAATTCCATTTCTCCCTAATCTTGCCCTGTCCTTCTAAATTATACCTAACCAGATATACTTATTTCTACATACTTTAATACTTTGTAAATCATAAACATGTCTGCTGGTCTGTGACAAACACCAATGAATTCAGATCATTGTATCTGCAGTAACATAACCAGCTCAACAGTAACATACAATCATTAAATAAAAACAACTATGTCCATAACCCTGCTAAATTCAAGGTAGCAAAAAGGGAGAATGCAACCTAAACAGATTCATGACAATAACAAAGAAGGGTCCCTAAAATAATGCTGATTTCAGATCTTTGTTACTGGTTTGTTATCTGACTACAGGAAAAATGGTTACATGATTCCCTGTTTATTCTTTCTTACTCAGTTTTTTTTATCAGTAGTGTTTCAGCTTGGCAAGAGGAAAGAAAGAAAAATTAAAGCCAAAGTTAAGGAAGAAAATATTACCCATCCATTATCAGTCTTCTTTTCTGACAAAGCTCGTGCCAGCTCAGAGCCCTGCAATGTAAGACAGACAAAGCAAGTGACCAGCCTTGCTACTTTATTCTACTGCTGGCTCCTTCCACAGAATTTTCTATCCCACTGCAGTCATTTCACGGGCCAATAGCTCAAGTTCTGAAGTCCCTATGCTCATTGTTTTATATTAGCATGCTCCTCACAAGATGTAGATCTGCACAGAAAAAATGACAGCCACAGGGAATTTAGTGAAATTCAGGTGTTCTAACTATAACCCTAAATGCTTCTGAGCCTTGTGGGTCTACCAGTAAGGTTCATCTTTTGCCTCCTGGTTGAGGTCATAGGGCTGCATGAATCAGTCAGCATACAAGTGTGGTGACTTCTATCCTCTATTACTCTTAGGAAAATATTCAGAAAGTATGTCTTTACAGAGATAGCATTTTCATTTTACCTTCAGAAGTTAAATTTATTTAACAAAGGTATTTTTAACTGCACAGCATGGCACGATCTTCCTTTGAACTGAGCTGGACTGGTAAGCTGAGATACCCAAAGCAAAGCCCTTCACACCGACCAACCAACCTACCACCTCTCATCATATTGGTTCCCCATCATCAATACACTACAGAGAGACAAGGAGAAGACAAATCACTCTGCTCAGCATTCTTTTGACCCACTTTTATCCCCATAAGAAACAGTCACCCTGGAAGGATCCAACAGCTGCTCAATCTGTTTATCCTTTCTATTGTTCTCTTCTTCCAGTCGCCGGAGCTTCGCTTTCATTCGCTGCCCCTCATTTTTTTGAGCTTGTATTGTCTAAGAGAGGGAAGAAAAAGCACAAGGAAGTTCCAGAAACACTGAGTTTTCACAAGGAAACATTTTTTGATGTCATTAACCTTGACAGTGATAATGAAACAAAAGGAGAAAGAAAAAAAAAAAGAAAAAAAAGAGACCATCACACTAGATCAGGGCTGACAGGTAAGGGAGGTGACAGGAAAAGGTTTAACAGAAAGTCAGCTTCAGACAAATGATCCACAAGATATTTGTCTGTAGGCACCCCTAAAGTTCAACATGCCCAGTCCTCATCTTTCATACACTGGGCTAAACACAACTGAGAAATTGTTAAAGTGGAATGGGTAACAGCCAGCAGGAAAATAATAATTAGCTAAAAAAAACCCCAAACGAGCAGGTGGAGTGACAGAAACCAAATGCAATGAACCTTTTCATCATCCAGCTAGGGCCTGGCTGGGGTTCAGGACTGAGTATACTTCAAGGACTCCACATCCAGAACTCAGAAGTATCTATCATACCATAAGAACAATGATATTGCCTTAAACAGACACAAGTATAGTTTATCCTTACATTACAAATGCAAAAAAATTTGGTGAATAACCCAGTTGTAGAATACAAAGTATTCTGAACCAAGAAGGCCTCCACATCCAGGAGTGGATGTAGGGAAAATAACTTTCTATGCAAGTATCAGAGAGACTGTACCTTTTTTAGTTCTATAATTTCATCATACATATCTTCTTTTTCTTTGTAGTCAGGAGTTCCAGGTATGTAGCCTACAGAAAAAGTATCTAAAATAAGCAGACCTGAAAGAGGCACTTTTAACTAAGCAGAAATCTTACAGTTAAAGGAAAATATCTAGCACATCACCAAATGAGAAACTAGGTGGGTGCATATTTTTTTTTAGAAGAAATATCAGCAAGTAAATTAATTTTAGAAATGGAGCCTGAATGAAACTTCTACCAGATTTTACTGCAAATTTCTACTAATGACTTCTCTCTGGTGCTAGGTTAAAATATTAATCTCATGAAGGATACACACCTCACAGAAGACTGCAATCTTCTCAAACCAACAAATCATTTATTTACAAAACATTTCCAGAAGATGCCCAGAATACATTTTTTCTATTTATGCCTAAAAGTCTACCATCTTTTAAAGTTGCCACAAACTGTATTACCAGAAACGACATAGCTGTGATTTTAAATGACAGTGGGATTTTTAAGTTTACAGTTCATCTTTAAGAAAAGCAGGATAAAAATTTTAAATTCTGTTTTTCTCATAAAACTCAATTGATTTTAATATCACCAGGACATAATAAAATACTTTCTAGAGAATAAGTAAAAGGAGCCAATTACATAGAATTTCAGGCAAGCAGATGGTTTCCATCAATGGTTCCTAAAGTATGTTTTGCAAAGTCACAATAAATTGTCTACAGCTGGCCCATTGAACCATATTATATTTGCAAAGTTTTCAGCTGCAAATGCATGGCAATTTGCAAAAAGTTCTGAAAGCTAATAGTGATTCATTGCTCAAAAAAAATTTTGGAAACCCCTGCCTTATCCAATTTGGAAGCCTCCAAAATTATCTCATGGATCATATTTTGACACATATCTTTTCATACAGGATAAACTGAAAGGGCTTTTGCTTTACCAAAGCAAAGATCTTAAGCAAGGTGTGATTTTATGGGGAAAAAAGATCATTAACTTTAATCTACCCCACTATAACATAGTTTACCATTACTAGAAGAACGAGAATGTTTTGGTTTCTTCATTCCTAGAGCTTCCTTCAAGTATTCTGGAGTGCTACTAAATATGTTAGTCTGCATATGCCCCATGTCAATATCTGATTTCAGAGGATGGCTCATTCCTGCCAACAAAAATGGAACAAAAATGCAAAAATCAGGGATAATTGTGAGTTAAATCTGTGGATTTACTCTGAGAAAATGCAACATAGAAAGTTCCAGATGCTGTTAATTATTCCCTCGATAAATTCCAATGCTCAAGACCAGATAATTCCAACCACACAAATAAATGTGAAATGACTTCCTAAACAGCCTGTAATCAAATACAAACCTATTTTAAAAGATTTTATATTTTAAGCTGTCCACAACACTGAATTTTATCCACACATGCAAATAAAGCTGTTATACTATTACCTTGTTTCAGTGATCCCAGCCACATCTGCCTTGGGTTTTTCCCAGCTGCACTCTCCAGACGTGCACTGCCTGTTCCCTGCAGAGCTCTCCAAACTGAAGCTTTTTTGGGATACAATTGTGTGCTGGAGCTGTAAGGAGACTCTAAAACAGAAGACAATATCTGACTGTTGCCATGAAAGCTCAAGTTCACAAAAGTTCTTTCTGTTTTGTGCTTCAAGGTTTTCATACACAGCCCTATTAATTAGAAAAGTAGAAATTAACAGCATGCTGTCTATTGGCTGATATGGAACAATGGGACATTCACCTTAAAAAAAATTATGATAAAGAAAAAAATCCAATTCCAAAAGATGAACAGGCTTAGAAAGAAGCATAGTGACAATAATATGATTCAGTATATGTAGAAGTGTTTACATGTACAGTTTGGATAGTAAATACATACATTCAGTAAATACATACACAGCTGTTTTATGAATGAAAAAACATGTGTGGATAAACAGAGAGGAGCAGCTCTGTACCTACTTATCCACTAGCAATTTTCTTGCAGTAACCAAAGAACAGAATTGGTCTGATGCAACTATTTTAGAAGAGATTGCATGAGAAGGAATTAGTTTATGCTGGAAAACCAAGAACTACAACTAATCCATAAACTTTAATATTTGGGCTATAAACATCTAACTTCACAGGATACAGAACATACCTCAGATGCACTCTGCACACAGCAGTGAATAATTCCAAAGAGAATAATAAGATGTTGTTGCAAGTAAATCTTTCTGTTCTTGTGTCCCACAAATCTATCTTGTTCTTCAATAATGGAAGGAGAACAAAAAATTTGGAGCACTTACTTGGTGACTTCGGAGGCTTGTGAAAAATTTTCTTCTTTAACTTCTGGAAGAGGAAGAGAAAAAGAATTTGTTATTTATTTAAAATATTCCACTCTTCAAAGATTTCAGCATATAATATCAGAATTGGCTTCAGGCTCTATTTTGTATGAAGAGCACTTGTTCTAACAGCACAAAATCTTCCACATAGAAAAGAAAAATAGTAGTATTAAATATATGCAGACTTGGCCACTGCAACCATCACCAGAATTAAGATGGTGCCTACTGAAGGTTTATGCTACAGATAAAAAATAGACTATTCATACTCAGAACACTAAGATCTTTTCATCCCCATGAAATACAAACAGCAAATTCGAGATGAGCTGATCTGTAGAACCCTTTAGCTACAGGACTTCCTCAGTTCCATTAAAACTCTGTGGAAGGGTTACATAGTAACCAGTAACTTGATAGAATGAAGCCAAACACCATCTGCAGCCTCCACTGTTGGCAATTTAGAACCCAAATTTAAATCTGGAATTAAGAAGAGGTTTTTCAAACCACACTACTAGGGTGTCATGTTGACCAGGAGGCATCCCAAGGATGAACTGTGTGCAGAACATGCTGAGAGGCCTCTTCAGGCTTTACCTGCAGCACACCAGGAATAAAACTCACCATTTCTGTGTCAGATTCACAGGTTACCACAGAGAGGCTGTCATCTCCCTGGGAAAGAGAGACATTAACTGTGACAAGTGGTTGTAATACATATCAAGAAAACCATTATATCCTGTTCCTATCACAATCCAGTTTGAGTGCAGTACATTCAGATGGCAAATGTGTAACCATGGTTGAAGCCCAACATCATGTGCTCTAACCCAGATGTTCTGTGTGATGCAGTGCAAGACACTTCAGACTCAAGCCCCAGCAACTTACACACAACAGCAACATTACACAGCATTAAAACAGCTCAACCTTCAGTGTCCCATCTTCCAAAGTGCTGGTTCTGTATTAATTTCTCCACCAGTAAAAGTTAGAGCACCAAGTCAGTTTGTCTGTCCCCTTCCTCACTTGATCCTACCCCTGCTGTGATATGAGAACATTCAGTAAACACAACTGGAGAAGTGATGACACTGAGGGAAGAAAACTCAAACCAAGAAATTCAAAGGGGTTCATTTTTTCCTCATATTGAGTAGGCAAGTTTCCCTCCTTCTCAAATGTAAGCAGACCCACAGAAGAAAGCAAATTTCCACTTCACTTTCAAACGATCTGATTGCACACTCCCCTCACAGAAAGAACATTTTCCCTTGCTGCTGACCCCATGGTGCTCACAGCTGCAGGACCCTTCCCTGGACAGAAGCTGACTCTGAGAACCCTGGCTCACAGAACAGGAGCTGGGACCAACAAGATCAGAGCAAGTAAAACAGCTTTTAGTGCTGGCTGACAGCAAGCTGGTATACACTGCACACACCATGCCATACAGTTTTTAATTTCCTGAGGCAATGTTCCTTGCGGCGCACTGATTATTTTTCTTATTTTAAGGGCTTTTTATCACTCTAAGAGATCTCTCTACCTAACGCAGCTATCACATCAGAGAAGCAGAGAAAGCCCTGATAGGAGATGGGAAACAACAAAACCTTCACCAGGATATAAATGTGCAGGAACAAAACCACCCAAATCCTCGGAAACCTTCGCAGTCCTCTTGCAAAACAGCCCAACAAAGGCCATCTCCCACAGACAACAGAGAACATGGTGGCTCCCAGCAAGGGGCCTCAAAACCTCCATGTAGCTCTCCAGAGGGAGGGAAATGAACCCTAACACCGACACCATCCTTGGGCAGCCAAGGAGATCCAGACAGAACCCAGAGCCCTAAGGGCTGCAGAGGGCCCGAAGCTGCCTCCCCCCCTCTCCCAGCCACCACCTCGTAGGCCTTGGCGAGCCCGAGGGGCTCCACGCATTATCCCGGTCCCCCGCGTTGGCGGGAGCGTTTCTGGGGTCGGGCCCGGGCTGAGGCAAGCCCGGGAACCTCTCCTCCTCCTCTTCCTCCTCCTCCCCACCGTCCGCTCCTTACCAGCTCCCCCTCCGCAGCCGCCTCGCCTGCATCTCGGGCCATGGCAGGAGGGTGACGGGGAGACCCCACGGGGCGGCAGGGAGTCAGGGGACACCGCGGGGCAGGGGGCGAGGGTCGGGCCTGAGCTTTGGGCCTCAACCCCCCTGCCCCCGGCACTTCCGGGTTGCGGGAACCATGGCAACGGACCGCGCGGCGGCGGGCGGGGCGGCAGCGGCAGNATCTCCTCCAACCCCCGCCATGTACATCTCGAGGTTAGGGGACATGGAGCAGATCAGCCACCACCACCGCCTCGCCATGTCCCGCGAGTGCTGCCGCTTGCTACCGAGGGTCTTCGCCACCCTGCTGGACCCGCGGCTCTCCGGTTCCGACGACACCTGCCTGGAAAAGCTGCTGGATTGCTTCCAGTTCCCGGCGATGAACGGTGAGTGCCGAGTGCCCGCCGCTTGTAGGACACCCCTCACCCAGCCCAGACCCCTGGGAAGCCTCTCTCAGGGGGGCTGTTCCCTCGGTGACACCTCGAAACGCTGCCTGTGGCCTTGGGCATCAGGTGGACCCAAATTTGTTCCTAAGAGTTGTGAGGGGTTGTGTTCGGTGCAGGCAAGCAGCCGAGAGTTGTGGGTCGTAGCGTCATTTTGGTTGGAAAAGACCTTTAGGATCATCCCGTCCAACCAAGGCCACCATTAAGCCACATCTCTAAGCACGAACATGTCTTATAAATACCTCCAGGGATGGTGACTCCACCACTATCCTGGGCAGACTGTTCCAGGACCTGACAGCCCTCTCAGTAAAGAACTTTTTCCTCATATCCAATCTAAACCTCCCGTGGCACAACTTGGAGTATTTCTTGGAGTAATTTCCTCTTCTTTTGTTGCTTGTTACGTGGGAGAAGAGTCCAACACCCATCTCCTCCTCAGGTATTCATAGGGAGTGATAAGGTCTCCCCTTGGCCTCTTTTTCTTCAGGCTGAACAACCCCAATTCCATCAGCTGCTCCTTACAAGACTTGTGCTCCAGACTCTCCACCAGCTCTGTCTCCCTTCTTTGGATGCATTTCAGCACTTCAGTGTGCTGAGGGGCACAAAACTGACCCCTCCAACAAGCCAGGATGCTGTTGGCCACATGGGCACCCTGCTGGCTCCTATTCACCTGGCTGCTGACCAGCACCCCCAGATCCCTTTCCACCTTTCCAGCCACTCTTTCTGAAGCCTGCAGTGTTGCCTGGGGGTGTTGTCACCCAAGTACAGGACCCAAAATTTGGCCTTGTCATACAGTTGGCCTTAGCCTATTGACCCAGCCTGTCCAGGTCCCTCTGTAGAGCCTTCCTACCCTCTGGCAGATCAACACTCCCTCCCAGCCTGGTGTTATCTGTAAAATTACTGAGAGTGCACTTGGTCCCCTTGTCCAGATCACTAAAGATATTGAAGAGAACTGGCCCAAATACCAAGCCCTGGGGAACACCTCTTATGTTTGGCCACCAACTGGATTTATCTCCAGTCACCACAACTCTCTGGGCTAGTTTTTTAGTCAGTGAAGCATATGGCCATGTGTACACAAGTCCTGTCAGTGACCCTCTGTTTTCTGGCCTCATTTGATCACTAGATCTTTCTCTGAAGCTGCTGCAAGACAACCCCTGCCTGACAGAATTCATGACCTCTGTGCTGGCACTTCCAGAGCCCAGTCCAAGAATCCTCTCCTTTACCCTACGATTAGCTGGGATACTTGCTGGTTCTGAAAATCAATTCCAACTCTTGCTGGTGAGTCGGCTGCCCAGGTACCTGCTGCTATGTTTTCTCCTTCTGTGTGGAGGACACCTGTAGTGCTTCTGATCTTCAGCTCAAAAAAGTATAGGAGATAACACTCAGAATAATCACTGCAAAATATTGCATCCCTGGGCAGATCCTTTAGATTTGAACTGTGCTAATATATGTAGCTTCCCCTCCATCATAGGTTGGTGGGAAACCTCTGATTCCCTGCAAAAATGAGGGAGCTTTTTAAAGACTTGCTTTATACAAACAAATGCATTTATAGAATAAAACCCAAAAGGCTTTGGGGGAAGGATGCATACAACTGTGTAAAGCAGTCTGATGGAACTGACAAATACATAAGTTGTCCCTAGCATCTCAAAAACAAGCAGTCTGGTTTTGAACACCTCTATTGCTTCGTCTGTGAAAGAGATGGGTGTTGAGTTTAAGCATGGGATTCTAAAAAATTTTCTTTTTTAGTGATCCTTCTAGCAAGAGAAGGGTTCAGTACAGTACTGATAGTCTTGACTTGGATGGCAGAGCAGCCTCCATTCCTCATCACCCCTTATTCTCACTCTTGACTGTGTGTTCTCTGGCCTCAGCAGGAGAAGCTGTTGGACAGGCTCTTTGGCCAGGATGGGCTTCCAAACAGCACAGCGTGGGGGGATGCCACTGTGAGAAGTGGGTGGGTGAAGGGTGTGCACCACATGGTTTGTCATCAGCCTGCCCTCCACTTCCTCTGCAGCACTGGTGAGTACTTCTAGGACACAGAACTCCTCAGTGGCTCTTCCACTGTGGTCTGTTGCTCAGATGTCAAATGAGAGATGGGAGGTTTCAGTTATTTAAGATAAAAATCAGCAGTTTGTCAAGAAACACTGAAGTCATTGAAAGGTGGTGGGGTTTTCTGTTACATTAGTTATGCATTTGATTATTTTTTATTATTATTCTCCCAAACACTAAAGATGGTGCCCTTCTTAGAGGGGAATGAGTCAAATCTTACAGAACACATGATAAAACAGCTAATTAAAAGCCTTCTCCATTCTTATCTGTAACTCTTACTAAAAGGTACATTTCAGTATGATTTTAGTGCAGAAAACCTAATGGGCTAATTTATCTCTTAATACTTGCATGCTTTTGCAGTTCCATTGTTGTTACACAGGTAGGTAATTCTGCTGTTAACTTTAGATCCCATGTACAGAGTGGCCTAAAAGACTGGATTGGTATTAACATTCAGCATGTGCTGCTGTCCATGTGATGGACAAGTAATACTGTTGCTGCCTTTCATGATTTTCCTGATTCTGTCAAGAGATAGTACAGGCTTCTACCATAAACACACAGTGAGTGTGCTGTCAACTCTCCTAATATTAGTACAGTTACACTGAAGTCCTCTTCTGTTCCTGAGTTATTAAAATACATGAAGATCCAAAACCAATTTTATTTTCTTCATTTGTTAGCTTTCTCTTTGTTGTTAAAGACTGCCTGACTTTGAAATGCCATAGAGACTACAAAATAAATAATGAAAATCCCCACCAACACCATTTAAAGCTTTGCATTAATTGAATTAGAATAATACATGGTGGGAGTGCAACAAGACTCCACCTTACAAGAAGCAGGCTGTTGTTTTTTTCCTCCAGTGACTTTTTTTTGCTTGTTTTCACACAGGAGGCATAGATGTGATCTTCACTCTGCAAGAAGATCCCAGCCTGTTTGTGGCTTCAGCTGCCCATCAGCTTCTGGTGAACATGCTCATCTTCTCCATAGAGATTGCAACTCCTAATCCTTTCAGTACAAAGGACTTTGACTGGCCAGAGTGTGCTCAAATGATTATAAAGCACATAGAAGATTCACTGCAGTCCAGCTCTGCCTCTTGCATCAAGCAGTCATTAAAACTGTTAACTACTTTGTTTGAGAGACATAATATTGGGTGGCCTGAAGTGCTCTGGCTAGGCATAGCAAAGCAAATAGAATCCTTGTTGATGGAAGAGACTGTTGAAGCACAGCCCTTGCTGGTGGATCTTTTGTCTAACATGGCACGGTAAAGGTCTTCTGAGACCTCAGACCTGCTGAGGTACATGTTTTTCACTATCTAATAGGATATATTACTTACTGTTCTTTCTTCTTAGGTCCCCTGTGTTTTATGATGCTGAAGGAAAATTTCAAGGATTAGTGACTTCTGTCCTAGAACACTTAACCCCAGTACAAGCAGGTCCTTTGGCAGTGGCAATTCTGAAGTGCTGCAGAAGGTAGGACTTAGTGCAGTGAAATTTTTGCACTTTCCAAATGCTCATGTGCTAATATCTCTGGAGTCTATCCATGAAGTGTTTTTCTCCTCACTGTATTTTTCACTATGCTCCTAAATATGTAAGACTGGCTGGCAGGAACCATGCCAGCAAACATCAGATGCTGGTAGTAAGAAAAATACAGTTTCAAAGAGAGAAAACTGAAAGGATCCAATCTCATGTTTATGTGTATACACTTGGGTCTTACCTACAGCCAGGCCATTTCAGGAAGAAATAGAAAACTCCTTTAACTTTATACTTCCAAGGTTAAGATGGAAAGTTTTCTCTTTCACAAAAACACCACTGTAAGAGCTTTCAGTGCTGTCCAGCAGAAGTGTGCAGAGAAGACTCTCTTACCAGTTGTAGTATAACTTATGTTAAAAGAAACCTATAGAAGTTCCTACTAATTCAACCTCTTGCTCAATTCAGTGCTTCCTTAAAAACAGATCAGGTTGCTCAGGGCCTTTACCATTCAAGTTTCAAATATCCACAAGGATGAGTGGATACTTTTTTTACTTTTCTTACTTTTACTAAGAAAAGTATTTTCTGTATATCCAGTTGGAATTTACCCTGTTGGAATTTAAGATTCTTGTCTTTCTGTGCTCCTCTGAGGAGTCTGCCTGCATAACTCCCCTTTAGGCAGTGAAGAAGCATCAATAAATCATCACATGTTCAGTGAATACAGCACACGTGGATACTGATCTACAGGCTAAGTAACACCTCTGCCTTAAGATTTAAGGAAACTGCTTTGTTGACAAGAAATTCCTCTCTCTTAGCTTCCTTTTTACACAATGTACCACTCTCTATTTGCATAACTTGAAGCAGCAGTTTAATAATTCCAGAGCCATCTCTCCTTTGCTTTCAGTTAGCCAGGGAAGCTTGGAAGAAGGCTTGAACTGGGGTAGTACTTTCATTGCTCTGTCATTGCTGTCTTGTTTAAAAGCCTGGACAAACCCCCCATCATTCTGCTTAGCATCTGGGGGCAGATGTTTGGGAAGGAATGGAAGTGTTCTTGTTTTGGTAACTGCTGTTTCCTCTTGAAGCCCACAAGATGTGAAGATTCGGGCACTGACTGTTGTACTTCAGCCAATGGACTGTATTTTGAGAGCAGCCTCCCAACCTCTGGAATACACAGGTACAGTTGTGATAGAAAACTTAGAGGCTAGTCTGCTTGGCAGTGCTTTAAGGTCTGGTGCAGACAAAACTGAAGGAGGAAGAGTACAAGTCAAGGACAGTAGCCATGTTTGTCATGAAGTGCAGTGTCCTGCTTGTCAGCAGGGATTGCATGAGGAGGGATGTTCATGCTGTATCACCTGAATATCTTGATTAACTTTAAAAATCATAGTCCTTTGTATTCATTAAACCCAAGCTCTCCCCCCCTTCCTCTAGGTTTGCTGGATGAATCTGTTAGTGATCCCACCACTGTTGAAAGTCTTCTGTCTTCCAAGTCATCTTGTGTTAGCCTCCTGTGCCAGACCCTCTCTCATCTGGAGAATCTGCTGTTTCAGGTAACATTCAGAGAATGAAAGAACCCCAAGAATTGAATTAGTTTGAAGACAGTGTTGATTGATTGCAAACTTTTGCAGTGGAGCTTAAAAGAACATGGAGAGGACAGGAGCATGAGGGTTTCCATACATGAAAGAAATCTTCCACTTCCTCCCAAGGAGGAAGACAGAGGGATATTGAAGCTTCTACAGAGTGACTGCCCTTAGTTTTAAGTTCATCTTCACAAGTTTTGTTACCATACCTTACTTCTACTGGAATTATTGATCCAGTAAAAAAACATAATTTGGTTTGCTTTCCCAAGCAGTGAGAAGAATCTCCTTCCATGTGTGCAATAGTTCTTGGGAGACAGGAAGATAATTTGTCATTGTAGTACCTTAAGAGTACATTAGAAACTGCAATTTTTGCTGCCTTCTGACTAAAACCTCCTGTTCTGCATGCATACAGGAAACTTTTGTTGGAAACTTATTTTCTTTCTCCCCTCCCATCAGATTCATTTGGAAATGTATTTACCTTACACATCTTTGCTGCACTCTGTCATGACAATATTACAGTTTTGTAATGGCTTCCTGACTCCAGCTTCTCCTCTGGGAAGCACGATAAGCCGAATCTTGATCAATTCCTCCAGAGTACAGAGATCAGCTCTTGATGTCCTAGGAAAACTCTCGGAGATAAAAGGTGAGTTAATCTTTGCACTTCATTTTTTTTTTCAAATTTTGGAAATACTTGACTATTCTGTAGTTGCAGAATTTTTCATTTCCCTTCACTCATCTTTTGGAATTACCACATCCATTTCTGAAACCTGTTCATTTTTTCCAGTTCTTCCTACTGTCTTGGCTAATCTTACTTTCTGTTGATGAGCTACAGCAGGTAGTGCTGTAATTAAAAATATTTTAGTGATTATGAGAAATGAGATGTTTCTCCTCTGCTCCCAGGACTGTACTTGCTTTCTTCTCCAGAACAGTTTTACAATCCTGTATCTTTTTCAGCAGTTGAATTGTGTTTCAACTGCACTCACTCTCAATATTGGTCTTTTAGTTTTCTTTTTTATATTTCAGCATGTGAGACACTCACAGGAAGTGTATTTGATCTCCTTCTGGCATATCTGGAGAGTCCAAACACCATCTCTACTGTGAGTATAGAACTGTGGAGAGATCTGAGTCAATTAGCTTGCCCCTGTGGGAGGTAGTCTTGGGCCATTGCCTGACAATAGTTGTTCCTTAGCACAGTTTGTATTAAAATTTGCAAGAGACTTGTTCTGGGTCTGGATGATCTACAGAAAATAGTTAAAATTCTAATGGTCAAGTGACAGAGCAGTACATTGGGTGTTCCTGAAAAGATAGGAGCCATCATGTCTAAGAGTAAAACCAACATAGTCAACCTAAACTAGCCCTTAACTATGGGATTTTTTGCACCAAGGGGGTATTTTGTCTTTTTGCTTTGTTTTGTTCAAATCACCCTGATGACAACTTCAAATCAAAAGCTGGAGGTACTAGAACTTGATAATACTAATCCAAAAGTAGGTGTTTTCTCCATGTTTGCTGGAAGTATTTTATGAACACCATTTATTTGTGCTTACTTCTTAGTAAGGAAGCATGTTTACTTGTTTACCCTGAAAATTTCTCTGTAAGTTTGAGGCTAAGCCAAATTTTATGTAGCAGAAAGGCAACAATGCTTCCTGTAGTAAAGTAAATCTGCTTTATATTGCTTCAGGTTCTAACAAAAACATTTCAAACTACATCCACGTGGTTGCTGTGCTTGCAGAAACAGTCATGCTCCAACAGTCAACAAACTGAGAAGATATGGAAAGGTAAAGAAGCACTTCAGGTGGGGACAAACAGCAGCTAGTGGTCTGTAGAAGGGCTGCTCTTGCCTACCTTTCCTTCTCAAAGCATCTAGAATTCATTTGTTTGCAATTATGTTGAATTTAGGTTTAGCTGCCCTAGTAGTGCTTTGGAGAACTCTGGGAGAAGCACACAGCAGCAGCAAAAGGGATTGCATCAGATAAAATGATGCAGAGGTGGTACAGTGATTATTTCAGTAAAGCTTGTTGCCTTTCATGTCCACTCAAGCTTGTCACTTGGCTTTTCCAGCTGTGTTTCTGGTGCTGCAGAAGCGGTTGTGCAGTCCTTGGTGGGAAGTAAGAGATTCTTCTCTGGAGTTCCTTGCTCACCTGACTGAATGCTTGAGAGGTAGGTACAGAGATTTAACAGTTGAGACTGGAGGAATTTTTCTTTTAATGTTATGGAAGTCAGTCAGGCTGGTGAAGTGCCCTCTGACTCATAACTGGAGGACTAAGAAAAGAAAGCTCAATATCTTTACTCTTTGGTCACGATCAAAATCTAAGAAAGAAATTAGTAAACTTATCCTACTTTCCTGTTGAAGTCATATTGCTGTCCCTTCCTTAATGGCAGTTTTGTTGACTTAAACTGAGGGGTGTTGAGACAGCCATCTAAGTTGAGACATGTATGTTAAGGCAGGTGACAGCTTGTTGTCAGATAGTACTTTCCCTTTTTGCAGTTTGCTCTGCAGTAGAATCTGTTCAGTTTCACTCAGCAGGCTGGGATTTAGGAGGCTAAAAGCCTGGAGCTGCTTTGCATGCTTTGAATTAAGTCCTGATTTTCCAATTTACTGGTAGCTCAGTCTTTGCAGCATGTAGCACAAAGGCCATGTTAGTTCTCCTACAGTAGCTCAGCAGTCTTGGAAGACAGGGGGATGTTGTAAACTGCTGTTGTCCCCAGGTCACAAAGGAAGTACCCAGCACAAGCAGCTGCATTAGCAGTTTACCCTGCAGCCCCTCTCAGTGCTGCAGTTGCATTCTTTTTCTTTGCTGTATGCCTTGACAAGAAGAAAGGAAGACTATTTTTGCCTCCTTTAAACAAAAGCATTAAGGGTGATGAAGCTGAAACCATGACCTCGCTTGGCCAGAGAAAGTTTTTCTTGCTGCTAGAACAACTGTAAATGGATTTTTCCAAGATGCACTGTGTAGTAGGGCTTGACTGAAAGTCACCAAGCTGCTCTGAAATGGGGTGCCTGACACAGAGCACCTGTGAGCATCTGCCTGGTCCCTGCAGTGGCTCAGCTCACTGACAGTCCCTGCAGACAGTGGGTGCCCATGTACAATGCACAGGAAACAGCTTTGTGTTTTAAGAGAAGAAGTCCTTGCTTCTTTGGATTGCTATCTTCTTCACAGACAAGGAGGAGTTCAGGAAGTCTCTACTGTCTTCAGAGGTGCCAAGGCTTACAGAAAACCTTCTTGAGCATCCAGAAAGCTACGTGAGAGCAAGTGCTGTGACTGCTGTGGGACACTTGGCCATCTGCAGTTACTTTGCTCCAGAGTCACCTGTTGCAGGGAATCAACATTATAAAGAGGTATGAAGACTTTGTGTATCCCACTGCAGAATCAAGCAGAACTACACAATCTACTGCTCTGCTACTTAGAACATCACAAATTATCTGTGGTCTCACACAGGCAGATTTCATAATCAGTAATGAAACTAGACTTTTTAAACTTTTGCTGTTCTTGTTTCTTCGCACGTTCTTCCCCTCATTGTGCTTTCTCTCTGTCTTTTTACATTTAGAACACCGTAGCAAAGCTTGAAGAAATCTTATCAACAGACCCAGAGGGCTTTCCTAGGAGGGCTGTGATCAGCATCTTCACCGAGTGGCTGGGAAGAGGCTACATAGGTCCCCTGGAAGATGCAGAGAAGTTTGTCTCTAGAGTGATCCAAACTGTGGAGCATGACTTGGATTGGGAAGTCAGACTCGGTGGTTTGAAACTGGTTAAAACATTTTTTGAAATTTTTTTTAAAAAACCCAAAGCTGCCATTTCAGAGCCTGGCACCATTCATCAGGATGAGTGTGTGCAGGCGTTTTGCCGAGCAAAACTCTTCAGCTTTTTGTTTCGGTCTTTGTGTGACTGTGACAAACCTGTAGGGCAGAGTGCATGTCACCTATTGCTTGGCTTCAGGTCATGGCTCTATCCCTTTCATACCCTGGAGGCTTCACAAAGGACTGAGGATGCACCTGCAAGACCCAGCATTGTCTGGTTACAAAGCACCCTAAGGCAGGGTTCTCTGGCCCAGAACTTCCCCACAGATGGGGTGGATTTTCAAGATCCAAAGACCATGGTGCTAGCTTTGGATACAATCAACTTTGAAGAGCTAAATAGTGAACTAAGTAACAGTAGTGACTACGTGGTGAAAAGCCCTCTGTCCCTCATCCAGGACATTCTTGCTACTGTGGGGACTATAGAGGAGAATGAAGTAGACTGTTACTGAAAACACCTTTTGCTCTGAGGGAACAGTGCTTAAGCAGTTTTCTTCTGATGGAGAATTTTTTGCTACCAGTCATTAAGTCTCCCTTGAGGGAGGATAAAAAGAAGTGTTGTCCTTAATAGAGAAAAGGATGGTTTTGTTAGCTGTTAAATACATCAAGAAAATCTTTGCTGTAATACTGATGAATTTTGTGTTAAAAAGTGTCATCTCCAATAAACTGATTTGTTTTTCAAAGTAAACACATTAAGAAATGCATTTGTCCTTTTTATAAGTCCTGTGTCTTTTAAGAAAGCACCAGACCGTGCCTATTTGAGGAAGTATTGTTAAAAAAAAACAGTGACTAAAAAGAAATTGTTGCATGCTCCTTTTAAAGCCAGAGTAGTTAAAACAGATGAAGACTGGTTTTAAGGAATGCTGCTTTTAACCTTGTCCACATCTCCATTCTGAAAGCAGTTCTCAAGTTCCCTGTTGCATTTTGAGGTCCAGAGCAGAAAGTGGCATTTAAGGAGTCAGAATTTAAACATTACAAACTTTCTTATGTGTATAACATACATGTTAGATCTCAACAGTGACACTAAAAAGCTGACTTCATTTTTAATTGCAGCCAGGAGCATGTCTATTTTGCTGAGAGGGCTCCCATTCTCTGCTCTGAAAGGGCTGTGGTAGCTTGTAACTAGGAAGAGCAACTGCTAACTTCAGCTTTTTCATGATAGAAATAGATCTACACCTGGCTTTGATAAACAATTACAAAGCAGTAGCTATATTGTCAATGGCAACCATTTTCTGAGAAAAAAAATGCCATTTTTAAAATAACTTGAGTAATATTGGAGTTTGCAACTTATTCCAATCGCCATTTGCTAAGAAGATTTCTGAAACACAGGAAAAAATAAAATAAAAGTACCTTTATCAATAGATCAGACCGTGCTGTATTCTTCTCTGGCACCGAGGTGTTATTCCTGCAGCCCGTGTAGAGGCAGAAACACAACCCCCCCCCTTAGGGGAACTGAGGCTGTAGCATCTAATGCAGTGGAAGAATTTCTTCAATCTCCTCCTTCAGTAGTATCCCTGCAGCAGTAGAGTGGGGTGAGCTTGAATTTTTTGCTTGCTGAGGTTGAAGATTTACTCTCTGCCTTTTAATGCAGTCAGCACACTTACCTGTCCCTCTGTGCACAGCTCTATGTGTAACACAGCCCTTGGGTTTGTACCAGCAACTGGTATTAGGAGAAAGAAGCTCTGCTCCTGCTACACAATTCTACCATAGAATCATAGAATCATAGAATTAGCCGGGTTGGAAGGGACCTCAGAGATCATCTAGTCCAACCCTTGACCCACCGGAGCAGTTGCTAGACCATGGCACTGAGTGCCACATCCAGTCTTTTTTTAAATGTCTCCAGGGACGGAGAATCTACCACCTCACCGGGCAGTCCATTCCATAGCCTAATCACCCTCTCCGTGAAGAAATTCTTTCTAATATCTAACCTAAACCTCCCCTGGCACAACTTAAGACTGTGTCCTCTTGTCTTGTTGAAGGTCGTCTGTGAAAAGAGTCCAGCTCCCACCTCGCTACAGCCTCCTTTCAGGTAGTTGTAGACGGCAATGAGGTCTCCCCTGAGCCTCCTCTTCTTCAGGCTGAACAGCCCCAGCTCCCTCAGCCTCTCCTCATAGGGCCTGTGCTTGAGTCCCTTCACCAGCCTGGTTGCCCTCCTTTGGACCTGTTCCAGGACCTCTACATCCTTCTTAAACTGAGGGGCCCAGAACTGGACACAGTACTCGAGGTGTGGCCTCACCAGCGCCGAGTACAGGGGAAGAATCACCTCCCTGGACCTGCTGGTGATGCTGTTTCTGATACAGGCCAGGATGCCATTGGCCTTCTTGGCCACCTGGGCACACTGCTGGCTCATGTTCAGTTTCTTGTCAATGCAGACTCCCAGGTCCCTTTCTGCCTGGCTGCTCTCCAGCCACTCTGTCCCCAGCCTGTAGCGCTGCATGGGGTTGTTGTGGCCAAAGTGCAGGACCCGGCACTTGGCCTTGTTGAACCTCATCCCGTTGGAGTCGGCCCAACTCTCTAGTCTGTCCAGGTCCCTCTGCAGAGCCCTCCTGCCTTCGAGTTGGTCCACACTTCCTCCCAGCTTGGTGTCATCAGCGAATTTGCTGATGATGGACTCAATCCCTTCGTCTAAGTCGTCGATAAAGACATTAAACAGAACTGGGCCCAACACTGATCCCTGGGGGACACCACTAGTGACTGGCCGCCAACTGGATGCAGCCCTGTTCACCACCACTCTCTGGGCCCGGCCCTCCAGCCAGTTCCTAACCCAGCACAGGGTGCTCCTGTCCAAGCTGTGGGCTGACAGCTTTTTCAGGAGAATGCTATGGGGGACGGTGTCAAAGGCTTTGCTGAAGTCCAAGTAGACCACATCCACCGCCTTCCCCTCATCCATCAGACGGGTCACCTGATCATAAAAGGAGATCAGGAGGACCCTGAGCAGGGTCCACAACTTTAAGAAGATCTTAAAATCAGGCCTTGTCCTGCTGCTGCATTCTCCTCTGAAAATGAAAGTGTTAGTGAGAGGTATTTGCTTTTAAAGGAGTGGGGATTGTTTGTGGAGTTTTAACAGTGCTGTCTGTATAGGATTAAGGTATTATAGGTCCAAAACGAGCATGTTGTGGTGGCAATGGGTCAGATATATGCCAGGAAAGGAGACAGCATCTGCTGGTTCAGCACTAGAATTGTGATTTCAGAGTTGTGCAGCTTAGGAGACTCCAAGGAGTTATTCAGATATCAGCAAATTGAAAAAGTGACTTGTTACAGAAGGGAAATTCCACTGCTTATTACTGAGGTCTCTTGACTCCCAGGCCTATTAATTTTTAATAGCATTTTTTTCTTCTTATGTTGGCTGGGGTGATGGTGACATTAAATTTGTACCATTTGCCTAATTACAGTCCAAAGTTCTGTTTATGCACAGGATGCTTGTACACTAAAACCCCAACATACAACAAACTGGGAGGACACCTTATCTTTAGAAGGGGAAATAAGGATTCCTTTCATCTTTCATTAAAATTAGGTCTCCACCTTCAGTAATTAGGTGACTCAGTGTTGATTTTTTCCTTCTCTCTCTTGAGCTCACTACATTGCCTTACTTTGTTTTCTCTGCCACTCCAGTTCCAGTAGAGACTCTTATTAACACTGAGATTCTTGGACTGACACCTTACTCCTGATAACTGGGAGAAACAAGGAAAGTCATGAACATCTGAGCAACATGAGAAACAAATGCCAGGGAATAGAAAGATTATGGGAGACAAAAGCAAAAGAAAATTCCCATGGTTCTTTCCATAGAATATGAAGGCAGTTAGTCTTGTGGGATGAAAATTTAGCACAAACTAACAACTATTGGTGTGAATCACCTGTCATTCTGGTGAGCAGCTCTGCTTTTGCACACTTAAGAACCTAAGTGCTAGCCTTGTACTCCTAACTCATTTCCAACCCACTGCTTACCTACCACAACTTTTTCTTTTCTTCTTTTTTCTTTCTTCTTTTTTCCTTTCCCTTTTTTCTTTTTTTTTTTTTTTTCTCCTCCTCATCCCAGCCACACAGCTTTCTGCTGGGCTAAGAATTTACACCCTGTGCTATGTCTTCCTAAGGAGTTGTGGTGTACCTAGGGGGAGGGTTTAACTCTCAAGGAGACAGTCCCAAAAAGCAGACTTGCTACCCCCCCCACACACTGAGCAGTCAGTTCATGGAGCAGCATCACTCTTGACCACTTCCCAATGCTGTAACAATGCCAAGAGGAGGTGGTGGTGGGCTGCCTGGCCTCCTGTTACGGACCCAGGTTCAGGGCTGCCCTATTGGGATGGGGTTTTGTGGGAACTGCTGCTTTCCCACCATCAGTGGTGTAGCTGTATCCTGATCCTGCAGGAGGCAGGCACCACCCAGAGAGGTTTTCTCACACATATACACACACTGCAGCTGATCTCAGCCAAAGCTGTGGCCAAACATGGACCTTATTGAACACAAAAAGCACCAAAGCACAAGACTGTTATGTGCTTTAACATGGGTTGTGGACAGTAAGTGGTATCAACATAGAACATCATAGGGAAGAAAAAATTGTGTCTCCAACAGCTCATACTGTGAAAGAAGACAATTACAAAGCTCATTTCAACTCTTCCTCTGCACAGGAGCTATGTAAGTCATGTTGCCTGAACTGTACTTAGGTAGGAAATTCCCAGAGTTGCTCTCAATACATTTCAACAAAGCTCTGAAGAAAGGATTTGTCAGACTCAAACACAAGGAAGAAAAAGCATCTTTTGGACCACCCTGCCCTAGGAACAGCTTTATAAAAACTGCTGAAAGAATGTCAGTTTTCTGGACATTAAAAACCTAAGAATATTCTTTGCATAACTATTCTAATTGCACAGCTTAAAAAAAATGGGCCATAAATGTCTCAGGCTGTTGCTTTAGCTTAGATATATGTGATCAGTGATTACAGATCTATTCATACAGATCTTTGCAATTCCTTTTGTCTGTCTCATAAAGTTTGCTCTATCTTTCAATACCTATTCATCAAGGCTCCTAAAAACCACTGTGTGTTAGAGGAAACTCATCAAGCAGATTCAATGCAGTACTTCTCAACAATTTACAATGGCAAGATTTTATCAGTAACAGCATCTCTACAGTCTGTGTCATCTCCCTTTAGAGCAGAGGGGTTTGTCCTCTACCGAGAAATAAAACATCACTTGAACATGGCCAGACCTCAGCCTGCATCAGACATGTTCCTCCAGACAGGGCAGATCTTTCCTATAATCTTGCAAGCCAGGGCACAGAGAAAGGGAAGGGCTTTCCTCCAGAGCAGCAGAGTGGCTGCCTGAACAAGGTGGAACGAAGCTGGTGATGTACAGCTGCAATGAAAGCAGTTGGGGCTCTGCAAAGGCACCTCATAGATACACTCCTGACTCATTCCCAGGTGGAAGGGAGAGTGAGCAGTCCCTGCAATACCAGAGGTGCAATTACTCAGCTGTTTCTGTTAAAGTTATGTACATTTTCAAAATGAAACTGAAGAAAAAAGTATTTTTGTCTGTAAGATCAATACCAAATCTCTGCTGAGAGCAGAGCAGCTTAATGTGTTCATTTACAGTAACCACCTAGCAGGGCTGCAGAAATGCCTTTCCCATGGCTGCCTCCAGAACAAACCCTCCCAAATCAGGGTTTTTTCTTTGAGGCACATTGCCCAGTTAGACCAGTTAAGGTGTAAAGTAAAACCATGACCTTAGAAGGCTCCTGTGGAGCGCGAGGGCTTGAACATCAGCAGTACTGCCCTTTCTCCTTTTCACTTCAGGGTAGGTGGGAATTACCCTTGAGACTCAGCTACACTTTCACATCATCTGTTTTTCTATTTCATTAGCCCCTTCTCCTCGTATTCCCAGTTTCCACCATGTTGTTTTAAGTAGAAGGGAGCAGGGAGCTTGTTCTGTGGTGCAGAGGGACACCAAGCCTTACCTTGGTTGTTCCTTTACCAACACACTCAAAGCTTTGGCCTTGAACCAGTTTCTGGGCTGGGCTGTGACCAGCACAAAGATGCTACAGAGCCAGGTCTGGCAGATGGTGAACCCAGGCTGTACATCTTGAAACACAACATGGCCCAGCTAAGCCACCTTCAAAATAAACCCCTATTAACTTCTGTTAACCATTACACATTGAATTCCACTGGACAGGGGCACAGGTGAGTCCTGGAGCCCATTGCTCTGATAAACAAACAGCCTTGATGGGACTGATCTTGTGATTACACGTTCTCATTATGTGCCAGGAAGAAAAAAGCTGCAGTTAAAACAGAAATGGCAATGGTTGCTAAGTGACAACATCCATACAGGCTTGTCACAGCCCTGAGATAAACAGCTGTGGCTGCACAGCAATCCCAGCTCGTCCATGTAATTGAGGATAAAAATGCTGTTTTCATTATTTTCTACTAACCCTAACTATGACCTCTCAGAGTACTTTATGCTTCGAATTCTGGCAAAGAGCCCCATGAAAACAAGGCTAAAGCCTCCACTGAAAGCAGCTGAAGTGAGTTGCACTCAAAATACCTTGAATATTGCACACTCTTTCAGCCTATTTTCTTTCCAGTGAACTAGTGGATGAGAAAACCACAACCTTGCTTTCTTGGTGATCTGTTTCTGATAAGCATGGAGTAATATACTATTTTCAGCCAGGGTAATTTGAAATAACAACAAAATCAACAAGAAACCCACCTGCCAGCTTCTACAGTGAACTTGCTGGCTATGTTCAACTCGGAAGGTTTCTGCAATATCTGGAAGAGATTATAACTTTTTTTCAGAGCTGCAGACAACACGTATCCTTATAAAAAAGCATTTCAACTAGATCTTTAAAATGACTTAAAATGATGGTTGAATTGTTAAGGAGTCTGGGATCCAGCAAGACACAAAGGGGTCACCTGCCCCGGTTTAAGCAGTGGTGGGACTGGGTGGGAGGAAGGCAGAGTAGGTACCTAAACACCATTTTGCCTGGATGAAATATTACAAACCTTTATTGTAGAAATCCTAATAAGCAGCTCAGTTCCACACAGGATTTATTTTTTTTTTTAAAGAAAAATAAAAAAAAAAAGAGGAAAATAAGTATTGCAGCAGGCTGTACACAACAGCTCACTTGCCCTCAGTACCCTAACACGCTGCAGAAAAAATTATTTGAAGCTGTGCTGGTCGTGGAGACAAAGGGCTGGGTCTGCCAACATCCTGTGAACAGATCAGAAGTGATCAGGAAAAGCCACCACCCAGCTACCACATGGAGTGAGAGATGCTCCACCAGGCAGGCCCAGCTCAGCACAGCGGGGGCTGTGTGGGCAGATCCAAGCACCCAGACACAAGGGACCATCCCCAGTGCACCTTGGCTTGAAACATCCCACCAGAGCATGTGTGACCCCAATTTCTCCAAGCAGCAGTTCTCAGTGACTACTGAAGTATGCCCTCTCCTAATGAATTCTTTTTCGTGTCCATCCACAGAAACCTCAGTTCCCAGTGCCAGGAGGAACAGCCCTGATCCTGCCCAAATCTCAAACACCACAAGTTGCCAGTGCAGTCAAAGCTCAGCCACATGGATAAAGCCAATGTGACTATCTCCAAGTAAGCATATTAAACACTTCTGGTTTGCACACTGTTTTGGTTTGGTTTTTTTTTCTTTCCCTACATGCAGCACCTTTCCTGGCTGTTCTTATTCCTCAGCTTGCTTCACCACAGTCAAGAAAGTGAGCCTGCCTCATACTGGTGTTAAAACCCTGTGTCACTGCTCTCCAAATCCCACAGCATGGGGTGAGTTTTGCTGTACAGAGCTCTGACTTTCCAACAGCATGAAATGAGCCAGCTCCAAGGTGTAGCATCCTGCCTGGGTGGCAGGAACAACCCCCCGTGTGTGCTGCAGAGCTGGGGGGCAGACAGCTCAACCTCTCAGTTACTGCAGACATGGCATCACAGAGGGGAAAAAAATAATTCCTGTTGAGAACTTCTGCCCCATAGGGATCAGCCTTGCCCCCCTCCCTACTTTGGGAGCATCTTCTCCACCCTTTGTTTATTACAACAAGATCAAAGATCCATCTCCATGGAAACGTCTGCGCTCAAAGAGCATCTGCACTACAGCTTTACATCCTGCATATAGGTTTTGACACCAGTTTTTGAAACAAAAATGTTGAAATGATCAGCATTTGGGTCTCTGCAGAAACAGTTTTGTTAATGGTAACCAATAACCTGAGCATCACATGTGTGTGTAACTCACATGGAGCAGAACTGAGGCTGTAGCACAGGATCTGGGGTCTCTGAAGAGCAGAGCTCCTCAGCTGTACACAGGGACATCCCATGCCTTGGCTGCTGAAGCTTTCCAGGGTGTTTTCCTCATGCCCAGAGTAGATGAGGGGCACTGGCACATGTGTCCTTCAATAGTTGGCACCCCAGCACTCTGTCCCCACATCTGAAGTTTGGTAGGAATTTCTGATACAGACAGCAAAGCTACTGGATCCCATTGCTGCATCTCCAGCCTCCAAGATGCTTGGACCCACCCAGAGATGGCAAATGGTCCAACACCCACCACAACCTTCATAATTCTGCATTCAACCTGTTACCTTTGAACCTGCAGTGGCTGGGACACTGGTGCTGGGTAATTCCAGTCATTTCCCTCCCTGTAGCTCTCAGCTCCAATTCCTTCAGCACAGTCACTCTTACAAATAATTTCCCGGAGAAGGAAAGTAAAAATAAACAAACAAATAAATAAATTATTAAACCACACGTGGGTTCAGATGTTTTTTGACCTGGAGCTGCAGCCTTACCAGAAATTCTGGATTCAGATTAAACCTCATACAAAGAGAAGTCAGGACAAAAGGGAGTGGAACAGAACTCTCTTGTCAGACTCATGTTTACCCAGGTGTGTTCTGAGGCATTAGCATTAGCACCAAAGCAGAGCCCATGGCACCGACCTGGAGAGCACCAGCCAGCACCTGGGAGAAAGCCTCATCCCACAGCACTGCAGGGGAAGATCTTGGCTGCCAAGGAATTCTTGCTGCTGCTCGTGGCAGTGTTGGGCCCTGCGTTGCCCATTTGCACACAGGACGCGATTTTTATAATCATATTAAAAAATTTCAGAATAGCAACTGTGCAGAGAGCAATCCAGCATTGAGCCTTATCCTAGGGCACAGGCAGAATAGGCCAGGCGGGAATTAATACTGCATAAGCTGCACCATGCTGAGTTTCATGGCTTAATTATAAAAGAGAAAGCAATAATCAAGGGATCTGTAAGGCTAATAAGTGTTCTGAGAGCACCAAATGTGACACAAGAGCCACAGCCAGTGTGACAGGACACGAATGCACTTAAAAAAGCACCTTAATCACACACTGTGTATTAATTCTCAGCTGGTTTCCAATGACAGCACCTGGCCTCTCGCCACCTTCATAGCATCACTGCTTGCCAGCAGGTCACCAGCTAGCCCAGAGCAAAGCAGGTTGTAGCCAGCCCACCAGCAGAAAGGAAATCACAGCCCTGCATCTGCCCAACGAGACACAGATATTAGCTCTGACTTAAAGCTCTGCAGCCCTGCAGCTCTCTGCTGCCTTATGCCTGAGCTCGGCTCAGTGCTTACACCCGGGTCAGCATTTGGAGGTTTCTGGGTCAGCCCTGGTGTCCACAGCACGAGTCACCTGGCAAAGGACAGTGCAAGGAGACAATCAGGCCCTTGGCAAATTCTCCAGTTGTCTCTGCAGCAAAATAACTTGAAAGTGCTGCTGTTCCTCAGAGCCTCCAACTATCTCTCCTCTCCATCTCGTGTTTCATCTCACTGCAGCTTTTTAATTAGGCAGACAGCTCATTGCAGGGCTCTGCCTCAGTCACAGACTTCCTTTTGCCTACAAGGAGGACATTGTTCTAAGGAGGGTCTGGTCTCCACTTAAATTATCACACATGGGAAACTTGATGTCTCTGTCTTAGGGAAAACTCTGATAAACCTTTAAGCAGGTGCCACCAAGGAGAACCCCTCCACCTGCACTATCACACAGTGATCCCCACGTTCCTGTAGACCAAGATGCCAGTGCAGGGCATGACCCAGCCCTTAAGTGATTGCTGGCATCAGCAAGACACTTCTTGGGCTGAAATGCTACAGGACTGGGTGCCAGTCAGGGTTTCAGGTACAGAAACCTGAAATGCCCTGAAATGCTCCTGAACATCCACTTCTGCCCAATAATTTATTGCATCAGGGGCAGTTTTCTCACTGCAAACATCTCATCCTCTAGCCCTCTACAAAGGGCAACTCTTGGCAGTTCTCTGTCCCAAGATCTTTTATCAAATCAAAGCCTTTCAAAAGAAATAGCTACCCTGCTTCTCTTACTAATAATCCCAAATTTAACTATGTCCTACTTAACACCTCCTCTGAAACCAGGAAGCGAGATGCTATTTCTGCTGCCCTCAATAACTGGACTCTGATGAACACCAGGGAACACACAGACCAGGTACCAGGCTGAGTTTAAAGCCTGGGATGAATTGCTCTCAGAGCAGCCCCCCTTCCATGGTGTTCCCAAAGCCTAATCGGGGGCCAAGAGGAAGCAGTCATGAAAATATTTTTTGTTTAATTAAAAAATTGAGAATTGCTCTGCACATTCCCCTAAATCTTCTAGGCCAGGCCAAATTTGTACACTGAAATTGCTTTCTCCTTGCTGTAAAAATATCTATCTGTCCCCTCGTCTGCTTCTGTGACCATATGGGGACCTGAAATCGTGCTTCCTCATGGGAATGAATCATGGAGCATGGACATTGACTTCCTACAGAGGGATTTGAGCAGCCTGGTCTGGTGGGAGGTGTCCCTGCCTATGCAGGGAGGTTGGCACTAGGAAATCTTGAAGGTCCCTTCCAACCCAAAACATTCTGTGATTTGATGATTTCAAACATGAAATCAATGGTAAAAAGGGAAGACACTCTTATATATGGGCACAGCTTGGGATAAAATACATTTTCCTAAGATTGGCACACAGATTTGGACCAGCTATTACCTAGATCCATGGGTCAACAGCCCTTTCTCAAGGATCTCAATAAATCCTAACTTTGAATAAACCCACAGTATTAGAAGCTTCCCAGGATGCAAACAGAAACATGACCTAGAAACTTCCTTGAAAATAAATAAATTATTCCCTTCCATTCCTTCACAGATCTCCTGCCCAGTGTTTTCACCTTCACTCCATCACTGCTCTCTTTTTCCTCCTCTCCTCTTTTCCTCCAGCATCAGCTTGGGGCAGCAGATTGCTCTTGCCAGTCAGGGAAGGGCTGGGCTCTTGCTGTTTGTTTCTTCAAGTCTGTGGCACCACAGTAACACCAGCCAAACACTTGTTTTCATTCATGTTCCTCCCCAGGCTTGCCAGTAGAGCCTGGGCTGTGCCAGGACACAGCAGAGAGAGATGATTTTGACGGTCCGGTGCGTTTTCCAGATGGAGCATGAGCATTGCCTTAGGGACAATCAATGCCTCCACTTCTTCACCTACCAGAAGGTGCCTGCTGCTCTTTTCTCCTCTTCCACCACCTCCTTCTGTGGGAAAGATGCTGACCTTCACTGCTTCACTTGGATTTCTCAAGGGAATCACGGGAAAACCTGAGTACCACCTTGGCTGTTCACCCCTCTGCCTCCACCAGGATCATCCCCAGGGCTCTTTGGGGAAGGGGAATGGACAAAGTCCAAGGCAGCATCCCAGGGCACATCCTGGCACACAACCAGGATCATCTTGGGAAGCCTCCAGGGTAGCAGCTGGGCAAAGCACAATACACTGCGTTTTTAAGGGTATCATGAGCGACTGGAAGAGACAAGGAACTTTTCTTCTCCTTTTCACACCCTCTGATGGATGCAGAGAGCCAAACCAGCCCATTTCAGTGAGGGAGCACAAAGCTCCTGTAGTCTTGTCAGATGCAGTCCCTCAGACTCCCCTGTTCAAGGTGAACACCTGATTTAATAATTCTTGGTCTCCTGCTTCAAATGTTCTGCCTATCAGAAACACACCACCAGATTTTCATCCTGCAAAGGGAGGAATTCTGTCTTTGGCAGAGAAGTCCATGTTACATCCTCCCAGTAACTCCCAGGATGGTAACTCTCCATCTCCACCACAAACCAGTCAGTCCTGTTTCTCTTCTTCCTTTCCATCACCATTAATATGGAGCAGATCTCACCCTTTGGCTTTTATGCCTGTCCCTACTAGCAAGTTTTCTTTCCACAGAAGCAGCAACATGAGCCTAAATTCAGATTATTTTGTGTATTCCCTAATTCTCTTCCTTGTTTCCAGCCCAGTCCAGATGTGTTTCAACTGCATTAGGACCAAGAGCAAAGTAGTTGCTGGTAATTCTGCAGTGCTGCCCAAATGTAGGTCAGTGGTTTGTGGCTGACCAGCAGTAAAACAATCAGAGCTGAACCCACACTGCTCTCCTAGGCTGCAAGTAACACCCAGACTTTATAAAAGTTAGTTTGTGCTAATTTTTAAAACTAAAAGTGCTTTTACATTTTGGGTTGGCAGCCTAGGCTGAAACGAATCCTGGTCCCTTCAAAATGGACTCAAGGTTACAAGGATTCAAGAGTAACACTAACTTTAATAATAGCCAGAACTCCAAAAACAAGAGAATATTTCACACCTGCAGTGAGTAATTTACTACCAAAAAAATAACTGCACATGTATTAAATGTGTAATCCCAGCCAGCCAGATCCCCTCCAGAAGCTCTGGATCAAGCAGAAAGGGCAGGAAAGGCTGAAAAAGAGAACAAGAGGACAGAAGGGAAACAATTTGCCCCGGTCACACTGCAGGCCAGGGCAGAAGCAAAAATGTCCCTAAAGCCAGCACAGAGCTCAAGGTGACCAACTGATGCTGCCTGGGGGTCACCTACCTTAAACCAGGTGTCCAGCAGCCTTGGGTCAACCTGAGGTGACAAATTCAGGGAGACCTAACAGAGGTTTCCATCAGTCTCACACACACCAACACTCCAGCTTGGCTGGCAGGACAGGGCACAGAAAACCCATCAGATAGGCTAAGGCAGAGCAATCCTCTGGCTGCCCCTGTCCAGCTGCTTTTCAGGAGGAGGAAACCATCACAGCCCTCCAGAAGGGGTTTAACAATTACACACCAGGAGCACAGGCTTCAGTTCCTAAAGGCCAGGGGGAACCACGAAGTGCCTGTGCTCTTTACACAGAGCAGAGATCACAACATTTCACCCCATCTGTGCTCTGCTGAACCCAGGCACGTGTGCTTGGCTGAAGCCCAGCTTGTGGAAAGGCATCTTATCTTGATGGGAAAACACTACCATATGGAAAGACTTTCACTTTCCCCCGTAATTTGTTCCAGCAGCTAATCAACATCATTCTTAAAAAAAAAAAAAAAAAAAAAAAAAAAAAAAAAAAAAAAAGCGCCTATTTTTTCATTTCCATTTGTCTGGCTTCAGCCTGCATCTGTGGGTTTGGGCCATGTCTCTTCTCTCTGGCTTAAGCAGCCCTTGGGTATCTGCCTTTTCTCCTGGTGGAGCCATTGTGGTACCACTTGACCATTTTCATCAGCTGAACAGCTACAGATGCTGAAGTTCCAGCTTTGGGCATCAGTTTGGGGATTTTTTCATTCTGTTTCTCCCTGAGGACGTGCTGTTCCATGAAGTTCCCTGCACTCACCTACCCAAGGCACGTGCCTCTGGATCTCCCAACCTCCTGGGCAGAGGCAATGGATCGTCGCCTCTCTAGGAAACGCAGCTCGGAGTAAACAAGTGAGTTTGGAGACAGAAAAATGATTGCTGCTGCTTCTCCCTGCAGATAAAGGCCACTTGTGGGGAGCATCACGTCTCCACTGCAACCAGCTTTAATCACAGCTGAGCTAATGCTGGACACAGCCATCCCGGGGCTCTCCCACTCCACCCCCACCCCAGCCTTACATTGCTGTCCACCCCTCCCATTCTCTGCATTTCTGCACTCTCTAACTTCTCATCTGATCCAGTTTTTCCACCACCTTCTCCACTTTTTTCCCCTTCCCATTGTACAGATCTTCTCTTAATAAAATCCTAAAAAGACAAAGAGTAAACATCTGGCTCATCACCTGCTCTGTCCCTGGTCTCCATCTCCCTCACTGGACAAGGACCCTCCACCTCCTCCCGTATCTACCTGGGATAAATTAAGCATTACAAACACTCAATAATACCTCCAGCCCTGTTTAACTGTGCTTGTCAATCAGTGGTCTGGCAACTAAGACAAGGATTATTAAGTTTAAATACAATAGATTTCTTAGAAAAAAAATAATATTTGCATTTTTGGAGCACTGTATCAGGGCAGTATTTTTGTCTGGTTTTGGCTCACGGCTTCCTCAGGGCAGGAGCTGGCTCTCTGAAGCTTGTATTGTTATTAATACGTTGCTGGTGTACTATGAGCAATACACAAATAGATAATTTAAGTTAATTAATACAAATAAACTCTAATTACAGGCAGCAACCAATTAAAACAACACAGAGGGCATCTCCTGTGCTTGGGGTAGCAGCTGAAGCTGAAACTGATGCTACTGCAAGGCCTTAGAACTCCCTCCTGCACTCCCCACACACTGAATCTCAGGAAGGTTTCCCACAAAGAGGCTTCATGAGCAGCTGCCACTGCACACGAAGCTGCTGCTTCATCTCTTGGCCTGATTATGATAGCAGCAAATTAGGGCAATTTTTCACCAGCGATGCTGTCGGTGCCTTAAGAGCAGCAGAGGTCCTGGGAGCAGCAGGCTGCAGCACACAGTGATGGTCTTGATTCTTCCCAATCCTGTAGCATGACACATAGACATCTATCCACTTCTGTGGCCACTTTGCCTCTGGCAGGGCATTTCCAATGGACCTTGCAAGGCCCTTGGTTGTGCTGGGGAGCATTTGTACTGCCAGGTCTGCTACAACTCCTGTAAACCAGATTTTTTTCCCTAATTTCTCTTTATGTCACTTAGGGACACACGTGGGTCCCAGCCAGGGTATTCCTTGTTCCTTCCATCTAGAGACGGCAGAAATGAGGGATCAAAGCACCACAGGGATCAACAAAACATGAAAGCCAGAATAAATTAAGCCATGAAGAAATGGGAATGGAAATCCACTCCCCCGGTGTAATTAACCTTCACAAGAACAGATAATATTCCCAAATTAAAGGACATTGTGGGACACAGAAATGCATCCAGGTCATGTGGGAGAGATGCACTGAATGAAGCATCAAGGCAAATGCAAGCACTGATCCCACGGAGGAGATCACATCAGTCGCCAGCATAACCACATAACCAGTGCTCTGCTCTCCAGACACTCACTGCTCCTCCCTGCTCATTAAGAGCAGAGATTAAAGGGCTCTCAGTCCTTAGGGTGCTGCCGTGTTTGCACAGCCCCGGGATCTTTTGTGTACACGCTTCCCAAAATGAGTTCTGACTTCCCTCTCACTCCTCTCTCCCAGGCTCCAGCAAGCTGGGAGGGATTTGCAGCTGTGACTGCCTGGGAGCACCCGTGGACACCTCTGTTGTGCTGCCTGCACACCCCAGGACGCTTTGGCCCTTCTCCAGATTAGAGGGAGGGTCTCGAACAAACAAGGTGCCATCATCCCCCAGGCAGCCCAAGAGCCCCTTTCCTGCAGAACTTCCCCAGAACTACCCTCAGACCCCAGAGCTGCCCCCATGCCCCCCTCCCTTGGCACTGTCCCCTCGCTGTCCCCCCGGGGTAGCTCCGCCCGAGGGTTCCCCCCGGTGGCTGCCCCACGCCCCGGCAGGAGGCGGCTCTCGGCGCCGGTTCGGCGAATCCCGCGGGCTGGCGGCGGAGGGGCCGACTCCC
>JAAWXA010000035.1:4125003-4309629 GCA_038090715.1 Florisuga fusca | reverse complement strand
GGGTGCTGGTGGCCGTGCTCCGGACAACCTGTCCCGGGGACGGGAGGGTGTCCTGCGGGCATCCTCGCACCGGGGAGCGAGGGACCGAGCTTGGGGCATCATCGCGCCGGGGCGGTGGGAGTCCTGCCCGGAGCACTCTCCTGGAGTGCCGGGGGCCGTCCTTGGTACATCCTCCTGGGGGCTTGGGGTGCCGGGAGCCGAGCTGGGTGCTTCTTTCCAGGGTGCTAGAGGATTTGATCCTTCCCTACACACCCACCCGTGAGACCCCCACACCTCGGGGGTCAAAAACAACTGCCCCTTTCCCGAGACAGCAGGGCCGGGGGGCTCAGGTGTCCCAGGAGCAGGACCTGATTCTGCAGCCTTTCCGGAACATGCCTCTTACCCAGCAAACCTCCGGGCTGGCAGAGCTGGTTTGTGGCACGGGTACATCTGGCCACTAACTAATCTTGCATTTGGGGTCTCATTTTCCCCCAAGCAAGCCGTGCTGCTGTGTGGTTCCTCAGCTGTGGTAATTCCTTGGAGCCCTCTCCTTCTCCTTGGATGTAAAATTCCTGTAAACATCCCCTGCCTACCAGCACCACTTAAAAAGCACTTGATTTCTTGGGAGGAGGCACAGCATTACGGTGCATTTATCCTGCATGATGAACCACTTCTATAATCCCTGTGCTCAGGGGAATATTTAACCATAGCCATACCTGTTTGGGCATTCATCTGTATGGAAAACGCAGCCTCTTTCCTGGCTAACACCAGGGTTGTCTCACAGAAACCATTTAGTCTGTCTAGACAAGTATGATGGAGAGCAAAGTGCCTGGAAGCTGTGAGTGATGAGAGCTCGGGTGTCTCTGCAGCATTCCTTTGTGGTACAGTGCTGAGAGGTCTTGCTCCAGGCTTTGGGGGTCTTTGGTTGGCAAATGCAGAGGACCAGCCAGTCAGTTGTGGAGGTTTTTTTCCTGGAAGAGCAAGGGAAGAAGCATGCAGCCAGCCCTTCATCACACATGCATGGGAGAAGCACGGCAGAGAGTTCGACCAGAATAAAATGAACAGAGGAAAGGCTGAAACTGATTAATCATTGGGTGATGAAGGGAAAGAGGGGGAAAGGCATGTACTGCCAGCTCACTTTCTGGAGGGTATCAAAGAGGAGTTCCTGGCTGTTTGTGTGGCACTTAGAGAGTCCCGAATAGAAGGCATTAGAAAAGAAGTAGAATTATGAATGAGCACAGAATAAATAAAAATCCTCAGGACAGAAGTCTGAAACTAAGGATAATGTATGTCCTTAATACATATTCAGATTAAGGATAGTGTATTGAAGAGAGCAGGCTTTAACATAAAACAAAGCCAAGGGGAAAGTAGATGTGCAGGTGTTATTAAATACTTAAGAATACTTAAATAAAAATACTTAAATAAGGACAGATTGAAGCATCTGTCTCTGTCCTAGAGATGTCCTCACAAATCTAGTCTTTAATCATGCAAACTTTCTGCATATGAGTTTTCCATCTGACTTGTCCAACAGTCCAAATAAATTAATGAGGCAGAGTCATGTGAGGACAACCTTCCAGGGCTAAACCTTGGGGCAAGAACATATTAATTGCAATTCCAACCTGACAGGTAGATTCTCCTCCCTATGAAAGCACCTGTGAATCCCTGATGGTTTCCACAGCTCCAGGAATGAGTCATTTTGAGAGACACCACACAAAGCATCTGTTCCCAAATCACAAGTATATTCTAGAAACATGGAATGTAACATATAAAAATATTCTAAATACTATAAAATATATAAATATTATTGGGACCTTGCTGTATGTGAGGCCAGAAGGTTTTATCTAACTTGGTCTGAACACATATAGATGTAACTCAGTGTTTGTGGCTCTTTAGGGCAAAGTGAATGGAAGATTCTACAGCTCCTTGTGGGTACAAATATGGGGATGATCATGTCCAGAGTGTATTTTATCCAAGAGCAGAGAAGATGGATTCTTAGAAGCCCTCAGCATCTTGAAATTCCCCTGCAGCCCCTGGGAGTTGCCCATTTCAGGTCTGAACCCAGCCAAACAGATTTGCTCTGACCACAGAAGCTGAGAGCATTCAGCAGGCAGAAGCCTGGCTCTGTGCAAGGAGGTGTGTGGAATCCTTGAGGAAGGAGCTGGAATACTGAGAGTTTTATTTGGAGCAGAGCTAAATGCTCTCAACACATCAGTGTCTCTTCCATGAAATCTTTCTATATATATATCAACAAATAAATCAAGAAAATTGCTTTCAGGCTGTCATCTCTGTGATACAGGGAAGGAGAGTGATGCTAGAGTAGCAGTAGCAGATACCAACTGCAAATCTCAGGGAAAGTGCTATTAAGCAACCAGGGTGTGTGTTGATAATTTAGTTAATGCTTGTTATGTTTGCTCTGGGCTTTTACACTCCTGTTGACTGGCTATGAATTTTCTGCTCTATCACTGCTTGTTTACAGTATAGCACCTAACTCAGGCAATTAATCAGTTTTAAGAGACTCTGCTAATGTCCCCCTGACATCCAAAGAGCCTCTAAATACTTCAAGAGCTGAGAGGGGAAGGAAACAGAAGGAATTTCCTTCTGTGCATCTGCAGCCTCAAGTGTGTAAGAGAGTCAGAGATAGAAGATTAGTTACAAATTGACTTGAAAAAATAAACAACTTCAGAATGACCAACTTTTTTTTTCTTTTTTTCTAAAGCTATACAATTTCAGGGCCAAATTATGTCAAATACGACAGAAATCCATTATGTACTGAGTGTCCTGGACCTGTAAAACACATTTTTTCTGGCCATGAGGTCATTTCTGTCTTGTCAGAATATCCTGAATGAACTCACAGTGTATGATATTGCCTTGGCTTCTGAGATTTACAGTGGTACTGTCAGCCCCAGGCACATCTATCCAAGAAAGCAATGTCAATATAATGGAGAATAAATGACATAGCTATGAATTACAGAAAGAATAATTCATAGGTAATTTTCAATTACAGAGAATAATTTATAAGTGCCTGATTTGCAACAAGAATAATTTATGAGTAACCTGAATTGCATGTAAAGCACATTTACAGGTTACTGTATGAAAGGAAGAATACCAACTGCTCAGCTGTCATGTGCTGGTGCTGATTTTGGGGACATTTCTTAGGAAAACACCCACCATGAAAAAAAAAAATCCATCAAATTCCATAGTAAAAAGCTTTGTGTAATATGCCCAGTCTTAGACTCTGTATCTTACCAAAAGTCAGATGTATGGCCCATGTTGTCCTTGGAGCTCCTTCCTCACAGCATGCACCACAACTTGGTTTGTCATTAAATAAGGGGTCAAATTGGCTGCTTTTTTTCTTTAAAGACATGATGTCTCCTTGTATACCTGAAGGGCATCAGTGCTTCCACTTCTTCATCACCACCTTGGCATTTTAAAATCTGAGGGTAAGAAAAAAAAAAAATATATATATATAATCCAAGATAATTGCCATTCCCTGCTGAACACTGCATGAAGGAATTAGACAAGGCACCCTTGACACAAGAGATAAAAATTACAAAGCCCTTTTGCACTACTTCAGTTAATGAAACACTATATCCATATATTAGTTCAAGCACAAATATCATCTACAAGAGTTAATGATGTAAAACAGCTTTTTTTTTTTTTTTAAACTGCTAAAGCTGTCCATAAAATTTTTCTGAAGCATTGATTTTCTCCAGTGAAGTATTTAAGACAAGTTTATTAAAGAGAAGAGATTGTATTGGGTTTGGAGAGTGCACTGGGCTGCTGGTGTTCTGCTGGAAGCAAAACAAAACTGGGAGGAGGCACACAGTGCTCCAGACCATGCACTGCAAGTGAATTCCTGTGCTTGAGCTTTCAAACCATTAAAGCATAATCATGGAGTCCTTGGGCATGGTGGACATCAGGAAACACCCATGCTGAGAGCTGGGAATGTCTGGAGCTGTGTGAATGTCCCCTTTTAGGGAAGCTTTGGGAAACAATGTATATCCCATAGCTTTGGGTACAAACTATATTCCCTGAGAGAGCCCGGGGGGGAACACATGCTAAAAGACTGTGTGCTCATTGTATCTGCTGCTGCATACATCCACTCTTTGCTGCTTCCCATTTAGAAGAGAAAAATTCCATTCATTTTCTGACCATCTCCTCCTCCCCCAGACCCACACTCCATTTATCACCAGGAAGTGCCAATGAAAGTGGCTCTCACTCTCAGAAACCTTTTTGCCAAGCTCCTTCTCAACCTGGACCAAATGCAAAGTCTCTCCTTGATGTCCCTGGGTGCAACAGGCTCACAAGATCACACCCTCAATCATTTTAATATTGCTAAGTTTCCCAGTGTAAGCTCTGCATCTGGTTGGAAAAAAAGATTCCTGTAGTTAAAGATTGTGTAGAACAAGTGAAATATTGGCCCTATGGAAAAGCAAACCTTCACCCTAACCCAAGGCAAAACTCCTGGTGACCTGATGGGGTCAGACTCTCACTTTCTGCCCCCAAAACTGGAAGCAAGTCAGATTTGAGTGGTAAAACACAGAACCACCTCACCAGAACTCTTGATGCTACCTGTGAAAACCAGCAGAAGCAACCTGAATATATATATTTTTTTTTTTTACATTAAGGAGAGGTGTCTAAGAAAGTATCACAAATTGTATTTCTCAGGTTCCATTGGACTATGGCCCTTGTATCCTTCAGATCCCACCATGCTGTCTGCTCTCAGCCTTTAAGGCTAGCAAAATACAAAGCTTGCAAAAATGAAACTGCTTACCTATTCCCTCTCCTAGGGTATAAACCCTTAGTGTCAAAATACCATACAAAATAAGCCTTGTTTTTTGAGGATTACTTATAAATACCCATAACTTCCCAAGGGTTAGATCAAGAAACCCAGTGTCTCTTTTAATGGGCTGCCACCGTTCTCTTCTGGTGCAAACTACCAGAGCATTCTCCACGTAACTGGGGGAAACTTTGGCTCATGCTGGTACCAGTTTTTAAATATTGAATTTTCTTGATGTATTTCTGTCCCCAAGGGCCACTGAATGCCACTTATGTGGCAGAGGTAGACTGCCACTGACTTAAATAAGAGACTTAAGCAGTTCTTCCCACAAGTATTTCACCTCTTTTTGAAAATGTGATTGGATGATGCTGTTACAATGGTGATGCTCAGCAGCTGAGACAGGTGTTTATCCACCCAGAAAGCATGTCTGATTTATTTTAGCTTAGTATTAACTTGCTTACTAGGAGATAATACTTCCTAGAAACCCCTGTCTTTTGTGCACATACACCTGTGTACTTTCCATTCTGATGTATCCAGGTGGAGCACTTACCTGTGGCAGGCAGCTTTGCTCAGAGCACCACTCCAAAATGCTTGGCACCATTCTCTTACAGAAAATAAATGTATTTCAAAAAATCCAGATGTCAGGAAGAAATAGGGTTTGTACTTTGTTTCTTCCTTTTCTTCCTTTTCCCCAAGATGTTCAGTGGAATCTCTATAGGTGCATAAACTGCCATGGGCAACAGGTGCCTGACTTCTGCAGCTTTGGAAACCAGTGGCATTAGCAAGGATCCTGGAAGGGATATTTCTGGGATACTCTGAATTAATTTCTTGCTGCTGCAGGCTTTCATTTGCTCTTTATTTACCACTTCACACCACCACCAGCATTCTTGATGCTAACGCAGCGTGACATCAAGTTATTCATGAAGTGACATGATGGCTGTGGGCCTCCATGTATCTTGTTGGAAAGGCAGCAGCAGACACAAATCTCAGATGCCAAGGGCAAACCTTCCTGCATCTTGCAGGCTGATGAGAGCACTGTGAGCTGGCAGATGCCCTGGGTCAGTGCCTAAGAGTGAGGATTTAAAGCTGCTGGAACAACTCCTCAGCAGTGAACAGCTGCTTTCCTTGGACTCAGGTAGATCAGAAGTATAGGCTCCTGAGAGATAAAGACCAAGATCCACCTCTTCTTTGGTCTTGCCACAGACCTATGTGTTTGAGAGCCCCTAGGAGTGTGTTTTAGCCCACACAAAAGGCATCACCACCTTTCAATACCACCCAAAGGCTGGCACAGCCAGCTGCACAGCACACAGGTATTTCCCATCTTATTGGTACTTCAGGATACAGCACGAAATAAATAAAAAAAAAAATTAAAAAAAAATTTTTTGCCTTTAAAAAAAAGGCAAAAAAAAGAAAAAAGAAACTACTCTAATCCAGCCACTCGGTAGCAATAATGGGGCTACGTATTCTTGAGCACCATCTACTGGCACCTTGTCCATCAACAAGTGACATAAACGCAGATGTAGAGCACCCTGTAACAACTCTCCCCTAAACACTTCAGGCTCCTGGCCACCCCCCAGCACAGCATTTTTAAGCTCCCAGTCATATCTCACAGACAGCATCTGGGGGCAAACTACTTTGAGAGCAAAGTGTGAGGAGGTTTCCAGGTCCCTCCCGAGGTCACACACCGATGACTTTATCCCTCTGTGCAGGCAGTGCCACCCACAGCGGGTGGGTCTGTCCACGATGCTGCAGTGCAAACACCCTCAGGAATTCAGCTTCGGGCCCCGGGCTCTGAAGGATGCACTGATCTCCACCGACCCAGCCCTGCAGGAGCTCTATGCCAAGGCTTTCTCCAGGGCAGAAAAGCTGTTCCTCTCTGAAGCCTACAACCCAGAGAGAACCCTCTTCTGCACGCTGCTCATCCGGACGGCGTTCGACTGGCTCCTCAGCCACCCTGATGCTCCTGAGGACTTTGAGACGTTCTATCATGCCATGCTGAGGAGGAAGCAGAACTTCTATCGAAAACACATCTATCTGCAGCCTATAGGTAACATGGGCATCTTCCCTGACCTCTCTGGAAGGATATGGGGGGGAGGTGGGTGGTGCTGTATGCTATTAACATCCTCTTCTGAGGACTAACAGGCACAATGCGATTGTTGGAGAAAAGGTGTGACACCAAAGGCTCTGACATGACCCCAGCCCAGACTCACAAGCCAGGATGACAACCAGCAGATCTCCCCTACGTGCCCCTGGGTGAGACCTGCTGTGAATAAATGTATGCATACATCTGTGTCTGTATGTAAACCAGTGCTGGATAAAACAGCATTTCTGGAGCTCTCTCCCTGGTGGATCACTAAGGGCATCCACCCATTCCTATGTTAATCTTTTTGCACAACTTGGAGGAGACAACCCTCTTGGCACATCTACTCTGTTAATGAGAGAGGGTTTGAATGCCTTGAGCCACCTCCTAGAAAGAGCCCTCTCCTCCTGCCTACCTGTATAACCATCTAGAGATGCCCACCACAGCTCAAATTAAACAATTAACTTCAGAATGATTTAGCTTTCCTCTTCCCCTGGCACTGTGGCCAGCCCTAAAACCCCTCCTCAGTAGTTATCCTTCACCCTGTCTTTAAGGACCTGATACCAGAGCTTCTCTTCTCAGACTTAACTGAAGGACCTGCTGGGCTCTCCTTGCTGGATTCCCTCCAGAGCTGTGTTGAATCTTTCTTCCTGGGTCTCCGTGTGAAGTGCCTTCCCTCCATCCCCATCTCTTCCATTCACTGCTGCTACCGCCACAGCCAGGACTCAGACAGGGTGCAGCTTCATGCAGGTAAGGACTTGGGAGCAAGGAGCCCCTGTGGACATCAGCTTGGCACCAGGGCACAAGCCCTCCCTTAGGAAATGCCCAAAATAGCCCTTCGTTGCCTGAATAGGGAGGGGATGAGGAAGGGAGTGAAAAGGGAGAAATCCTGTTCCCATGGAAAATCCAGAACTTCGAAATGAAACAGGAATAAAAAACAGAGTGACTTTCATCATATTTTCCTCTGCTGTTTGTGCTTTTCACTGCTGTTCTGTTCAGATCCAGCTCTGCAAATCGATGGGCCCAGCTCCACGGGAAGGAACTTTGGTGTAGTTTGGGTTTTCCCATCTCTTGTCCAGAGCCAAAGTAAATGGGTGGTCTGGGTGGCACAGGTGGGGAGTCACTGGCCTTTCATGCCAGGAAACTGGGGTTCAATTGTCTCACAGCTCCCTAGGGAAATGTGTTTGTCACTCTGCACAAACATCCCTCTGGAACAAACTGTGCAGGTACCGTGGGCACCACGTGCTCAGCACAGCCCCAGTCAGGTGGCTGCTCCAGCTCAGATCTCAAATACCTGTAGGGAAATTATGCTGATTCCAGAGGCTGATTTCCATGGCTTAGTACTCACCTATATCTCTGCCCTTAGATCTGCTTTAACTCTGTGCTCAGCACCACTTCAAAAGTCAGGTCTGCTCATACTCAGAGAGGGGTTACACAGCTGGGACTCTCCATCCAAGATGCTGAATCCAGCAGCTCTGCCTGTCTGTGGCTTGGATTATATCCTCTTCTTCCTCCTCCTAAGCAGCAACATTTTGGTTCTTGCATACCTTTAATGAACACCTCTTTTATTTGTACAGATGGGATCCTGAATTTCCTGAAGAACAACAAGCCCATGGATGCCCTCTGTGTCCTTGGACTCACTCTGCTGGACCTTTATCCATGTGAGACCTGGAGCTTCACATTCAGCAAATTCCTGCCAGGACAAGGTGGGACTGGTGTTCCCTGATCTGCTAGCACAGTGTGTGAATAAGGCAGCACTGTACCAAAAAGGCTTCCCTGGGATGCTGGAATAACCAGATCTTATCATTAACATTTTATTCACTCCCTGATAATAGGTTTTTGTAATATAAACTCAGGGAATTCAGGGCTTCTGATCCAGACAAAGGTAGTTGAGCTGCTATAAACTTTTTGGGAAGTGTGTCTCACCAAACCCTGTGTGCTCAAGTGCACTGTGCTATATCATCTTTCTTTTAATGCTGCCTAAGCTGAGGGGCAGCCCTGAGGGAGCTGCTGCCTCACTTCTATGCTCTTCTCTCCACAGAAGTGGGAGTCTGCAGCTTTGCCAGATTTTCTGGGGATTTCCCCCAGGCTGGCTGTAGCAGCTTGAATCCCCTCACACAGAAGGAACAGTTACACGAAGACAGCAAAGAAAGCAGAGCCCAAGAACTACTGTTAAGTGCCCAAGAGATGGTTCAGTGCTGCAAGGTAGGACCAGCAATCTCCTGTACTAATTGCATAGAGGGGTAAGTATTTCAGGGATGGGCATAATTCATCTGTCAGCCCAGTGAAACAGGCCCCAGGAAACACAGGTTATCACAGCCATGCACTTACACAGTCCTCAAGAGCTCCCCTTGCCACTGGAGCAAACGATAGCATCAGCTGTATGGAGAGGTTGCAGGATTTCCCTGATGTCACACAGCAACCCTGAGAAAAAAACCCTGCCCAGCTCCCAGGTTCATGTGTGGGACAGCTCAGTATTTTGCTTGTCAAGCAATGCATGGGCAATATGATCTGTCAGCTGGTGAAGGAAGGGTTCAGAGATTAATCAGAGTATCTAGTGGAGCTGTGTGTTAGCTAATGGATGGGTGGGAAGGAGGGACTATGTCTGCTTCAGCCTCTGGTATCCACAGAGGGAGAGACACTTAACAGACCTGCTTACATGAATGGATGAGAAAAAAACCATAGACAAGTTTGCATATATATATATATATCTTTATATGCAGATACCCTTCAATTCCATCCATCTCCAGCACATCCAGTTCAGGAATGCTGTCCTCCCTCACCCCAATATCTACCTTCTTGACAGCTCTACTTCTAGCACTCCTCCCAAAGCTGACCCACATGGATCCTCTTCGGGTGGTTGCTCAGAATTTTCTAATCCGAGGTCTCTTACCTGTAGTAATGTTGGGTAGCAATGAGAGAGGGATGGGAATCCTTCATCCTCAGCCTTTCCGTGGTTGCCAGTTCCCAAGGCACTCAAGGCTTGGCCAGCTGACTCCAGCTTAGTTTTTGCTTTGGCACAAACGTTTAGAATTTCTCCTTTGTAAAGACCCTGATCCTTTATTGCCAATTTCAGATTTCTCACATGGACTCTGCTGCTCTTTTCAGACCCCCGTGGGGTTGGATTTTCCCTTAAAAAGGAAAAAAAAATAAACAAACCCCACAACATTATCCTGGGGGAAGAGAGTGACAGCACTGCTGCCCTGCAGCTCTTGGACATGCCACCTACAGCATCTTCCAAAAAGCACACCCACCCTTCCCCCTCCGGCATACAAACATGGATGTTGGGGTACCTGGGAAGAAGGGAGTCACATTCCTCCCTTCACCTCAGAAAAGCCTGGGCTGAAGGACCCCCAGGGCTGGACAACAAGTCGATTGGACTATCAGGCAGTGAGGAAAACAGAACAGCAACGGAGGAAGAGGAGGGGGCAAGGGAAGCAGGAATGACCATTTTTTTTTTTTCCTCTCCTGAAAGGTGACCTGTCACGAGATCTGCCACCTGATGGGGCTGGGGACTTGCCGCTGGCTGCAGTGCATCATGCAGGGTGCCCTGAGCTTGGAGGAAGCTCTGCTGAGGCCCCTGGAGCTCTGCCCCATCTGCCTCCGCAAGCTGCAGCACGTCGTGGGCTTCAAGCTTATCGAGCGTTACCGGGTGAGAGACAACCCCAGCAACCCCCCCCCCGGGAGCAAGGGGACCCAGCAGGGAGCAGGGCACCCCAAAACACGGCATTAAATGGGCTGGAGCAGCGTGTTGAACGCAGGTGCTGCTCTGGGTGCAAGGTGCTAGGAGAGAAATGTGACACCTAAAGGAGAGGATGTGGGATGCAGGGGCTGGGACTGACGCTGCCGCTTCCCACACAACCTCTCTTGGCTTCTGGCTGTTCACCACAAGGGACAGTGCAACAACCCGACCACATTTGGCTGCTGCCAAAAAGGAGGCAGGAGATTTCAAGCCAGAAGCAGTAAGAGAGCAGCAATTCCCTCATCTGTGCCCTTTCCTACCTGCCATCATGGTTTTCTGCTTCTCTGGGAGTCCTGGTAACAAGGCAGAAAATATTTAGTGTGTATTTTGCTGCAGTACCTGTTAATAGTTATGAGAAAGGATCTCAAATGTCAATGCCTAATAAGTGGAGGGTCCCAGACTCATCTTTTGCCTCTTCTCTCCAGCACAAAAAACTGCTAATGGCACATTTAGGCAGCATCAGAAATTTTGCTAAGATGCCCTTAGCTCTAGAGAAAGGGCTTTCCACTTCTGTTGTCTACAAAACTGAATCCAGTAGCTGAATGGCTGCTGGAATCTAAATAATTTCACCATTCCTACTCAGTACTCTTATCTTCTCCTTGGTTATAATTCTGTTCCAGCACACAAGAAATTCAGAGACAGGATTTTCCACTATAGCCTACTGTAAAATCTATGGGTTGTATTTGTAACAAGGTACATGCAGAATGAGAACGAGGATGCCACTGGTTTCATTCAGCTTTGAATCAGCTGCTCAGAAGCACGTGGGGAAAAAACACTCCCTGTGGTTTTGCTGTTTGTCTGCACATCTGCTGGTGCCAGACCCAGCTCTGGCTCCATGGCTGTTTGGTCCCTGCTTCTGTCTGAGAGGTGCCAAAATTGTCCAGAACACCAGAGGAATCAACTCTGGTTTATTTAAACATTTGACCTGTCAGCATCCAACTCTTGCTTCTAGAAGAGAACCACCAGCTGCCTTAAGCTTTTCTGGAAACATTTTTGCATTTACACCTGTAGTAAATACTGGAACTGGGTCAGCATCCCCTGGCGACAAAACACAAACCTGAAGAGAAGACACACTTGCCAAATGTCACATCTGCTTCCTTGGCAAGGAAAAGCTCAGCTAGATATAGTACAAGCTGGTGTAAGACAGTTGTGATAATCTCTGCAAGAGATTTGCTGTAGCACTGAGAGGAAATATAAATGCCAAAGACGAATTAAATAGTGAAGGAACCTGACAGAAGAAGAGCACAAAGCATTTGGAGATGCTATCAGATCTCAAAGTTGCTTGCTAAGCATGTTCTGAGAGGCTGTGACTGGCCAAGTGCAAGTCTGAAGTCACATTTCCCTTTGGAATAGCAGCACAAATCCCCACCTGCCAGGCAGCAGCCCCAGACACTCCTCATAAACACAGGAAATACCAGACAGAAAGCAGCTCCTGGCCAGGGGCAGGTAAAAGCTGCTGGAGCCTGCAACCAAGACATGGTTAGAGGCAGATGAGCATGTGGGACAGGAAACCAGTCCTTGTGAGGGAGGAAGAGCCCCTCAATTTATTTCTCTGAGCTGCACTCAGAAACATATTCCTTTTCCTCATCACAGCTGCTTACTCCAGCCTGAGTCATCCTGAAAGTGAATTAATTCACATGGTGTTTCCCCACCACAACCAATGTTTCCACCTCCTGCTTCTGCAGCACACCCCAGGCTGCTTCTGCACGTGGAGCCCAGATTAGTTGGCAGTGGCCACAATGCAGAAGAAAACTGCTCTTAGAGGTTGGGTTAGCCACAGCCTCACCTCAGTGTCAATGGCAGTGTCTGCTCTGGGGTGCAGTGTGGCCACATGCTGCTGGAGGTGACAGCACTGCCATGGGAGAGGGGCTTGAAAAGCTTTCAGTACCAAACCTGGAGTCCTTGGAGGTGTCAGACAACAGGTTTCATTATTTGTGATTTACTTGGGGTGGGGCCTCCATTACAACTGCTCTTGCCTACAGGTCTGATTAACTCAGAGATGTTATCCCTGTGTAGTTAAAGAGGAGAAAGCAGAAAGAGGCTGCAGCACTACAGACCCTTCCCAAGTTAAAACCAAACAAACCAAAGAGGTGAGAGACAGGAAAAATTTCTGGGTTTCAGTAGTGATCTTGAGTCAACCCTCCCCTGCCTTTTGCCTGAAGTAATGCATACCCACTCTTGGATCATCCTCATCTCTGCAGCTTTTTCTTTTGTTGGGAACTGGGCTAAGTAGCAGTTGTGATTCCTTCCCAGTTTTGCTACTCTTGGGAATTTTAAGAGCCATTATAAAACCAGGGGATGGATGCAGATTCAAATAGCTTTGCTGTCCCCTTGCCTACTCTAGCTCCTGTTGCAGCTTCTGGTGCTTTCTTTGTTTTCCAAACCCAGATGGAGGGAAGAGCTTTTGGAGGTGGGATGAGGCAGGAGAAAAGTTGCCCCTTTACATTTTTTTTTGTTTCACAGGGAGGGGGCAGGGTGGATTAACTTAGCTGAAAGGGTCCATTTTATTCTTGTATGAAATTCTTCCCTGAGGCTTCTTGCACAGACTGAAATGAAAAAAACCAGGGCTGATTTCTCCCACTCAGTTTGAACTCTTTATCCTTTCTGTCACTTGCCTGAAGAGAGAGCAACAGAGGAGAGAAGGGAGAGGGAGCAGCAGGAGAAGGGAGCTCTGTAAAGCTGGAAATCTCCTGCCTGCTTCTCCCACACCACAGCTCACCCTGAGATGAGCATGCATGGACCCAGCAACCAGCATCTCGAGGGAATGAATACTCTGCCACCCCTGCATTTCCCAAAGCAGTCATAGGGGCTTGTGAAGGTGTCCAGTGGGAGCTGCAGAATGTAAAGATGAGGAAAGAGGTGTGGAAAAAGCTGAAAAATACCCAAACCCCAATAAGGCAGACAAGATCACCTTGTGTCCAGTGATGACTGGAGTACTGCAATTTATTCCCCAGAGCATAAAGGAATAAATGTGCCACAAGCAACCTGCTGTGTGCCCCACACGACACTTAATAGCACTTAATATTTGAAAAGGAAAATGCTCCAGGCATCTTCTTCCCATTGTTTCCTGGAGCCCAGCTTTCCCACTTGTGCATTTCAGTTCGAGAGAAGAAGAGCTATTATTAGGAATAAAATCCATCTTACCAGAGTGATGAAAAAAGACTCTTTACCACTACTTCAGGAGCTTTTATAACAACACAGTTTCCTCTAGGGAGGCACTGGTTTGGGTCTTGTGGTGATCATACCTACACAGCCAGGCAAGATTTTGTGCTGTTTTCTCCTACAGTTCTCAGTAATAAGACAGATAGATTCCATATCTGACTGGAGGCAGCTTTGCCACAGGCACTGACTCCAAGAAAATGGGAAAAGAGAAAGCCTCCTGCTTCATGGGGTAACCATGAGCTGTCTGAACCCATCTCTGGCAGAGAGGACCACAGCATCTGTAGCTCAGCCACCCAAGATAAACACTTTTACCTGACATTGCATACCTGTTTTTTCTCTAAAACGAAATCTTTTCCCCTCTCACCACAGAAACTCTACGCTTGGACACAGACTGTGTTGTCCACATGGCCAAGGCAAGAGCCAGCAGAGCTGTCATCCTCAGAAGACATCCTTCCATTCAGCTCAGACTCTGGGATGTGCTGTGAGAACGACTCCGAAGCTGTGACCTCCTTGTCTGAGCCTCTGACACCAGACACTTGCAGCCAGGCCCTCTCCATCGGCCAGGAGCTGGAGCAGGATGAGCATTCCTGTTCTCTGGCAGAGGCACCCAGCCAGCCCCAGCTCACCAAGCCCACCAAGTCCACAGATATCATTAAAGATTATGAACTGTGGCTGGAGATGTGCATTGCTGCCCTGGAGAGGAATGTCTCCGAGGAGGAACTAGCCCAAGTAGACAAGACGGTGGATGCTCTGGCTAAGTGGGAAATGTTTACAGGACAACTGCCTGCTATGAAGAAGGACCTACCCTTTGCAAGGGACAACACTGGGCTACGGAAAGTTCTTGGTGACAAATTTTCCTCCTTGAGAAGGAAACTGAGCTCCAGAAAACTGTCCAAAGGGGAATCGTCCCCTCATCGTTGGCGGTGGGAGGAAAACTAAGCTGGATCTGCCCTGGTTGGGGCAGCTTTGCTCCCACAGTTTTGGTTATATTACTGCCCTGCTTTTGACCTTTCTCACCACAAGCTGTTGCTCTCAGAGAAACAGCAACTTTCCACAGGAATAAAAAGGTCTTTCTTTTCTGAGATGGGTAACATATTCTTGATGCGACCAGTTCCTCTCTAAAGGTTTTTTCTGTGCTGATCTAAGCAAGAGCACAACTCCAAACCCATGTCAAGTCCTGTGTAGGGGCTTCTATTTCCAGGTCCTATTACATTTGGTCTGAAGTCAGGCAGGAAGAAACCCATGCTAAATACATTCACACAGAAGCTTGGGCCATCTGAACAAACAGATGCAAATTAAACCAGGGCAGCTCTCCCGTACACAGAGCTCTCCTCTGCTTAGCAATTAAGTCTGAAGCACAGATAATATTTCTCTCCCTTCACTTCCCCTCATATCAAATGTTCATCTCTATTCCGGTCGCTGCTCCATCAGATGGAGGATGTTCTGAGGGCAGGAGCACAGCCCAGGCTGACAGAGTGCTACGAGTAGAGGGCTCAGAGAGATGGAGACAGGCAGACAGACACAGGGTGAGTGAGGAAAGCAGAAGGATCCCTGGCAGAGCTCGTCTGCCATAAAGCACAGTGTCAGGGTGACAGCTCTTTTGGCAGACACTCAAGGGGATCTCCAGAGCTGCTCCAGTTCAAAGCAAACCAGGCTTAGATCACTGAGCTGTAACTACTCACATCCTCTGCAGATTGACACAGGAGAAGAAACATTCTCATACTGATTATTAACTTAAAAGGAGAACTACACATACATTCCTCTCTTTCTGCCTTGAGAAGTTAACACCCTGGCCTCTTACCTCTTCTCCACTGAAGAGGAATGGGGCTGTGCTGGCCCCAGGAGCTGCAGGGCCTATCTGTCCATCCTCCTCTGCCCATTTAGAGATGGAGCTCAAGGGGATGATGGGTTTTGGGGCAGCACACAGGGGGAAGGCTGCCCCTTGTCCTCCCTGGATGACTCTGGGAACGCTCTCCACAGCTCAGGCGCACCTCAGGGTTTCCCGCCTAAAAACACCCACAGGTAGGACTGGGTCCAGGTCAGCCTGGAGGAGTGGGGATGTTTCCCTCAGAGGAGCTTTGGCCTTACCCTGTGGACCTTCTGGGCCTCAAACCAGGCAGCAGCCCAGCAATGTAGTTTGTTTTTTGTTGGTTTTGTGATTGGGAAGGGAGGGGATCAGCAGGAGACATTTGAGACAAGGGGAAGATTTACTCGTGCAGGTGAGTAGAAAAGATGCCGTCGTAATAAAATTCACAGCTGGATTCCAGAAATACAAGCAACTTCCCGTCTGTGTGATTCGTACAGAGAGAAAAAGGGAGTTCTGGCTTCAGGACTGATGACTGCAATTCCTGGAAATATTTTTTCTGGACTGGGCGCAGGCGCCGAGCAGTGGAGCTGCTGCTGCCGCCCTCTCCTGGCAGCCTCACAGGCGATGGGGTTCTCATCCAAGACATTCTTCCCAGCAGCAGCTATTTTCCGAACAATCCTGCTTGAATTACAAATCCATGTACTGCCCCATAGTCACTCAGTTGTTGCCTTAACAGATTTACTATTTTAAGCAAGAGATGACTTTTTGTTCAGCCTAGTTGGCTCTTACTCGATTCTCCACTGAATCACTTGCTGAACTTCAGAAACTTTCCAGAAAGAGACCAAACTCAGGATGACAACGTTGCCTAAGGGAAAGAGGCAGCTTTCTATCATAACAAAGTTCAGAGACAACAGAGAAAAAGGGGTGGCAGAGAAACAAATTGAACTGCTGGCAGAAGTCACAGATGGGAAAGTCCCTACGTGACACTTGGCTTACAGGCTTAATGTCAGCTCTGTTGTGAAACCTGAATGCCTGCTGATGAGCTGCTGCTTACCAATAACAGATATTTTTGACACCATCACTGACAGAACCACCACCTACCAGCTCAGCGTGGCCAACAGTGCTCCAGATAGCAGGTAAATGAGCCTGGAACTCAGAGCTTCCCCTGCTCCCCAGGGTCCACTGGCAAGATGCAGCTTTGCAGTGAAATGCAGAAAAGTGGCTGAATACACTTTTCAGTCCTTGGGCAGCTGGGGGAGGGAAGGTCAAAGCAAAATTACAGGGCAGGTTTTTGTTTGTGCAAAGACTTACCTGTGAAGGTGTTTACTCTTCACATCAGCAAAGGTTTCCAGTGCTGCTGCTGTATATTACAGCACAACATTTTGCTCTCAGGGCCTGCAAGTTGTACTTGCATGTACAACCCATGTACTTTGCACCTGCACAACAGAGTCTAAACCAGTGTGAGAAAGGACTGGAGGCAGCCTGGGTCACAGAGGAATAAAATAACTACCCAAGTTTACACAGATAATCAAGATTATAACCAGGGCACAAAGGTGCTCTTCCTACTCGTCTCTGCATGTACCAGAGTTGTAGAGTGGCAAAAAAAAGCTGACAGGAATTAGAAGTAAAACAAATTGAAGCCCCAAATAAGATTTCCAGCACTTTAAGCAGAGGTTTCTGGGGAGATACCTCTACTTGGAAAGGTATGGGAACAGTAGCATAACATGCAGCTAATAAGCTGTCGAGTAAGCTATGGCACAGAAATATAGATTAAATACTTAGGAAACATTTTAGAAGGTCAAGCTGCAGATTAACCACCAGCAAGAATTAGGAGGGTATTCTATATATAAATGCACACCTAGAAGTTACTTGCAACTCAGCAGCCAAGACTGGAGCTGGTTCCAAATGGTGCAGGAAGAATTGCAGCAAGCAGAAGAACCTGGGTGTTGGTTGTGCAGCACCTCAGCCAGAATTTGGTGAGCCTTCTGCTGGAAGAGAGGCAGCAAAAGGAGCCAAACACCCAGGTGGGAAAGGAGGCAAGTGCCAAGGGGCAGCAGTACCGGCAGCTCCTGTGGGCTCAGCTTCAGGGCCCTGCTGGCAGCCCTGGGCAGGCAGTGCTTTTCTTTTTGTGCCTTGGTGTGACAGGTAGATGATCTAGAAATGAACTCTGCACATGAGCTGCCTTCAGGAGATCCCTCAGCACAACCAGTTAACTCCTTCCTGCTCCTGCTGTTATCTTTCAGGTAACAGTCCCTAAGGTAAGGGTACAAACCAGGTCCACATGAAGACACTCACCTGGCTCAGAACATCTCCCAGACCACACCATCCTGTGGCTACCTAGAGCATTCTCCACCACCCAAGTAATTCCAGTCATACCCTTTCTGCCCCAACCTCAAAGATCCTTGTTTTGAAGCAACTTCTGAAGTCTATAATCCTGAACAGAAAACAGTCTTTTAATAGCTTTACAAGCTCATAAACTCAAATAACTTCTCCCAAGAATAAACATACAGGACATTCCTCTCCTACTCTTAAAAGGATAAGTTGTTGTAACTGAGGGGAGTGGGCTACAATGCAACTGTCCAGGGAAAAGAAAATAAACCTGAACACTCCAGACTCTGCTTGTTAGGGGTAAAATTTCCTACAATTTGCAAAGGTGGGACAGGAGAAACCAGCATCTTCTATAGACTAAATTTAATTAGCACTATCCAGCACTTTCTGATTTAACAGTGGATATGACCACCTACCTCTCTTCAAAGTGGTACTTATAACTGAAGTCTGTTTCTGCTGTGTAAAACTGAGGCTTTAAAGGAAAGCTGCTGCTTGTAAAAATGCCTCAACACTCTTCCTTATCACTCTTCTTCCCCTAACATCATGCAGCTGCATGATGCCTCCAGGAGGCATCAGTCTTGAGGAGAGTGGGAAGAAATTGAGTAACTCTTGTTAGCAACTGAATAAACTTCCTCCCAGGCCTGTACAGGGTAATGAGCTACCAGCCTGAAGCTAGAAACCACAAGGATTTAATTTCTCTTCTGAAAGAGCTGCAACAAATTCTTAAACAGTACGACAACCACCCCAAACATTATGCCTTGGACACTTCAGCAAAAATACAAAACTATACAGCCCTGCCCACTCTGTAGTTCAGAGAAGCCTCTCCCTGGGGAAAGAGCCATGTTTTCCCCTTTTATCTTCAGTGTTGGATTACAGAAATTGCAGAAGAGATACTGTAGTAAGAAGCACCCATGCTGAACTAGGGAAGAGAATTCAAAGTTTACACACAGAGTTGAGGCTCTCCCTGTTCATCAGCACTGAACAAACTTACCTGGAGGACCAACTGCTTCAGCCTCTGTTCTTCTGAGGAAACATCTGTGCAGCTGAATGAAAGGGACATCTTTGCTGTAAAAAGTGGGATAGCTTCAGATACAGAAATAGTGGCAGGTATGGAAAAATGGTATTGGTAAGACACCTTGAATCAAGCCCATCAGGTGTTCCAAATATTTGTATCCCACTGAAATTGGTACAGTTTGAGCACCTGCTCATGTTTATTGACTGGAAAAGGGCAGGACTCAGGTAGGCACTGCAGCAACAAAGCATTTCTGATTTTGATTAAAGCTTTGGAGATTCAGAAATTCAGACATCAGAGAAACTCCATCAAAACAAACCAACCAAACCCCAGCCAGTGTTGCAGCAGACAAGAGTGATGACTTCAAACAAATCCTTTGCCTGTCTGTTGGTCAAGTGCCTCAGCAGCCTGGCCTGGCCTGTCACATGTCCCAGCAGACATGGCCAGACAGAGCTCTTCCTTCCCCACCTCGTGAGAAACCTGTTCAAAATTTTCTATGTGCATTCTTGTAGGGACATAATTAACAGGGGTATTTTGGACCAGAAAAAGGCTGATTTGCTTTGAGCTGATCAAAGACATCACTTGACAGGTTAGGAAGTAGATGATAGCACCTGAAAACCTCCCATTAGCTCATACAGAATTTGCAATTCATCTGCTCTCGTTTTTAGACATGCTGAGCACCAGCATCACACATTGTTTTCCTGAGAGAGCTTATCATCTCCAGGAAAAAAAAAAAAGTCAGCCATAACCAAAAGCTTGATGTAGCTGAGGACCTAACATTTCCAATGATTATTAAGAAAACAACCAAACAAAAATCCCCCCCCAAACAACATTCCATGAAGTGTCTCCAGTTGTGCACCTGCCAATGTAATTCATTGACCATTAACAGTTCACACAAGGAAGACTTGCTACAAAAATGTGCCAGATGTGACCTTTGGAAGTCCAAGTAAGGAAAGGTTAACAACATTCCTAAGAAATGGAGCTCAAGTTCTGGCAGAATTAGTTGATGCCAGGCTGGCAGTGCTGTAAGACAGGAAATACTGATGACTCTCCAAAGGTCAATGGTTCTGCACCACAAGTCCATCAGGGGACTGGCTGTTATCAGATACTACACAGCAGACAAGGAATCTCTAACAGGTGTTGCCAACTCATCAGGCATAGTTATCTTCTCTTGCTGAGCCTAAAATATGTAAGCACAAACCCCATCAGTGCTCCCCTTCCACTTCCCATCAGCTCTAATACCCAAATCAGCTATTGTGAAATGATACAGACTTCCAAAGGGTTGGAAGTTTTATGTAGATTAAAGTTTCCCCAGCTTTCAATTCCTGGACACACTTGAGAAGAATGACAGAGCAGAACTGGAGAGGTAAAAGATTCATCAAGATCACAGAATAAGATTTTACTGTGTGACTGCTGTAGTTCCATGCAGTCCATGGTGTAATTTATTCACGAAGTGTCCCTCCTGCAGAAAACTTTTGAGCAAAGCAAAAATGTCACTTTAGACTCTACTGAAAGGTGGAACCCATGAATAACAGTATAACAAGTCAAGTTTTAATAGATTTATAAAATTCATATATACAAAACAGTAAACTAGGTCACCAAAGCTATAAAATACACTTTTTACACATCACAATATAATTTTATCTAGTACACAGTTTTCATAAATTGAAACTAATACAGCAAGTAGCTGCTTCTATCATGGATGCTGTTTTGGTGCTAGAAAGACACTTATGTGAGCAGTCTGGAACTGTGCTTTTATTTTATGCATTTTTCACCTTCTTTTAGTCTGTCACTGTTTTTAAAGTACTTCCCTGTGAACTGTTAGAAAATTAAGGCTAAACCCAGGCCTTTCTTGCCCAATGCAGTGAACTGCTTTAAAAAAAGAATGATATTGCATAGTATGTGTGTTACAATGCATAGGCACCAGAGAGCAAGTAAATTGCAGAATAAAAGGAAACATTAATTGGCTTCCTAGCTACATGATTGTGTCATGAGATAACTTGGTTTTTGTCAGTTTGCTTTAATACATATTGATTCCATAAACAAGACAACTCATCACAAGAGCAATAAATAACTAGCCATTTTGGTAAGTGGAGTCTCCAGAAATACTGTATCATCAATGTATCATCAACCCAAGCTCATTACACATGCCAGATTCCATAGCCTGTTCACTGGAAAAAACCCTAAAGATAGTTAATGGCTTCAATGCAAATGGGAGTTTGAACACCTTTCCAAACCTGAGTCCCCCCCAGCATGCTTTCCACGTCTCCTGAACTACCAAAGGTCATTTCTCTTCCACATTCCCCTTCTCCCTGCTCTCCTCTCTCAGTTTTTGTGCCCAACCACCCACACACAAGCTCAGCACAAGAGATTGAAAAGTAGCACTAGCAGAGAAGCAGTGATAATCAAAATCTGTTTCTTCCCTTCCAAGATGCTTTCTCAGGTCTTACTTACCAAAAATAAAAATTTACTCTTCATGAGTTGTAGCTTTTATTGAAATAATGGAAACAGTCTCTTCCCTAGCCATTCCCCTGAAATACTTCTCATGCTCTGCTACCTTGAAGAAAGGTTAAGGAGCTGTTAGAAAGGAGCAAGATCCACTGGCTGGCCAGAGAGCTGGGTATCATCTTTTAGTAGGAGTTGAGTTTTAACACCCAGTTATGAACAGATGAAGAGAGATTTACAATGGAAGGGTGGGCAGCTGCAGCAGGCCCAGCCTTGCCAGCCTGCTGCTGTTAATTCACAGCCAATAGCTCTTTGGAGTCACTCAAAGCTTTTGGGGTCAATGCAGATGGCACTGCACTTCAACAGTCTCCAAGCACCCTCAGCTTTTGGGAGCTGTGTAGAAAACAGCTCCCCTCTCTTGCTCACTTCCAACATATTCTGCTCTTGCACCAGAACATCCACCTCGGAAGTCAGAGCTACTTTGTTGTTTTGTTTTTGGTTTTTTTTCCCCCCTCTCTGGCTGTAAATATTTTCACAGAAGGACACAGGCCAAGAGCCAGATTGTGATACAGTTCATCAAGTCAGGCACAAAACCACTAGCACTGACAATCTAGAACCTCCATATTCCTCACCCAACAAGAAAACAAGCATCATATCAACACACAGACAAGCTTCAACACTGCTTTCCAAATGCCATTAGAAAGATAAAGCCTTTAGAGAATCAAGCCAAATTTCCAGCCACCAAGATGAGCAAAAAGAGCATCACCTGGTTAGTGGAGCAGCAGTTTCAGCTCCAAATATTCTGGCTTTATTCATTTCCATCTATGTAAAAAAAAAAAAGAGAAATGTTAAAACAAAGAAGTGCCCACTTCACAGCACAAAGCAGAGATCACCCCAGCTAATTACAAAACAGGCAATATTAAAAAGCACTAGGGCTTGTATTGTCTTGCCAATTCCTTCTTTACTAGGCTAAGACAGTCCTCATCTGTAAGTGCATGGAGTCAATATTCACACAGCCCAAGTCTGGCCCAGACCATGCCAGTCAGTCTTCCTGTCCCTTCACAGATACTCCCCAGAAATCTGTTAAAAACCCATTCACAAAAGTAGTCACAGATGTTTTAAGGTTGCTACTGAAACACCCGACCCACCACTCCCTGTGTTAGAGAATTAATGAAGAATGTACTGAGGTAAAGAGTTGGCAGTGCTATATTAAAACCCCTGACTACTCCATGTGATTTAACAAAAGAAAAATTATATTGAATAGTTATCATGAAAGATCAGTGTTTGGCTCACATGACAAGCTGCACTGTATGAAGCTGTTTGAGTCTCAAGCTGGTATGCATCAAATTGTCAACCCAGAAAGCACTCCTGAAAAATCTGATGGCAAATAAAACTAAGTCAGGTGTCAAAACCCACTGCTTGAAAATCAGAGGGCCTTTTACAGAAATCCTGTAGTTCCATGCAGCAGAATGCTTTGTTTCCAGGAGAACTGAAGAGGAACATACAGAGAAAAGACTCCAAATCATGAATTTAAGATTCACAAAGGCAGCAAAGGGCTTGTTTCCTAAAATGATACTGTTTGGAAGGTAGTTGTCTTGGTACTGTTTGGAAGGTAGCTGGTTCCATGTCTGTTCTTTTAATGCCTTTAATTCTTTGCAGATTACAGTAACCAGGCCTGGTGAATACTTGGAGGGGGATAAGCACATAACCTACAGACAGGATGGGACACACTTCTCAAATGCACGATTTTGCATGCCAGAAATTCTTTTAGCTATTCTGATGGAATTAAATTTTTGTCTGCAGTGCTACACACAGATGAGCTCTTCCTATTCCATTTCACTAGTTTCTCCTCTCTGCTTGCTTGGCTGTTGGCTCAGAAAGCCTACAAACAGTCATTTTCAGGAGCTTCTTCATGCCTGTAACATGCCTAATTCTAGGTTTTGCACAGCAGTCTTTAAAAAAATGTATATACTATCAAGTTAATAAGTCAAATAACCTATGCTGCCATATGAAACAAAGATCAATCCTTCGTGTCAAACTGGAAGCATCTTTGAGTTGTAGTGTAAAGCTGAGTGGCCAGTAATTTCCATTCCACAATTGGTATTTACTCCCTTTCTACATGAAGAACTATTTAGTTCCTTCAAAGTGACAACTGCTCATTAAAAATGTCGCAGAAAACAGTTCTTCCTTTTTGATGCCAATCCACCATGTCACTTTGTAATGCCATCCAAAAATTATTCAGAGAATGACAGCACTGCAGTCTGAAGGAATGGTACTGACACCCTGTATTAGCTCAAAGCCTATTTTGAGGCCAAATTAGTAGTGTTTGAGAAATGACTCCCTAACAAACTAACTAAATGTTAGCTTTTCTACTTGAACTGCAAGACTACAAAAGTCTCCTGCAAGCACTTCCTTTCTTTGTCCTTCTGAGACAACCTGCTTGCAACATCCCCTCACTGGTCACTGACCTGTGTGTGTCAGAGAAGGGACAGTAAAATGCTGCTCACTCTTTTTTTTTTTTTTAAGAAGTTGTTGTTCAAGGTCTCCATCTGATTATCATCCTGCCTGTGACCCATTTCCTGACTAGCCAAATGAACAATGAGTCTATAAAGTTAACAAAAAAAGATGTTCTCTCCAGCTGTGTTTACCTGCAAAGTTCTCCAGGATGTCACTTAAAATAAAATTTTCTGTTTGTTGCTTGAGAAAGGACTAAGCAACCGACCAAGCCTGTCCTGAGATGTTCATGTGGTCTAAGCTACCTAAGTTCTGCTTTCATGTCTAACTGATTTACCATAACATGACTTTCTGGCTTTATTATACTACAACTTACCTTGAAAAACACCCTCCCAACACAAAAGCCCTCAGCCACGGCAAGAAAGTGGAGCATATTTCTCAGAGAAAGCTGCCACTTAAAAAAAACAACCAAACAAACAAAAAGTCCTTTTGACTCACAGGCCAGATCCTTTGTGAATTTGAGAAGTGCTTGACTTTTCCAAGCAGAGTTTCCTGATCTTGGGTACCCTGGTGTGAACCATCACCATTCAAAGTTCAACAGAACACAGCATACAGAGCCAAGCTACTGATTTTTATCTGCAGTCCATAGCATCACACTAAGGTCCATTTTATCAATAAAACAAAAGGCAATAATGGGCCTGAGGTGATCAGACTGGTTCCCTAAAACTCTTGAGTTAGTGTGCAAAACTGCCACATCAGACAAAAAAAAGAAAAAAAAACAAACCCAAAAAACTTGAGAGCTCAATATGAGATATTTCACACTCTTCCAGGTGCAGGTTAAGTTACTTTAAATAAGTTCTACTATTAGTTCTGTTCAGAGTTTTAAATTCATAAGGTGACCAAGGATACAAAATCACAGATGGTCATGGATAGAAAAATGCAACAGGAAATTCCATGCTGTGCCTCCCAGGTAAAACTACAGTAGATTTAGACATAAATCTGAGGTAATTCTTGAGAAAAAATACAGTTGAAAGGGAATGCTTAACTCATTTGAGAAAACAAGCATAATAGTAACCCACCAAGAAAATTTACTGAAAGAATAAAGTTCACTGCAAACTAGGAAATAAAGTCAAGTCAACCTAGAAGGCAGGTCAGCCCAAAACAGCCTCCTCTTTCCCAGTGTCTTGTGTGAAGTGGAAACCACCACCAAGAACTCCAAGAAGATCTGAAAGCTTTGAAAACAGTGTTAGTCTTCAGCCAAACAAATGGGTTAGCTTAAAGAAACAAATCTTATGTGATGAGTAAACTTGTTTGCATCCCTCTGTGTTGAAACATTTACCTTTCAAATGTAATATAATCTTAAGAGTTTCCCCCCATCTGAATATTAGAGCCACATACCATTTTTTCCCTTCAAGGTTAAAAATCAATAAATATTTAAAAGACAACAGTTGGTCCTGGCAAAACTAAGACTTGTTACAAGGAAGGTAATTCCTGTTTAAGTTTGCTCACATTTGGATTTTCCCATCTGCAACTTTTCAGCTGCTTCTTACCTCAATACTGTGCAAGTGACATAGCACTGAAATAACCACATCTTTTCCACTCTGAAGCCTGCACAAAGAAAAGCCATGAGACTCCTACATTAGGAAATGACAAAGAAATACTGATATGAACATCTGCAAGCTTCAGAGAGGAAGAAAGATTCCAGATTTTGTCCAAATTAACATGAAAGGACAACGGAACAGGACTTTTTTGACCACATTTCCCATGGGATTACCAGCTGAAGTAAAATGTTGCTTGTTTTGACATGCCATTACAGGCTCAAAGGGGAGAAGAACTCCAGGGAATCTGCTGACTTTTTATGGGTACAAACAGCCCTTCAGGTTTTTATTCTTGGATAAAAACTATGACAAAAATTGCACAGTAAGCTACGTTTGAAAATTACCTAAAGGATAGCACTACAACATTGATATAAAAGGCAGATCTTCAGTTTGCCCATGTACCCCACTGTAGTAGAAAAGATCTGATATGTTTGCACACAAAAAAGGCACCCGATAGTTACACAGATTGAGAGAACTGGGAAATTAACAGTTTGTAGCAACACTATCCATAGCCTCTTGCAATTGCACACACAAACCATTGCCCAAAATGGGCAACTTCAAGCCTGACTGTACTCAGAATTAAATGTGCATTACTACAGGCTAAAGATCCCATTAAAACACAGATTAAAGGCTAAGTGACAGCAAGGTTTTGCTGTCCAAATACATCAGTGCAGCTGTAAAACTGGGATCTCTAGGGTGTTCACTCTTCCTACAAAGTCAGCTCTTGGGAACTAATCAAGCAGCTGCTGTACTACCAAAACCTCTGCTTAAGAGTTTGATCAGCTTTCAAACTTCTGGATACAGACAAAGCCCTGTCACATGAGATACTGAATCTTCCCAAACAGTGCCTGCTGGGGGTGTGAGAACAGTGCTGCATTTCCATGAAGTACATCTGACTCGAGCACCCACTGTGCAGATACATGGTTGGGTGCTTCACCAAGGAAATCAGTTATACCATGATATAATACCCTTCACACATAGTGCAAAATTACCCCTTCTCTATATCAGCGAGGCCTGCACTTCCCACCCGGCCTACTCCAACATGGGTTTTTCTCTTACAGTCTTAGACTTTTGCCTCAGACTCATGCAAAGCCTTCAGACAAGAGCTGTGCATCCACATTGACAACTGGATTCCAGACCCTTGGCAAAGCTGAACATGCACACATGATGGTTACATTCCTAGGGGTTAAAAAAGGAACTTCCATTGATGTTCTCCAATACAGCTGCCAATCTCATTATGTTTAGGTTAGTTTGATCCAATCAGCACCTCCAAACGACCAAAAAAAAAAAAAAATGACTAGTGTCTCTGAAAAATTAGCATATTCATTGAAAACAATGTGTCTTCCATACACAGTTTGTCAGAGATTCCTTTTCTCTAAGAAGGCAGAAGGTGGTTGTGTTACTCAGCATTCCAAACTAGGCACAGAACCTACAATGGCCAGGTTTCAGTAGTGTTTCTAGTCCAAATGATTCAGTAGCTCACAACAACATTTGACTCCTTCAGCCTACAGCTCCTCTGTTGGGACTGGCTTGTTTACAGCATTCCTGAGCCAAGTAATTAGCACGGGTCCTACACCCCATGCAAGGGCCATAAAGACAGGCGAAAAACTTTGATCTAACCCTCTGGGAAATTTCACACAGAACACTGGCTGCTCTCCTTCACTGCAACATAATGTCCTTCAGATTCTCTTGAAGGATGGTGTCCTTCACAGCATGAAAGACAAAACGGATGTTTTCAGTGTCTATGGCAGTGGTGAAGTGGTGGAAGAGCGGCTTGCTGCGGTTCCTCCTCTTCCTGTCAAAGCACTGCACCAGGTAACGTTGGACATCTTCTAGCCTGTGAGGGTCACCTTTGAAGTCCGAGAAATACTTCTTAATGCTGACAGTCTTTACCTTCTCTACAAGCAGATCCATCTTGTTGAGGAATAGGATGATAGAAACGTTAAAGAACAGCTTGTTGTTGACTATTGTCTCAAAGATGTTCATGGACTCCACGAGTCTGTTTGTGCGCCGGTCCTCCATGAGGACCTGATCGTATTCGCTGGAGGAGACCATGAACAGAATGGAAGTTATTCCATCAAAACACTGGAACCACTTTTGACGCTGAGATCTCTGTCCACCCACATCCACCATCTTGAAAGGTATTTTTTTAATGATGAAATCGTGCTCTACTATCCCCTTGGTGGCTTTTCTAGCCAGCAAAATATCTTGCTTGCTGGGGAAATAATTCTGTAAAAGAAAGGAGAAAAGAGTCAAAAAGAAGTCATCCAAAAATGCTGGCTCATGCCAGAATATTGAAGTGATGGGGAAAAAAAGAGAACATCAACAAGACATTGGGTTTTTTTAATTATTAAGTGACAAATGAATATTCAAATTTAATATATGGACTGTTGATCATTTATCTCAACACAAATAAATAGCTATAGAAGATCCTGAGACTTATGAGAAGAAAAATACAAGATGAATGCATTTATTTTCTTTCTTATTCAAGCCTCATTTTCAGGCTGAAGATAATGTTTTCATTATGAAATTCTGACCTACAGTGTTTTTGCCATTTAGGCAGTGTTCAGAAAAGAAGTCATCACTGAAAGGATTTTTTTTTTGAAATCTTAGTCTTTTGTAGTTCATTACTCTTGTAAAGGAGATCTTGAGAGCTTTAGTGGAAATACTTCTTCCAGGTTCATACTCCATGACCAGTGAGTAGAGGAGCACATTGCACTGCAGTTTGCAGTCCAGCCCATCACTGCAGAGAGATTTGTTCTTCAAAAGCTTATCACTGTAACTATTCAGGAAAATCACCTTCCTTTTTTCTCTCCTAAGTCTCCTGTCAGATATTTTCATTACAGACTTGGAATACTATGAGTGCTACTAATTTTTTATTTTCATTTTTTATTAGGGAAGGTTTCATTCTGCTACCTTAAGTAGCACCAGGTCTCAGATCATGAAAAGTGAATGAGATGCAGAGACTGTGCAGAAGGACTGATACAAGAAAATACATGCAACAATATGACTTCTATAAACAGTATTTGTGTTTGTCAGAAAGATTAAACAAATACTAAGCTTCAGTTTCATAAGGCTGGAGTTTATTTCTAAATAGCACTGAAGCTTTAATGCATTATTAAAAAATAAAAACCACAAAAAACCCCCCAAACCAAACAAAAAAGCACACCTAGGTTTCCACTATTGCTTTGACCTTTTTTGGTTTGGAAAGAGAAGATGTGTCTTACCAGCTGACCGATCCGATCCAGGTTATCCAGGAAGTATTTCACTGATTCACCCTGTGGAAAAAGGAAAAAGATGGGAACTAAGCTTGTTTCTAGGCCAGCAATTTCAGACAAGGTATGGCCTTTTCACTGCCCCATATACACAGAGCTCTGAGCATTATCACAAGTGGAAACTTGGCCAACATCCTGATATGCTTCAGGAACTGACACAACAGAAACACTACTGAGCTCCATTCACACCAACTGCTGCTGCTGAAGTGGAGCTGCCAGAGGATACCACAAAAGTGTATGTTAAGGTAATATTCCTTCTAAAAAGATTTCTGTATTAAATCTAGAAAAATCAAAGCTGAGCAGATATCTGAACAAGCATTCAAATCTAGCAAATCTACAATGAAAAAGAAGTGTTGTTAAAATCAGTCCTTTCAGTCAAAGAATTAAGTTTTTTGGCCCTTTTATGATGAATGAAGTTACACTGTGTGGTAGCAAAAACAGAATATATTTGTAAGAAAACATTGCATTTTGTTCAAAATTTGTAACAGTGGGGAAAAAAGCATACCCTAGATTAGTCAGAATATCTTTAGAAAAGTGAAATATTTAAGTCACCCACAATTTGTTAAAAACACCCCCAAAAATCCAGAACATTCTGAAGGAATTTCTCTTTTACAGATAGTTTCCCTTGCAGGCTCTTTGCACATCTTGTACCAAGTTCTCCAGCAGTTATAAGCAATGCTTACAATGAAATGTATTTAGTCCTGTGTGAAAATGTGCAAGAGGTTTTGTCGTTTTGTTTTGTTTTTTTGTTTTTTAAACAAGCTTGCCCGTGTATCACACCCAAATCAAGTGCCACTTCACCTTAATGGATATGAGAAGCCCTGCACAGTACTTCTTAGAAGTAATAAAGTTGTTTCCATATAGCTGCAGACTGTGCTTATGGAGTGCAGCAAACTTTGGCAGAAGCCCCTACTCCTTCAAACATTTCCCTTGCACCTCTGCAGCTGATGATCTGTTCAGTAAGAAAGGATTCTTCATTGTTTAGGACACGTGTCTTGCAGTCATAGCCATGTTGTAAGAATAATAAAATGGAAAATCCTGCTGCCTTTTAACAACTTTGGCAGCAAAACACATTATATGTATCACAGACCAGGGCTGTGTCAGTTATTTCCTAATATTTAAAACTGGAAGTGCCTTTTCTTAAAGGAGAGAGCACACACATATTTGCAAAAGAACTACCATGTATTGCAAGAGATGTACAGTGGGTCACTAGCAGACAAGAAGACTTTTTGGGGAGGGAAGTTTGCAAAGAACAATTGCTCTAAGAGCTTCCTTACAATCATGAATTTTCATAAGGTGAAAGTAATTTCCTGTCTTTTTTGGCACTCTGCTGGATCAGAAGAGATATCACAGACTGGATGAGTAAGAGAAAAGGTCTTCCTGTACAGCATTAGTCATATTTAGGAGACGGGACAGCCCCAAAAGAAAAGGTCATTGAAGCTACAAAAAACCCCCCCCACAGCCCTTTCTCTATCTATTGTGCATTGTCTTACACAATGCCTTTAGATGGGCAACAAGACTGCAGATGGGCCAGAGCTGATAGAACTTGTTCCTATTCTCTCCACAGATGCTTTAAGTGTCCTTGCCTTGTCTGTACACCCTCCCACGCTGGGGGCAGGAAACAGCTGGATGCATGTAAACTGCTGGGACACACAAGCAGGTTTACCTAATTTACAGCTTCTGCCTCCCCTGTTTCCTGCCCCACACACTCAGTTTAACATTTCACACACTTACAAGAAGGTAAGAAAATAATATGATTAATGAAAAAAAACCAACCACGTGTGTTTCTGCAGCGCCATAGAGAAACTTCAGACTTCTCTGGTTTCTTCTGCAGCTTTTTGTAACATTGCAATTAAGTCAAGTAATTAATTGGGGGAAATTTTAAGGAGTAATTGCAAAACACCTGGGCAGCTGGGTAGCCAAAACAGGTTGCTGGATCAGGTGTGAACACCATACACATGGTGACACAGCTGAAGATGTCTGAATAATCTCTTCTAGAACATAATTCCAAGACATTCAAAACTTAAGTAAAAATATCTGTTTCCAGTCAAAACAAATCCCTCTCCATCTCCAGAGGGTTAAGAAAAATTTAAAACATAGAAGTACACAGACCTGAAGAAAAATAAACCCAAAACAACCAACCAAACACCCCCCAAAAGCCCCAACCCTACACCCATACCACCAACTCAAAACTTTGAAAGCTGATTTCCTGATCAAGCCTTGTGCTATGGCCTATGGAAGTGTGGGTTCAGTTCCTGCTCCAAAGTTGTGAAACTGTGCTCTACATCTTACTCTGATCCACAGAAAACTTGCTTGCTCCTGGGAAACATGAGGAGTTCATCAAGGTGGCAGCACAGAACAACTCCAGGTGGCACCAAGCAACTGGATGAATAACTTGTGTTTCTGAGAGGAAAACATGGGAGCTCCAGGTGTTAGGACTGCTTTGTTTTAGGATGTGGAATCACAACAATTGTATCAACTGAACATTTATTTAGCTTTTAATATTTTTCTTGCCATCCAGGGAAAGTAGATAGCAGCATTCATTAGATCCAGAAGTTAAGCTGATTTAGCTTTACATCAAGCTTCACTTGAATGCACCTTTTAATTCCATCAATGAACTGTTATTTATGCAACACTACTTCATGCTTATACACAAATATACCTGTCTGCATAGGTACACATATAAAAAAATAGTTTATCAATTGCTCATCAAGGTTTTCTGTTCAAGCCAAATTACTATCAAAATAAAAACTTATTAGCTCTTCTCTCATCTTTAATTCTTTTTTTCTCTTGAAGACACTGACCACAAACAAGCTGGTTTGGCTTTTTCAGCTGCTTTTCAGGGTTGGTCGAAAGTCATTTAGTCATTCAACTACATTCAAAAGGTGGCTTAGCACTTCAAACACTTTCTTCTCCCAGATCTTAGCCAGATATATCCAGTTCACTGGCATAACTTCCTACAGAAGTGGCAACAAATATTTGCAATGGATTCATCAGGTATTAAAAATATCTTTTTAGTTTTTGCAGATTGATGACTTCAAGCCCACTATTTTAATGAAACCACCAAAAAAAAAAATTAAAAAATTCTTGAACACTGCAATCTATTTTGAACTATGCTTGCAAGCAGCAAAATAAGTGAAAGACAGGTATTTATAAAATATTTAAATACCTACAGATAATCACATCATGGTGCATTCACTTAAAAAAACCCAACAAAACAACAAAAAAGGTCAGAGCCTGTTTTTTCAAGCTGTGGCAGCTCAAGACATTTCCTTAGATCAACTGCTTTCATAGAAGATTGTTGAGCTTCTTTATTTTCAGATTTTTAAAATGGACTCAAATCACACATTTCCTCATTAGCACACTATTTCCTTTTTTTCTTAAGATCCAAAAGAAATTATTTAAGTTGTCTCTATTTTTAAAAAATTATTTTTAACTAATAGTGTATTTCTCACTTGAAAGTTCTAACAGCAAAGCTTGAGATGATCATAATCTGTTTGGCTGCTGATACAAACCAGCTGAGGAGGGACAAAAAGAAAAGATGTCATAATGATGTCTTTCCATCCATGCACTGTTTTCTGGGACAAGGGTGGGGGAGGGAAGAATGACCTCTGAATTCTTGATTTTATACAATTCTGATCCTCCTTTTGAGTACACCAGGGCATGCACAGACTATTGGTCTTCCTTAACTTCTTGCTCACCACAAAAGTTGGATGATTCAGTCTCTCACCACTAATCTTGTCTCTCTCTGCAATACATATCCTCTGAGTAAACGTTTTGCCAACTGGGACCAAGTGAAGGAATAAGAGATGCTGTTCCCATTGTCCAGCAGGATGAGTCACTGCACATCTGGGAATGGGGGGAACCAAGAAACACAAACAGGAGGCCTAAAATGAGCCCACAAGTTCCACAGTGCAGCACCACTACTGGACTATATATATTTTCTTTTTAAACTGCCCGATCTGCAGTATTTTGATAAAGCCAGAGAATGAGGATTTGCTTAAAAACTGACTGGTGGAGTAGGAGAAAGGGAGGAAAAGGTAAAATGTAAACATATACACCTGCTTCCTGAAATAGTACTCTAATGTTAATCTTCTGTGGTCTACATTATTTTCAAGACAGAATTCTCAGAGGGCAAACCCCACAAAATTAAGAAGAAATATTTATTCTTTTTTACTCTATATGTTTTGTATTATATGAAAGTCATCTTAACATTATGGTCAAATAAGTTACCTTGAAAACAACATCTGACCATTCAGGCAAAGTTCATTGCACATAAGAAATCTCCCTAAAGAAATATTACAACTACTCTGACATCAATTCCTTTACCCTTGATAGCCTCATGGCAAAAAGAAAGCAGAAAATACTTGGACAGAGTCACCAAGCAGCACTCATTTAATAAAAATAACTGCAGAGCAGACTGCATGTAGATTGCTCTAAAATATTCACAGGAACTCAGTAATAACATGAAATGTTCTGCAAGGCTAGGATTTATCAGCTTCCCACTGTAACCCTCAGCCAGCTATTCAAAGTGGCAGCTGGTTAGATCATGTATGATAATCAAACATCCTATTGTCCAGTCCCCTGGAATACAGACTCAAACTCTTCCTGCTGAAAAGCAGTTTCTCTACATTCTGGTCTGAACTAAAACACTTGAAAGGGAACCCTCTGTTCCACATTTTTTTTTTTCTTTTCCTTGTCCCAAGGCCTTTTTGACATAATATTAATTTAGCCCTTCCTGATCACTGTCCCTGGCTGCTAAATTTAGAGAGCACAGTTTAAGGTAGACCTGTCAGTCTCAGCTTGTTTCAGCTGATGAATTAAACCACACAGGAAGGAAACTTGATACTACAAGGAAGCTTATAATACAGACCTAACAAGATTCCCACAATGCAGCAAAACACAAGGTCTAAACAGATAATGTAACTACCACAGACTGCAACTGAACCTGCAGCAGTCACCTGAATAAAAGAGCAGCAGTGTTTGTAACCCTTCCTCCATTCAGGAGTTGTAAAACATCCAGCAGCAGGACTGAGAAACAGAGGAAATCTGACCTGAGGATCACAACAAGCAGGTTAGCAACTTGCCACCTTAATCCTTTGAAGTGAACACCCAGACACAACTCCAGGCTCCTCATCTAGGATTTGTAGCAGGGAAATAGCAATCCTCCACCAGTCCTGGAAGATACAGGGTTAAAATTCTCATGTACAGCTATAAACAAACACCCCCACCCCCCCTTCCTGAACCTGCAGGCTCTTCCAACAGATTACTTCTAAATCCCCACTTTTTTTTCAGCCTCACTAGTAGCAGGGCATGGATTTGCTACAGCAGAAAGTGTGTTCTCTTCTCTGGGACAGCTGATGAATTAAGTATTATTTTTCAAGGAGATAAGCAAGTCTGTGCTTGCTAAGAATTCCCTCACAAGGATGCTGAGGTAACATAAATTGCCCTGAAATGCTGATGCATGTTCTACGCTGGGATTCTGTCCTACAGGTGTTCTGCACCCTCTCTGGGCACTGAAATTTATTGACTCAAAAACAAACATGAATTTTTCATTCAGTCACCAGTTCCAAGGCAGAGAGTAACCCCTTCTCCTTATTTAAAACATACAGAATTCTAACTATCAAACCCCAAATGTTATTGAATTTCCTCCTTAACACCAGACTGAGCTACTGGCTTCCATCCAGCATCTCCAGTGCTTATCCAAGTTGCTGCTATCTGTACCCTACAAACACATCAACTACAAAAAAAAGTACTGTTTGGTTCCGAGCTTCTTCCAAAAACTACCTAATCTTTCTGCTGCCTATGTATCAGATGTTAAAGTTTGAAATTATTTTAAAAATTCATTATTTGTCAGCTCAGTATGAACAAGCAAGGCAAAGATGGGTTTGTTCAGGCCAGGCTGGCTTTCTGTAAATTCATTTTACGTAACACACTGGCCAAACCATATGCTTTACAGCACATGGATTAAAAAAAATAGGTGATAAATATTTAATTTTCCTCAAAATGTCTGAGCTCCTAAACATCACTGATAAGATTTGTGGCCAAGTGAAATTCTAGCTTTACAGCTAAGAGATACTGCTAACAGAAGCAGAGCTCTTGTGGTGAAGGGCAGTTCCTACAATTGATGGCGTTTCCCAGCAACTCAATACAGCAATGCTGTGAGAAAGTGTTGCAAGAAAAATGTTATTTTTTTCCAGAATTCTAGGTGTTTCTACATCAACAGGATGTAGATGAGCCAAACTGTTCTTGATACTATGTTAATAATTCTGTCCATTTGCCTCAAATATGCACACTGGCAACAGTGTGTCAAGAAACAAAGGCATTTTCTGCTAAGAATTAAAACATGCTCATCCTACACTATGCTTTGAGAAACATTAATGAAAACTCCCATCATTTTGATTTAACTCCCACTGAGTGTCTCTTCATCACTGCTATTTCTGTTTCACAGATTTGCTATGACTGGAAGAAAACCAGGTGAAAACAGCAGAGGAAAGAGTACTGGCCACTAAAGAAGCCACAACGATGCACAGGGAAATACAAAAGGGTTAAATTCTTGTGCTTTAAAAAAAGAATTCTAGAGAAATTCATATCCACAAAGACTCACACATTAGCTACAGTGATTTAGCATTTCCTAGCCTTCACTGACTAGCAACTAGCAAGATCCAAGGAGCAGATGCCAGGGGATGGACACCCAATTCATGCAGAAAAATCACGGTGCTGTTTGAACAGCTAAAAAAAGTCTGATGACTCTATTCAACACCAGCAGCATGCCCAGCTCACACACACGCACCCTGGCAGGAATGGATGGCAGACCTAGTCATAAGCATCCCATGAAAGGATTCCTTCCTGTTTCCCTGCCAACTGTCTAAGCAAATACATTGTCTAAAACTGCTGCCAGAACCCTTTCATCTCGGGCACCGCAGGTTCTGGGTGAGGTTGAACGAATGCACGCCAGCCCCACTTCTCATTCCAAGCACAGAGGGGTCAAACTCCCGAGGGAAAGCAACAGAAAGCAGCAACTTTGCCACAGTTAAAAGTTCTGAGCAGTAAATGGAAGGATGAATCCAAGGTTCTGGTCCATCACTAGCAAATGATCCCAATTTATTCTCAGCAGGAAGCTGCCACACCAATCCAGCACTCCCAACGAACACATCAGGATTTAGAAGCAACTGAAGGTTTTTATAGATCACCAGGAATGATGGCACAACCATGTTACTATGTGACCCCAGTCCCATGCTTTGTTTTCAGCAGCTCAGTAAAGCAAACCTGAAACTCGCTCTGTTTACAAAAGGCATCTGGAGAACTAGAATAGACACTGCCAAAAAATATTAGTGTATGAATTAACCTGGTCAGCAGGGATGAGCATCTGATCAAGACTGAAGCACAAGTTTACCAATGAGTTTCCCTTTCAAATCTTATCAGATAAAGGGGCTGGGAAATAATATCTTAGACCTTGTGGGATGAAAAAAAGGAAGCTAACACCAACCATGAGAGAACATTGAGCTTGGACTTTTCCATGGCATGTGGCCAGCTGGAAAGCTCAGCAACTTGAATACATATATACAACAGGAATAACCCCAAGTACCTCTCAGAACAATGCTTCCTACTCCACTTCTACACAACAGTATTTGTTGCAGTGTCCTGATGCCCTGCTTTCTGTGGAAACATCAGCTCAGACATGTTTTATTCTAATCCTGTCTATGCCTGTTGTTAAAACATGACCAGAAGGACTGGGAAAAGTAACTTATTCCTTACATTTGTTTAAACATTTGTTTTAGAAAAATATTCTCATTTGGCTTCATGTATAGCACCAAGGTGTTTTTAGATATGACATAGATTTAAATGACTGTCTTTCAAGATTCAGAAAGCTGCTCAGTATCTGGAAGTTAGGTTTTAGGTGGAAATTAGATTGAAGCAAAATGCAAGTTACACCTTAGTTGCACTCAGATGTGCTATTTAACACTTTAATTCCTATAAAAACAATTGCACAGGCAGTGGAGTGCAGAAAAAAAAATCCACTTTGTCTGCATTACTCTGCAGTTTTTCACCATACCCATTACCTCTGTAATTGGTGTTTGCTCAGCTACAGCAAACAAAAAGCTTCCAAACCTGAGGGATTCTTCCAGCCAGCTCCTGTGTCTGATTTTCAAAAATGGTTTGCCCTAGTAACAAAAAACGTTTTTCAATAATAGCTTGGTATTTGTTAATTCAAAGAGACTGACCAACTTTCAACTATGGAGTGCAGGTTCTGCCAGCTGTCACTACACTTGCTTTCCAGTGACTTCTTAAAGCAGTGGAATTCCACTATGTATACCAGCTTGTTCTCAGCTGAGAAGCAACTCAACATCTCTCCTTCACCCACTTATACATGAGATTGGAACTGACTTCTACAAAGCATGACCTTTACATGCACCTGTAAATCCCAGAGATCACTAGTGGGGGGAAAAAAAAAGCCCACAAGTCATGTTGATATCTTGGAACAAATTAAAAGCTTTATTTTTTACTCACCTTCATGTGCCTCTGCTTTATACAAATTAAGCACGATAAGCACTCTGAAACAAATCTAAATATGAAATAAGCAATATGAAAAAAATGATTTAGCTTCCATCCTTAAGGTCTCATCTACACATGTAAATCAAACAAGCCACAGTGCAAACTCAAGTGGATTTAACAAACATCAACATGCTGCTGAGCAGACTGGCCTATAAAAACCAGCCCTAATTAAAGCTCCAGTCACATCCCACTGAACTGCAGAGGGAGAACAGTCCAGCCATGCAGACAGCCATCTGAACTCCTCCTATTTTAGAATGCATGTGCTGGACTGGGAGAAAGAAGTCAGGAAAAAGTATACATTAGTGGTTCTTATGCCTTCTGCCCCTATCTAACATCAGTACTGATTCAGCACTGCACTCTGACCAGACTCATTCAAGTCTTAAATGTGCTGAACTCAGAGATGGAATTAAAGGGGAAACCATTCACTTAATAAACCACCTTTTTTTTTTTTTTTTTTTTTAGATTTTCCTGACTTTTCCAAAGTAGAATGAAGTGAATATCAAGGAAAGCAAGTCAAATTAAGAGGCCTTAGGGGTGTGGTGGAGAGCAGACCTTCTAAGGACAAACACCCAACAGTTTATTCAGGAGTAAAGCCAAGTGAAGCACAAGTCTGCCACAGTCTGAGCTGCAGGAATCTGTGTTGTATACAGAGGAGACATTTGAAAGGTGTCAATAAATTACTTCTCAGAGCAACATGTTTTCCACTTTCTCAAACAGAAAATCTTGCACGATGTTTCCAAGTTTTCCTCCCCCAAATACTATGTCAATAATAGAGCAAAATAGGTTTACTCCACAGAGCTGCTTTAAGTATAACTGCAAACTAATGAGAAGAGAGCATTCTGACTTCTACCTTTGTAACAGAAAACCTCCCCACCTAATGCAGATTCAGAAAAAGGAGATGCAGAGTATCAGGCTAAACTTACTCTTCTCCTTTGAGAAGGCACCAGCTCTGCTCTTCCCATTAGTGTTCAATCATCAGCTGATTGGTTTGTGGCTGCATTGAACCTACAAGAGATTTTCTGGCACAGGATTATCTTCAGATTCATCCTTAAGTCATCTAATTCAGGAAAACCTCCACTGTTGCACATCTCTCATGCAAAAGCAATTCAAAAGTCACTTTGTTTCTTCCCTTCATCTCTTCACCACCTCCTCCTCTATGCTTACCACCTGTGGAACAGCTTTGATTTTTAACAGTGTGCAAATGCTTCAGATACTCTGATGACTTGGAACACAAACATTTACAAAACTAAACAGCATCCTCAAAGTACAGGCATCTTATTTCAGCATGAGGAAAGGAACCATTGCTTGGATGCAGGATCAGTGAGAAAAAGACATTGCCATTGTACCCTGGCAAGCACCAAATTAAGGTGTCTCCTGATCACTTGCAATGCCAGCTGCCTGTTCCTTCCCAACACCAGAACATGTCACTACCTTGGCTGTGCTTACAGTCAGTCATAGGGCTGGGCTCTGCCTCTGATGAGCTTCCCAATTTACAGCAGAGCCTCCAGAAAATTAGTTGTGCCAATATAAGCAAAAGCACAGTGCAAAGCAGAACTCCTTAAACCACCATTTCCTATTGCTCACTGTGATGACTCTGTCACAGAACTACAGCCCAAGCCAAGCTCCATCCTTGCACAAAATCTTGAGTAAAGCACTCAGTGTTTTAAGGCAGAGCAGGCTTGTTAGGGACACAGCAAAGAGAACAGAAGAAATTACAGTTTTTTCAAGAAATCATTGCAAAAGGATCAAGGTTTGGAGAGCCAGCAAGAATACAACAGAGCCACCTGAGGAAGTTATCACTACCTAACTACCCTGCCTGCATTTTCCTTTTCAGCTGTCTGCCAGATCCTGTCTTTCAAAGAACACAGACTCATTAAACATAATTCACTGTCAGTGTGACAAGAACAACATCAAATATCTGCTCTCTTAAGTAGAAAGATCCAGAAGATATGCCAGGAAGACTTCCTCATAAAAACAGACCTAGTTTTTAATGTTTTGCTTATTTGTTCATTTGTGTTTGTTACTTACTCTTGATCCTACACAGCTTACTGTAAACTAGGATATTCAGGAAAGCTTGTAAGCATTCATTAGCCATTATCCTATTAAATACAGTGACCCCATTGAAAAATCCAAGCCTTAACCTCTTACAGCTTTTCCTCAAGGGAACATTTTAGAGAATTTTGAAAGACACCGAGATCAGCCTTGCTTGCTCTCCCAATTAGAGGTGGAGACAACAAGGTCTGGTACCAATGTGGAAGAAAACTGCATTACTACAGAGAGCACACAAATGAAGTGCAAAGGGATGATTTGTAGAACTGGAACTTTCTTCAGTGCAGTGTCAGCACTGCTCTTCTGAGCACAGATAGGTTTAAAAAAACAACAACCCACAACAACCCAAACAAAACTTCACCTCTTCTTTTGCGGTGTTTTTGTTTTGTTTTGTTTTAATCTAAGTTCCTGAAACCAGCCATAGGATGAGAAAACTGCTAATACAGCACATAGCAAATTGCAGATGATCTCTATTTTCTTTTACAAAGCTAAGAGAGGCCTTGCTGAATCTACGTAGTGCACATTGCTTCACTACACCAAAAACCTTGAAAACATACGAGGGAACACAAATAACTGTCTCCATTTCAGTTACATTTTTGAGACTGAATGGTAGAAAGCAGCCCTCCCACTAGGAAGTGTTCTCTGATTGTATTTAGACTTCAGTGTAAACAGAAAATACAAACATATATGCCTCTGCAACACGAATAAAAGTTGTCCTCATGTGCTGCCATGGGTTTAACCTCTACATCCACTCATTATTTCATATATGAGATCTCTCCTGCTTCCACTTCATTTGAGTAGGAACTGTTCATTAGGCTCCCTTAGTTGTACAAAGAGAGCACCTTTAAATCTACTTGCTCAGACTTCTGGAAGACATTCTCATTACTGGGAATCTGCACCAATTTTGAATTCTCCTGAATTAGTGAGATCCATTAGAAGCTTTCTGAATATGGAAATTAAACAGCACAATCAAAAGCTAAAGGCTGGTCACTGGGTTAGATTTGTCTCTGCCCAGAACTTCCCTGGAAGGGATAGGAAGGGATAAAGAGATTACTCCAGTGGTTTTGAGCTGCAGTCGGGTACTGGCTCAGGCAGCCTGAACTGAAGTTTCCTTCCTTGTTTCTCACAGCATGTGCCAGCATTTCTTGATGGGAATGCAGAGATTAATTACAGCTGTACTTGCTCTGAACAAATCCTTATATTCAATACAGCCCTGCAAGTAGCACTAATTAGGGCTTAGAACAACAATTCTGCAAAGACAGACATACTGAGTATTTTTTCTAATTATCTGATGCATAATAAAATTAAAGCTTCTTTCCAGAAACAGCATGGTATTTATTCTCAAGAGCTGGAAGCCAAAAGGACTTTTCCAGTCTAAGAACATCAGAGTTTGTGTTTCAGTACAATTGCTGAAGGTAAGACATCAAATTATAACTACCACAATATGGATACAGAGAGAGACAAGGATGAGCACAGTATTGATTCTGTGAATTTTTGGGATACCAAGACAGTGCTGTAATGGGCTGAAGCACTAAGAGACAATAACAAAAAATGTTTGTTCTTGATAAAAATATATGAGGAAAAAGAAACCTTTTAACCACAAAAATAGCAAGATGGAAATTTTCACCTTGAATTTTCAAGATGGGAGCTGTATCTATGAAGTTGCCTCTCTTGTTCACATTAACCACACCAAAAATTCTGTCAAGATTTACTGGCATCCAAGGACTAAAAGCAAGAACATCCACAGGCAGCCTTACACAGTACTATAAAAACAGAAGACGTTTTAATCTACCTCCAAGAACCCAAAATGAAAAAAGTAGGACCACACAAAGTTTGTGAACACCAAAAGGCTGAACTTTAGACAGCAAGGCATTAATGTAGTATATTTACACACTTTAGAGGTGATTTTTCTCATAATTTTTGATATGCAAATGAAAAAAAAAATTAACAGAGTATTAGAACAGCCAGGACCACAACTTCTTTTGTTCAGCATCTCAGTTCCCACATGACAGGCATCTCGGTTTCCTGCTATCCATTTATTTATTATCTATGATTTGGTCCTTACTTTCCAACTCATCATTCCAATTCCATACAGGCTGCATTTCATCCAGCTCTTGAATTTTGTCATAACCTAGTGCAAGAAGCAATTCATGGCAGGAATTACTTTATTTTTCCACAGAGCTGTACAGAGGGCTGCAACCCTTGATTGAGACTTCAGGTAGGAAACATAACAGATTGTCTCTAACACCTTGATATTTGCACTTCTGACCTTTCTGGTTCTTGTTATTTGCCTTCAATAGCAGGAAGTATTTGAGACCAGCTAGTAATGACTTTGTCCATCACAAAGCTTTCTGCACAAGTGGATTTTGCCAGAATTCAAAACAATTTGCAATGTTAAAAGGATTAAGCACCTTCCTCTGAATGGTTTTGAATCCAGCCCACTTTCAATTCAAGTTCTTCTCAGCTCTTGTTCAGTGGCACTTAAAGCAAAACAGATTGTGAAGTTTCCCTTGCTGTAAGTGACAATGGGTTGTGAAGGAACCCTCACCTCTGCCTCCTGCTCCAGCTGAGCCCTGAATTTGAATCTCTGTGACTATCAAGACATACTAGAGCTGGAACAGCTGAACACCATGCTGCTCCAGGAGGTCTTCTGGTGGCAGCAGGCCCATTAACCTATCTCATGTAAGTATTGATTTTTAGAATACTGCAAATAAAAGAGGAGCTGAGCATTTAACTTCTGTAGATGCAGACTGACAAAATCCATAGTATTGGCCAATATACACAGGATTTTGTGTAAAGGTTTCCAGCTGCATTTGGTTTGATATTTTTAAAAACCTCTCAATTTTTAATAAAACCTGAACTATAACTAATTAACTCTCACTTCCTTTAACAAAATGCCACTTTTGTTGGACATTTGAGATTTTGATTAAAAAAAATATTTCTTTTAAAGACATATTTAGAAGCCAGGGACTCTAACTGCTAATTTTTCCTATTTAAGCCATTTAAGCACCAGTTTGCCCACTCTGTAGTGGGAAGTAGTAGTGCTTCACCTCCATCCTGCCCCCAGAAACCAGCTGGCTGTCTATGAAGCTTTGAAGCCCTCAGTTCCTTGCACAAAGAGAATGCAGACACAAAGCCAGACTAACACAAGGAGCAGGCTGTTCACTATACACCACTTGCAGCACACTATCTGTTCTGGCAGGCATAATTTAACCACTTTGATTTATTTCAAATGACTGCTTGGAGGAAAAAAACCCAACCCCACTCAGTTAATTCATAAGGGAGTGACTCATGTCCTATTACAAACATCCCCCAAGCCTCCACACCTCAAAACACCCAGAGAATGGTGAGCTGATAGAAAAGCCACAGTCTTCAGAACATTTTCCGTAGTCTTCCCACATCCAAGGTTTCAGAGGCTCTCAGTATTTTAAGTATTACTGGATGTGTTCCATACAATTCCCTGTGCAGAGATCTAAAAATAGCTATGGACACAGTAGTAAGTTTTTGTCTACATTTGCAAGCCCCTTACTTTCCTCTCAGGAACCACTGCTTCCCATTAATGCTGACGTTTTATTTTGAAAGCAGCTATTAAAACATTAGAACTTCTTTTAACAGTGCAGTGAATATCAATAATAATAGATAATTAAATTGAAATTGATATTGTAGTGATGGTTCATGAATGTATGCTGGATATTGAGACTAACTGCACTAAACCCTAAACCTATTGCAGCCTCCCTGGATGGCCATACTCTTTTCTGTGTGAGGAAGGGCAGAAGCTATTCTGGCTGCATGTCAATAATGTCTCTGGACCACAACAGAATTATTTCCTTGCCTGACAAGTCCTGGGTGTCCCATCTTTACCCACAATGCTATGAAGCACACCAAATTGCAAGCAGTCAAAGTAGCTAACCTCAAATTCAGATTTTGTTTGTTCTAGACACATTAAAAAAAAAAAAAAGGAGGGAATGGCTTCTCATGTTCTCCCACTTGAGATCTAGGAGGAAGAAAAAAGAAAACCCCAAACCAACAAACCACCTTACCAGTGCAATTCCTACCTCGACCTCAGTCTCCATGGTTTATGGCAAAATGAAACAAGATTTGTAGGTGCAAAAAAGCCTGCAGACACATGCACCTGAGCTTCCAAATATACCGGTTATCAGGCTCAAAGTGAAGAATCTTCCACCAAACCATAGCTGAAGTCCCAAGGCCCTTTCTCTGAGGAAACCACTCAAAATAGAATTTGTCTCCACCTGCTGGCAGTGAAGAAACAATATCCAGTTGCCCAAACTACTACGGGCAACCTCAAAGGAACACATGTAGCACACAGACAGAAAATGAGGTAGGATAATGAGGGCAAGGGAGAAGAGAGAAGAACCACATCCTGATTACAAAGGAATTCCTATTCTACTAGTTAAAAAAGGAGGACAGAGACGTGACAATGTAACCAAACATACAATGAAGCTTTTGTCCCCAAAGTACTTGGCTTGCACACAAGGAACTGAGGAACTTGGGTCGGTGGGGAGGGGGAAGAGCAGAGGGCGATGTTTGTGAAAAGAAAGTGAAATTGGTTCGTCTGCTTTAAGAAAGACGTGAAGGGGAAAGAAAAAAAAAAAAAAAAGCACCCTGCTATTGTAGAATCCACCCACTCACTTATGAAATGCTCAAAGAACCAGACAGGGATTTAAAGGCAGCACTTGTAGGCACTGAATATGAAGCAGAAAACACTCAAATGCCCAGAGGCTTCTTCTGTGGTCTCAGAGAAGCAGTTTTCAGATTGTATGAGGTTATGGTCAGAGCCATTTTCTTTCAACAAGTTTTCTACTGCTGAGTCAGTCATTCAGCTCAGCACTGCAGACCATAGCAGACACCTGCACGCTGCCATTTTCAGCTCCAGTTAACCAACCAGCATGTTTTCATTTTTATTTTTAAACAAAGTCACACAACTTCCTGAAGAATCAGAGAGTTCAAAAGCAGACTGCTGTAATCCTATGGTTTATAAGCCAAATTAACAACAATAATAAAAAAGCCAAAGAGCTGCTGTTCTGCAGAAACTGGGGTAAAGAGAGTGCAAGTGCTGGGCAAGGTCATAATTTTAAACATCAACCAGAAACACTCAGAAAGACCATTGTAACATAAAGCTTCCAATTTTGGTGATGATTTAAAAACTATTGGAAAGATAATAAATGGAGTATGCTTGGTTTAAGCTGAATTTAACAGCTCACATACATGAAGTAAGAAAGGGAGTGCTGATGCAGATGTTTTCTTCAGCCTTAAACTGAAAGCAGTTCAGAAAAGATTTATTTTCTCCAAGTGCAGTATACCTGGCTTCTATTTATTTGCAGGAGTCTATATGCAGCAAGGTTTTAAAATAAATGAAGGCATGGATTTATATACATCATAAGAGTGTAAATAAGGCATCTCCTTAACACACCTGCTTTCTTGAAGAAGTTACACAGTTTGAAATTTATTTTTATTTTAAAGAAATTGTACTGCTGCTAATCCCTATGGCGTCAGGGAATCAGAATTCTGATGAACCTAGAAGTGAGGCATGGAAACTTGTTCATGGCATTAAGCTCTGAACAATCTGCTTAGTGATAAATGCAGGAGTAGCATCTGTATCCTAGAGAACAGTCTATTACTTTTTGAGTTTTTAAATTGAGGTACTTTATAACCTCCCAACCATGCAGTCTGTGCAGTAAAATAATAGCACCCAGGATTTTTAGGGCCACAGAAGGGCTGTGTTCCACAGGATTTCTGTAGTGCACTGCTGAATTCACAGCTCTGGAGCCTGCAGCACTTCCAGCTGCCCCTCTAACACCAAGCAGGTTACACAAATGCCATCCAAAACCATCCCTGACAGAACTATATCATGATGCTGAAGATGACAGCATATTAAATGATCACTTGCATGCCTGTATGTTTGGGTTTTTTTGGTATTTCCTGTTTAATTTTGTTCTCAAAGCCAGAGAATGCAGAGGTAGGCCTATGAGGCTTGGAATGCTATTTATTCAAGAAACTGGACTTATTTTTTTCCAGTTTGATGCAATTTTATTGCTAACCAGCACAGGAATGAACCTCCCACATGATTCCAATCTGAATATTCCCTTAACAACAAAATGGATGCTTGATCATAGCATTTCCCAGGAAAAAAAAAAAAAAGCTTAATGAACTGCTGATGCAATTATTCCTTATTATACTGGATTCTCTTAGTAGTGGTCTCATGTTAAATTCAAGTTCCCTGTAGCATGAACCATCTTTTTATTCTATGCTTCAACAGTGCTTAGAACAGCAAAGTCTCAAGTCTGTGTCTACAGATGCTGGGAATTACAGAACAATTTATCTTCTCCCTCTCCTGTATATCCTCCCTCCCCAATGCTGTAGCATTGAAGTTGTTACATTTTGAGGCAAAAGAAATGTGGTTTATACAGTCATTCTGAGAAAATTGTACCTAATGATTTAATTTCTTTAGCCATTTACCAGTCTCAAGATATTTCAGAGGCAGATTTTAAGAATATGCAACAAGACTCAAATAGGCAACTTATTAGTGGAGACAGCTGAGCACCAAAGGGCTGCAGCTTGAGTTTAATTACAGTATAAGACACTAGAGAACCCATGCAGAGGAACAGCATGAGGAAACAAATTGAGAACTTCACTGCTGAAAGGGAGACTACAAAGCTGAGTTTCTAACCTCTACTTAACTCAGCTAATTAAACACTGATACCACTGAAAAATTGAATCAAGTCTGGGAACTCAACACCCAAACCCAAGAATTCTACCTGGAGATTAAAGCATTATTAATATGTTAAAATCATAAAGATGCATTTATTAGAACCCTTATGCTATCATCCCATTAAGTCTTCCATTAACTAGTAAGCTGCAAAGCATCTGTCTTGTACATAGGAAGAAAAGGAGTTGATTATGAATATCTGTCAAACATATTCCATAGCAGAAGTGTTGCTGTTTTGACACAAGAGCACAAAAACCTATTAATAAGAAAGCAAGGAGGATAGAACATTTTTAAGCTCACTGTCATATTCCAGTTGCTTAGCCAAGTTTCACTTGCAGACATCAGGATGAAAAGAAACAGTCAAAGAGCAGCAGCCAGCATGGGTGTTGCATTCACTTCAAAAGATCTGCATGCAGGAATAGTCTGCCAGTATCAATATAGTGCAAGCTGGCAGGACTGGAAAGTTACAAATTAAGTGTGCCTTCATCAGTGACCTACTATGAACAGACCTACTGAGCTGCTAAAATATTTTTAGTTCAACCAATTCCTGCCTTTTTTGGTTTCTCTTGCTCTTCCAGTTTATCCAGTCATGTGCACTTTTCCACTCCCTCTTACTGCCATGTAGTTTTTCAAGTTTGGCTCCAATTACCACTTGTTTCTGTTGCTGAAGTGCTTGGATTTATGCTCTTACTCCAAACAGCTCGGACGATGGCTAAATCTTGCACGTAGCAAGCAATCTTTCAACTGAAGAGTGATTTGTGAAGCAGGCAGCTTCTTCTTCCTCCCCCCATTCAGATGGATGTACTCACCAGCTGGTACTCGCTCCGGCGGCTGAAGGCTTCCTTGATTCCAGAATCCCTCCAGAGAGCTCCCAGTGCAGGTACATAGAGCTGGAAGGTGGCAGGCTCGATGGGCATCCCGGCCTTGTTTTCAAAAGCCATCAAAAACATTCCATGCTTCTCGTTCTCTGTGTACTGCCAAGGGATTCCCAGTTTGTCCCGTGCATCAACCAGAACCCTGCAGCCCTAAAGAATGGTGCAGATAAGAAAGTCAGTGATAAAAAGATTAGAATGTAAAGGAAAAGGACTCAAGAGGGTTTTTTTTTTTTTTTTTTTACAATCTTCTGGTGAGATTGAACACAGGAGAGAATCATAAACATTGTTTATTGCAACATCTCCAACAGAAATAAGAAAGAGCTTGCCTGTGTAACCACTATTTCTCCAGGTGGAAAAAAATACTAACAGCAACAGCTAGTTGCCACAAGCAGTACTACCAACACATAATAAAAGTACACATCAGATGTGTAAGGGAAGTGTCTGGGAACTAAAGCATGATCCTCATAGCTGTAGTTTTAAAACTAACAGCATGCTTCAACCTGTATCCTTCCATCTGTTTCTTTGCATTTGGGCTTTAGATACCAAAAAAGACGTGCTAGTTCTCTCAAGCATTAAGAGATCAGAAGAACATTAAAAAAATATTGTTGAAAGAACATACCATATATTCTGGTGAAGGAAAGTACACTGAGCATCAGAAATTGAGGACACTTTGTAACTTCCAGTGCACTATGGAACCACCAACTAATAAAACATTTAGGTTAAAAAAACATAATACCAAAGTAGCAAGATCCAAAAGCAAGTTGCACAATTTTGATAACAATCCACTTAGATGCCATACAACTTGGTACAGCACAAGAGAACATAGCTATCCAACTTACAAAACTCTGAAAAATTGATGTAAACAAGCATCTTCCCCTGAGACACTTTCATCTGAATGGTTACCTCCAGTAGGAAAGCCCAGCAGCAAGGGGACTGAAGATGTTGCATAGATCTCAAGCTACTGAATCATGGATCTCAAGCAATTTGGGTTTTGAACTTGCCATGCATTCACTAAGAAGTCAGAACAGGTAAGTTTTTATACTCTGAAATCTGGAAAGAAATCTGGAAGGCAACTGATCTCGTTCTCAAATTAACTCTGGATTACTGAGACTATTTCACATTTTGCAGATTTTATGGAAACTTAATTTCATATTCCCAAAAACAAGACAAGCACATGAGTTTAAGTATCTTTGAAACTTCAGTCTTGAATCTACCTACACCCATACTAAACAGCTTCAGATGCCCAATAGTTACTTCTCAGTAGTAAGCACCATTCTAATAAGGGACAGATCTATTAATGGTGGCTTAGCATCTTCAGTACTATCTAACTTGTAAGTAAAATCTGAGTTTCTGTTAACAGTTTGGGTTTGCAGTTCACAAAAATAAAGAAAATTAAAAGAACCAAAATCAAAGTTTCCACAGCTATTCACAACCCCCAGACTATCAGACTGATTTTTTTTTGGAGAGGCATATTTTAAACTATCAAGACTGCACAACATAGGTTTTCTTAGCACTTGAACCTTTCAACCTTCCTGTCCTTTAACAGCACCACATTACAAGAACAGTAACTTTCCCAATGGAAATCAAGATTGGAGAGGGAAGTGAGAAGCAACTTAGTGTGAGTGTCACAGAACAGGAACTCAGAAGTGAAGCATTGTGGTTGTCACTAAGCAAGTGTTCCTGAAGTGCAGTTTCCCAAAAATGTAAATATTTATGATTCTCCAATGATCGTTACTTTCTTTTTATAAAGTAGTGAATAAATCTCCCCAGTACCATGTAAAAACTAAAACTGAGTACATTTACAAACTGCTGCTTTAAATTCCAGGCATAATTATTTAGTAACTGTCATACAGACCAAGAGCTGGCTCTCACTCCCTGTTACAGAGCTTATCCCTTTATTAACAGAACCCTTTACATCTACTTTATTTGAATGGTGTTAACAAATGGAAACCATGTGGAAAAACCCCATTTCCCAGGTTCTCCCTCTAAACTGCAGAAGCCTACAGTACATCTCACAACCAGACACTTGCCAGCCCACCAGTGGCACAGAACACCACCCCAGGTCCAATTCACAGTGTCAGAACTTTGGGATCCATTTTTCCCTCCCCAGCAGTAAGGCAGCCTGCTGGGACACTGCTGGCTTCAGGCATTTGATGCCAGGTTTGTTTCTGCTCAGTGAGAAGCATTTAAGAAGAGAAGCAGCTGAAGGACAGAACGTGTCCCAGTGCCACCAGCAGCTCCCCAGCCTCGGGCCCTGCGAGCTCCCAGCCCACACAGCTCTGACCTTTCACCTGCTTCTGCTCCATCTCCCTGCCTGGGCTTTTCCATCTTGCAGCCTTCGGGCTGATTTAACCCTTCCCTGTCTCACAGCTACCGAGGTCCCCTCAGAGGATCTCAAGGGAAGGAGGGCAGATAGCACAGAGCCCTGGGGAGCAGTGTGATCCTGGGCTGGGGACATTTTCCCTACACTGTCACTGTGCCTTCTGCTGGAGACACGGGATGATCTCAAGAGACTGGTGTTGTTAGGGAAAGTTCTCATTTGTTTGGAGAAAACCACAGCACAAGAGTTTCAGTCAAGGGTGTAGAGACTGCTCCAGTCCCAGAATAGTCACTTATCTGCTGGCTGCTGCTGCTGCTCCTTGGCAATGCAGGTTTCAGGCTCCCTGGGGTAAGAGATGGAACTAAACTTAGATCTCACAGAGTGCAGTCACTACCATAAGGTCACCCATGAGGAGTGAGTAGCATCAGCACCTTCTGAAGGACTGAAAGACAGAAATTCTTACCACCAAATCACATAGAGAACCCCACTTGGGACAAAGAAGCAGCTTCAGATGTAGCCACATCAGTATTAACTCAAGAGTTAACAACATGGAGAAGGTCCACTTTGAACACTGAATGAAGACCATAAAAAAATAGGAAACAAGTTAACAGGAATGCTGTCCCATGGCTACTCACAGGAACAACACGACTCCAAACCAGAATTTGTAGAACACACCAGCTTGGAGAAATAAACCTAAAATGCACCAGGAGTAAAAGCTGCACATGAGGAGCAAAATAGGCAACGTTTCTTCTCCTCAGCTTTAGGAGTTAAAAGTATTTGTGACTCAGCAAGATCCCCAGTAAAGTGAGTCTAAATTTGGATGTTTCTTCATCTCTGCAAAACAGTTCAGTAAATGCTACAAGCAGATGTCAACGCTGAGGAGAAACAGAGAAATTGTCAAATTTAGATCATATGTATTGTTATTCTCACAGTTCAGAGTTACTGGTAACACTATTTTTTTGCAGCTACAAGAAGCTTGTCTCATTAATCTGCAGTACCAGTTATCAAAGGCTTCCTCTTTCTAGAAACACATTCAAAAAACTTTCCATAGGTCCTTCCTCCAACCATCATGGGAAATAACCAGAGTGACTTTTATCTGTAGGTAAAACTAGTTAAGTTTGTACATACTGCTGGATGCAGAGGCCTAAATTTAATTTGAAAGATTAAATGTAATTAGAACTCTTAGAATTTCCATTTATTACAGAATGGACAGAATAGTTTAATATATTAATCTTAAAATATATTTATCAAAACTGAGTTTAGACTCAAGACACCACTGGTAAAAATAAAAAAACCCACAAACAATCAAAAAAAATCTTATTACATATAAAACTGTCTCTCCTGAGCTCTAATACCAAAGGTAACACCAGATTATCTTCATTGCAGTGCTCATTTCACAGCAAACTCTCCCAACACTGCTATGACAGTTTTTCTAGTACTATAGAAAAATCTCAGTTCATTGATTGAATACTGTCAATTACCACCCTGTTTTCAAAATTTGAATACGGGAAAAAAAGTGGCAACAATTTTTCTTCTGAACAGTTCAACTACTCTAAAGCTCTTGGGCTGCAATCAAAGCAGGACCAAGAATAAGCACAGGTGAAAAGAACTAAAAGTGCACAAAAATAAGGATAGTTTTTGCAATTAGAAAATGACAAAACAGCAGAATACAGGAAGCACCAGTTAGGCAGGAAAAATAAGAATTATCTGTTTATTTCCTTTTCTGATAATGTGGAATATTTAAGTCACTCTCCATCATGCACAAAACCTGAATGGAGATGGGGTAGAACAAGAAAAGGTGTAACAAAGAGTGTGACACATGAAGTATCCTACATTACACAGGAGAAAACACTAAAGAGATCTAGAAATCTTTTTGGAAAAGATAACTATTGCATGATACATCAGAAATCTACAGAAATTACAAACCACTTGAAGAAAGGGAACAGCAAAAGACAATTCTTTCCCTGCCCTTATCTACAGGAGTGGTACAGCAGAGTTAGCAAATAGTAGGTTAAACTGAAAGTGTTTTTTGAGGACACCCCCCAGTGAGACAAACTCTTTTACAAAGGATGTTGGCCTAAAGTATAAATGGGCTTAAAAAGCAACCAAGACAAATTGATGGACAAAGAGTCCAAAAAGTACTATTCGATTGCTTTCCAGATGCAGTGTCTGGCTCCAGAAGTTTCTCAACCCAAAGGCTGCCTTAAAGTGGAAGAATATACCAAAGTGTCACATTGCCTCGTTCTTGTACCCATTTTGGGGTTGGTTTTTTTCATGTCAGAGACCAAGTGCTAGATCCTTGGCCTGACAGAGCACAGCTGTTAGGCACTAAGCAGAATGCTCCTTAGGCACCAGCAGCATGAAGGTTTTATAACCATTTACATGAACAGTTATTACCAGGACTAGATCAAGTATAGTTTGTTTCCTTTAACTTTTGAAAGTGCTTTAGCTTTAAAAAAAAAAAAAAAAATCTGGGTTGTCTTGCATTTTAAGATAATAGTTACATTATTTTGTGGGAATTATTAGAAAGGCTTTCACCAGCTCATGTCACTTGAAGCTGTGATGCTTGCTCATACATAAAAAGCATTACAGTATTTAAAGAGCAACTTAAGAATCTCTTACACTGGTAGTTACACGACTACAAAGAGCACAACATTCATGTTTTAAATTATTCACATACTCCAGTACTTGAAGGATTTGCTATCCTAACAATTCCACCCCTTTTGCCAGATGGACCAACTCAGAGGCTGAGAGAACACATCACAGTTAAGCACCAAGCACAAGGGGAACAATGGGTTTGGGGGCACTCACTTGTGAGGAAGGGCAGGTTCTTCACTGTGCTAACCAACAGTCAAGCAATCAAAAGATTTGATTATTCTAGTCAAGTGTCTATAAAGAAATTGTATACAAACTCTAAGTTTGTATACAAACAGAAGAGAGTCCTAGAGTGCATTTTCTCAACATAATTTTAAGGAACTACTACAAGGTCTGAGACCACAAACAACGGAGGAACCACTGCACACCAAGTCCTGAGGAGCTGCTGCTAAAGCTTTTACAGTTACTATGCTGCTAAACCTCACCCCAAAGCCCTACATCTCCAGCACGTTTATCACTTATGGGAACTGCTGTTGTGAGAGAAGTGATGATCACTGGGGAACACTTGACTAGGGGACTCCCAGTCACAGCTAACAGGCGACACTGCCTTCCCCTCTGGCTCTAAACCAACAGGAACACTGCAGGCAACAGCAAGTCAAGCCCGTTTCCTCCTCGGTGCTTTTCCTCGTTGTTGTCGACAAGGAACTGGCAAAGTCTGGGGATCACAATTCACAGAGACCAATCTAAAACTAAAAGCCATGCCAAAAGGAGTGCTCCCACCTCAGGCAGATATTTCTAATACACCCTATGAGCCAGCAAGTCTAACTACCAAAAATCTGCAACAGCTCCATGGACACTGGTGCCAGTGCAAGGGAGAGAAAGCCCAATCCCACAGCCATGGATGGGACTGGACTTTACAGCAGCCAAGCTTACTGGCAAGTAAAGATGATAAAATGTAACCTACTTGTATTTTTAGAAAACATCTTTTACCCCTCTAAAAAGAGCCCTTTTCCAACATAATTTTAAAAAATACAGCGGTCAATGTTTGTAAATACAGTCGCATGCACATTGTTTAAACTGCTGTCCAGAAAGCTGGAAAGGTGATCTACCAAAGTCATAGCAAGACAATAAAATTTTTACAGCATGCTCTCATAAAAGTATTAACTGCTTTTATTTGATATATGTGCTTGGAACATCATAGACAAGCAGCAGCCAAAACCCCAATGTCATTAAGGATGAGGTTTCATATTACAGAGCAGACAGTCCAACTAGGAACCATCAAAAGGGGCATCCTTCCTGGTAGTGTAGTTCCACCCTCTTCTGGTTAATAACATTTGTCATCTCTCTCAGCCCACAAGCCAATACAGTGAGCAAATATCACCAAAACCCCAGTCATTTAGATAAAAAAGTGGTTTCCTCCACCTATCTTAATTTGCTGTATGAGGAGACAGACAGAAGGGCTGGGGGAGAAGCTGTACCAGTTAGCCTAGTTAGACAACAAAAAGGCTCAACAGTTCCACATGGATTTTCATAATTCACATATCCCAGTGCCAGCCAGGTGAGTGCAGAGTAAACAGTAAAGATGAACATACAAAAAACCCCAAAGGGAACAAAGGGGAAGTGTCATTTACTCAGTCCACAGAAACACAAGGATTAAGAAACATTTGGATTAGCCACTGACTTTCTGAACAGGGAGCAGCAGCATTGTCTGCTTGTCTGGAAACTCTGGGAAGAGTCACTGTCTTTGACTGAAATCTGCAAAACAATAATAAATGCAGCAGAAAAAAAGTACTCACTGCAAGCTTTACTCACAACTAAGCAAAAAGAGAGATGATGACCCAGTCTGCCTTTGCTCCATAGTTTCCTTGTAAAAGTTATTAGTAGCACAGTTTGCTAGTTTATTTGCTGATACTGTTTCCAAGCTAATTTAAAAAAAAAAAAATAAAATAAATGTATATATATATATATATGCACACTCAACTGACTGAATGTAATGTAAGCTCCCAAGCTTAGTCACTAATGTGTCTTAAACTTTTGTCTGGAAAACATCAAAGTTTGTGTCTCCTGTCTCTAGGGACTAACTCATGTTCTGCAATACTAATGACTGCATCACAGAAGCACTGTAAGCTCTATTTTGAAACAATGATAAATATTTATCACTCAATATTGACCATTACTCCTCTCTCACTATCCACCATGATGAAGAAAGATTCTCTCTCCCAGCTCAACCAACAGACAGCCCAAATTCAGAGACCATCAGAGCAGACAACATATGTATTTAAGATACAGAAAACACATCAAGTGGAAATTTATATTAAGATTTTCATTGACTAAATGAATCCGGAGAAGAAAGACCTAAAAGACTCTCTCAAGAGACTTTTTTTCTTTCCTACATAATGTAGTCAATGTTATTTTTCATATTGAAGAGTAAAAGCACAAAGCAAAGATAATCAGATTGAAATGCCAGTTATATCATGGAGCTTTTGCACTTGCGTGTTAAATTTAATGGAAAAACTCCTAATTAGCCACAGTTCCTACACAGTATTCTCCTTGTCATTCCTGTCAAAAGAAACTATCCCAGAAGAAGGAAGATTGACACCGTCCTGCAATGAATTACTCAGTTACAGCCAGATCCCAGCTCTGAAGTAACAGCTTGAGTGTCACCCTCACTACCTCCTAACAGGTTACCAAATCCATTTGCATTTAAATCCAAGGAAATGTGTGCTTAGATCAAGTGAAAGAGTAACTAGAGCTCACAGAATGGAAAGATGTATTCCTCCTTCATTTGTAGGCTAGCAGAAGAAATGTTTGCCTAGCCCCCAAATATGTTGAGGAATATTTTTTTCCCAATTACTGGAGTTTTCGTTTGTACTCAACTGAAATTTGTGAGTTGCAAGGGAGTTTTCTTGGTTTGTTTTTCCATGAGAAGAGGTACATCTAACTTGTAGTCAGAAACCAGAAATGCAACAGAATCCCATTCAAGGTATAGAGACCAGCAGCAGCAACAAAGCAGCAGCAGTCTGGGTTTAGTATTGGTTGCAGAAGTCCAAAGCTCTTCCTAAACTGGATCTCAACACAGGCTACTTGCTTGCTTTGCCCACTTGACTGTCACTTACAATAAAGCAATCAAGGAGAAATGCTCTCAGGTATGCTCCCATGTACTAGGAATGAACTCAAAAGTCCCGTAGATACATCCTCAGAAAGTTTTCATGTCCAAAATACTGGGCTTCTTTTTCCTACCCAGACCTCCCCAAATGAAGTTTCACAGAGTTTCCTGAGCAGTCCTTTCCCCCACAACTCCAGGCTTTTCAATTCCTTAGTTAATCATCACAGTTCAGGCCACAGACAACAAGAAAACAGATTTATCAAAACTCTGAGCCAGCTTTCCCATTTGCAACATGGAAACCAACATCACAAAAGAAATTCAACAGACTGTACTTCAGGTTTCTAAAAGATGAGGTTTTTTCTCTCTGTAGATTGAAATCTCCTAAACAAGCTGGTGCAAGTACCATTCTGGTGCTCGTAGTTTAATTATTTTCTTATGCAGCTAAAACAGGTTTTAGGGTTTTTTTTTCTTTTAAGCAGCATGATATTCTCATACTTGAAACAAAAACAAACATTTAGAGAAGGAACAACAGAGACATGATTCATCAAGTATCTAAGCTGTTAAACTGTTATCAAAGGAAACAAGTAGAGCAGCAAGGCCAGCCCATCTGTTTTGGAAGGTATCAAAAGATTATTCCTTCAACTACACTTGGAAGGCATCAAGACACTCATCTAAACCACCAGCCATTCCTTAGATTTGAAACCTAAAGTACACAAAAGATTTCCAAATCTGTCTGTATGCCCAAGAGTTGCCTTAAAATTCATGCTGCAGCAGCCAGCCCTGTCCTATTCCCTTCCCTTTCCCAGGTGGGTGTGCTGAAGTCATGAAGTCTGGGTGCTCATACCAAAAGATTAACACTACTGCTTTTCACTTCAATCATCAAAAAGTTCCAGAGAGTTACTTTGAAACTTAGCCTCGATTAACAAGCAAAGCCCTAGTTAACCAATGACTGTTTACCTTAAACTAAAGCAAAACTCATGTATTTGAAGACCTTCCCACAAATGCCAGAAAAAGCTAGCATGGCCCTGAACCATCACCTGTACTAAATGGAAAAGCAAATTTTGTATCACAGATTTATTTAGTTTCAGCATTTTGCTTCTAACGAGGGTTTCCCAAAGAGGGGGATGAGAAACAGAATAGATTAAGAACTCAGCATTAGGAAGATAGCAGAAAAGCAAAAAGCTGAAAGCTCCAAATGAAGTAGAACTTGACACTAATGTCAACTCACTTAGCACTGGTAATTTCAAAGAGGTTTCAGCTTTCTCAATCAGTTCCTTCAGTCTCCATAAGCTGTACAGACTGCCTAAATACTACTGCAATAAGCACTTTAGAAATATCAAGCACTATTGAGAGAGTAGTAATCCTCCTCCTTCAGAGAGAAGTTTAGTCATGGTTGGAAAACGAAAATTGACCATTTAATCCCAGAGATTTACACTGCATTTCTAACTCAGATCTCAGTCTTGTGGAAGCTTAACAGACCCATTGTTTGACCATGCTGAGAACTGTGGAAAAGGGGGCTAAGGTTGCTGCAGCTGTACTTCACAGCATCCAACAGATTTTTATGCTATTTGATAGGATCATTTTCACTTCACATTGTCCATATACTATATTATAAAATTTCATCTTATACCCTTTCTTTTAAGTTAGATACATGGTGAGCTCTGCTCCACTTAGCCTTAATGGATGAGCATTCTAGTCTGAACTTCCTGGAAAGGTTAAAAGAACCTGTAGTCTAAACACTTTATTACAGAAAGAATGGAAATCAGATTCACTTGACAATTTACACCACCAAAGAAGCAAAATACATTTACTTGAAACGTTTTCTGATTTCTCACAGAACAAAGTTTAATACAAGAAAGTATTACACCATTACCATAAAATAACTACACTGACAACATCACTGTTTTGAAAGCCCTGTAATTCTGTCTTTGTATTTGATTTCTTGCTGATGATTATGGCAGAGTATAAAGATGTTATCAGGTTTCTCTCAGATGAGCAGAAGGCAAACACAGTATCTGCTGCCTTCTCCCCACACTCCAGGCTCAGACTCTTTCCCACAGAAAACTAATTTAGTTCCTTTTGTATTTCTGCCCCTCCTTCTGCATACTCTCTCCACAATGACCATTTCCCAAACCATTCCCCCAAACCTCTGAGTGAAGAATAAACTATATTTTGATTTGCAAGAGCCATCTCTGTCATTCACAGAAATAAAAAGTGAGAGGCAGACAAATGTGGTCCACGTACCTAGAAGCATAGCCTCATCTCACAGTCCCAAATTGCCAACTGGAGGCCAAAAAGGTTGGCTGAACTGTATTAAATCACTTTAAAACAACTTCCAAATTTTAGTTTCATGATTGGGCAGTTTGTTGTTAACTACCAGTCCTGAAATCAGAGTATCTGACTGATACTTTGAGGACTTGGATTCTAGTCCAGGTTCTGTTTATCAGCCCAAAGCCATGCAGCAGAAGTGTTTCAAGAGCAGAACTCAGCTTCCCCTACTACAAGATGGAGACACTTTCCTTTCCAAAGCACACTAAATTCTACTGCTGAAAGCATTTATAAATTATTACAGTATTTAACTGTAACTTCTATTGCTTAGACAACCTAAAGAGAAAAGGATCTCAGACTCTTTTTGTTTTCAGAAATCACTTTCTTGAAAGCCTCTGTTACTGCTTTAAACCAGTAAACTAACAAATAAGTCACTGGCAGTACCAAAATAAGCATTAAGACCTCTAAAATCAGGCCCCTTATTTCTAGGTGTATAGATAAAAACTTGTAACACTCTCCTTGCTTACATCACTTCAATAAAAGAGAAGCTTCTAAGCTCCAGCTTTCTTGCAGTTAACATATTCCTGCAATGTACGTACACACTTCTGAAACTGGACTTAAAAATGGAAAAGAAAGTTAGTCAGCAACTCACTCCCAGAAGCAAACACCATTCATGGAATAGCAGCATTCTTAAAAACTAAAATCATTGTGCATGTGCACTTATTAAGTGCATAGAAAGCTTCTCTTCAAAACTAACAAAAAAATAATTCAGAAGTAACTCATCATCTGTAACTTGCACAGTTCCCTTTAATTTTCTGTGCAGTCCTACAGAGCCCATGTAAGAATGGAGACAGCCCTACAGAAAACTACAGGCAGGAAAACAGCAGTTCTTTTAGAGGAAGACTATGAAGATGAAGAAGGTATTCCTAATGAGCTTTTTATGCATCTTTAGGTAACTTCTGAATATGATCACTTCTACCTGCACAGGGCATGAAGGCTTGTTTACCATAAAAAACCAGCAACTGTCAAGGCTGATTTTTCTCAATCACCTGAAAACCAAAGGCTCTACCTGTTGGCACTATCAATCACCTTTATGTTCTCCATTCACTAGAGAAATATATTACAAACACGATGAAGCCTGCATAGGCATTGAACAAAAACTTTTTTGCAAGGGCACCAAAAAACGTTATTTCCATTTCAGAGCTATGCTGGATAAAATCCCACACTAGCCAGTTCCAAGGGCCTATACTTCCTTTCTTCTAAGGAGGTACCAAGTAATAATCACTTGCAGCTACAATACCCATATGGAGACCCATTTCTTGTCCTTTCTCGAGGTGCACAGAGTCGGGGCATGAAAATCCTTCCTTAATTCTTGAAATCCTGAAGTTTCTCCAAATTTGACTTAAAGGATGCTCTCATCACGTTTTTTTCGGGAGCCCAGACCACACCTATATCCTCTTTCCTCTGCGTTTCCACAAAGCTTTTCTCAATCCTCTTTGCAAGGAAGTTTCCTTTGGTTTTGTTTGTTTTTTTTTTTTTTTTCTTTTCACGGCGAACTTCTGACGGATAACGCTGGAAAGCCACCGAACCGAGCCTCCCGCAGCCCGCCGGCAATCGCACAAAAGGCTGACGCCTTCCCCAACACCTGCACCATAGAAACCCCCTTTCCCGAGGAGACGGCGCATCCGAGAGCTGCGGCGGAACGACCCGGGGAGGGAGGGAAGGGGGGATGAAGGAGGGGGGAGGCAGCAGCCGCCGCCCCGGCCCAGCTCACATCCTTTTCCGACGGCGATTTCTGGCCACGACCCAAACTCCCGAAACTGCGGGATGTGTCGGCGCCGGCCTCCAGCCCCGACCGCCCCATCCCCCCGTCGCGGTTCCCTTCCCACCCCTCACCTTGAGGATGTTCTCGTAGATGGTGGCCCGGAACTCCAGCAGCGCTTTCTGATCGAACTCGCGGCCGTGGATGATCCGCATCTGCTTGAGGAAGGTGGATTTGCCGCTCTCGCCGGCTCCCAGCAGCAGGATCTTGACCAGACGCCGCACGGCCCGTCTCTCCCGGGCCAGCATCGCGNGGGGTTTGGCGGTGCCTGAAGCGGGGGCAGCGGGGCCGGGATTGGCGTGGGCGGGAATTGGGGAAAGAACGGTGACTAAAAGCCGTCAGAGTGCTGCTGGGGAGCACCAGACTGAGGGGGTGACTGTTGAAAAAGTCAGGCAGTGACGTATAGAAATGCGTCATCGGTGACAGCATGGAGCGATGAGCACTCCAGCATCCGCAGATGGATCAACATCCAGATCCACAGAGACGGGTTTTGAACCGTACAAAGACGTCCCAGGGGCTTCCTCCCGAGTGGCTCTGGCATTGGAATGGCGGCAGCCGAGGTCCAGCCTGGGCCCAGGGGGCGAGGGGTCTGCACCCCCTGCTCCACCTCACAGCAACTCGGGAGGTTCCTGTGTGAAATTCAGGTTTTTTAAATTAATGTCAGGTGTAATTTCTTGTTTATAGTTGCATATTGAAGCAATCCGGGGCTGATGATGAGGTGAGGATTAAAGTATCAATGTACACATCTGAAAGAAAATCGCCTTGGTCTCCTGATGAGGTACTGGAGGCAAAAAAACCATTTTCAGCAGCAGCTGGTGTGTGGTCACCTAGCTGTGTCTGGGATCCCAGACCTTCTGGCTGTGTTACAGGCAGACACATGTCCTCAATTCTATGAGATTATATGGTCCTTTCTGTACTACCTCTTGTCTGTGCCTCCAATTGTTCATGCTATAAACATCTAATCCAGTTTAAGCTTCAGCTAACTTGTCCTGCCTATGTACCAAACACTGGGGCAAGTGCCACGGAGAGCTGAGAGAAACTGCTAAAATGATAGATTACATAGGAAGTTTAAGGTTGTGAAAAAGCCCAGAAAATTAAGGACTCACAGGTTTAGAAGCAAAAACAAAGACAAAACCTTTCATGGTAGTGAGAATCCTGTGTAACTTGTAATCACATTCTGATGCTGTTGTCAGTGCTTTCCTGAAGAACATGGCTTTTGCTCCTTACCAAGAGGAGACACTTAAAAACTCCTTTAGGTATTGCAAAAGTCAGAAGAACAGCCCAACAGTCATGAGCCATTCATTACAGCACAGAGAAACTTTCTCAAGAAAGTTGGTTGGGGTTTTTTTTTTGAGCACCCTGCTCTAGTGGAAGGTGTCACAGGCCATGCAGGGGAACTAGGGGATCTTTAAGGTCCCTTCCAACGCAAACCAGTCTGTGGTTCCATGATTTTACCCTTCGATTGCAGTTCAATGCTCGGCAGCAGCTGACTGCACGGTATCACGGCTGTAATTCAGCGGTGTCTCCACTGGATGTCACGGTTGTCCTACAAGAAGACAGTCAGACCAGCAGGATGGAGACAAAACAACCCCCGAGTCCCCCAGACTCTGTAGGCCTGATTTTCGGAACAGCTGAGCACTCAGGACCCCCGCTGGAATCCACAGATGCTAAGCTGCCTGCGAATCAGACCCTCTGTAACTGTGAAGTGCCCAGATTGGTATTTTCGGATTAGCTCAGTTACTCCTGCCCCGCTAGCTTTGGCTGTGCCCTATTTGAGGTCCTCTTCAGACTTCAGAGGTTCTAAAGAGGTTCTGGCAGAGAATTCAAATAACTGTGAAGTCCAACCCCTGCGACAGACCTGCTACATCTGTGGGAGTGAGATGATGGTGTACAACAAACTAATCAAACAGTTGCCAGACGTCCTGAGTTCACTATGCATTCATCCATGAAAGCAGCTTTCAGCAGCTCACATCTAATTGTCAAAAGGAAAACCACCCCTCCCTCTTTCCCCCGCAGCACTGTTGTTCCTCATCTAATCGTTCAGAAGCTGTTCTGAAACCAGGACAAACCAGAATTCTGTTTACTACCAGAGAGCTGAAGCACAGGGCTTCTGCTGCTTTGCTGAGGGCCTGGGCAGAACCTCACAAATATACCTTATGGTCCCTATTGATATTTTGTTATGAGATGATCCCAATCGATATTTCTGCAGATGTTTTCTTATGACCTTAAGCAAGAGGTCTAAGTGCCCCAGGAAAAGATTGTGAGAGATGTGTTTGTAGTCAGTCTCAATGCCTTCCCTTTCTCTGTTTCCTCATTATCTGCCCAGTTCCATGCATTGAGGATTCCAGTTCACCTCCTTTCTTTGGACTTTGACTGAAACAAAAAAAAGAAATTGGTACAAAAGAAAACAATCACTTAATTTTTCTATTCCTTCTTTTACTTTCCCAGTTGTCCAGCTTTACCTTTTTTCTATTTCTATGCCATTTTCCTTTTCCTCATCTCTGTTCCTTTAATTCCTCCTCTCTTTCTGCTGAGATGAAGAAACACTCACACAGCTGCTTCTATTTCTCCTTCCTTCATCTGCCATAGATATGGAAAGAGGGAAGAAGACACTTAGAGATGGAAGTAGAAGATTGTAGGATAGAAAGAGGGAGTCTCGGAAATATTATTTCCATTTCCCTTCTTGGCTACAAAGCAACCAAATTATGAGTAGAAAATGGGAAGATTTGGGGGAAAGGCTGGACCATGAACTTTTGAGGCCCTGACCCTGAAAATAGCAGAAGGCTAAGGCTGAAAAGCTGTATGGAGAAGCCAGGGGGCACATAGACCTTATTGCAGATGGGGGTGACATCTGGGAAGTTCCAATAAATGAAGAAGCAGCTACAGAAGAAGTACTGATAGTGAGCTCTGGTCAGGAAGTCCCTTTTTCTGCTTACAGAAAGGCCAGGAGAGGACATGGCCTCACTGAGGAATGCTGGCAGCACAAAGTCCATCAGACAAAGGCTGAGGTGCCTGACCTTGGTTCTCTCTCTGTGTTTCAAGCCTCACTTGGTTCTGCCTGGGTCAAGTCTGGAGAGGATATGTGGATTCAGCTGTTGAATGGATGCAGAACTATCATTTCAGTGTCTTGAGGCTCATAGTTGAAAAATCCCAGTCTCCCCAAGTCCCCACTTGGATGATGGCCCATTCTTTACCCAATCCACTGTGACCCAGAGCTTTAAGGCTGTGTTCTCTCCTTAGAAACTGTATTGTCAACACCAGAAGAGGCATAGTGTGAAAGAGGTGCTACCACTTCAGCTGAGGATGCAGGTAAGGGACCCTATAAGTATTACATATCCAATATTTGCCCATGCTTGGGTCATGGCTATTGCTTTCCTGAGCACTACCATATGTTGGCACTGCCAGAAAGAATATTTTGCCAAGTGAAAACGGGGTGCAAATAAATAAAAAGGAGGATACAAATAAATAAAAAGGAGGATATGCATATTTTGTTGCAGTACAGCATCATGCAGCAATAATCAGAGCTGGTGCTAATGTAATTTAAACTTCAGCATTTAGGTGGGAACCTGGCAATCTTAAGACAACAGAAAGAAAAATTATGCCCTAATGGAATCACCTGAGTTGATAAATCATCCACCTTGTCCTCTCTGACCACTGTACTAGAAGAACAAACTGAGTCAAAATATTGAACTGCTGTTACTACAGGGCAGCAGCATTCCTGGCTTATTCTGACTTATTTAAAGACATTGGGGCCCTTGAATTTCTTGTTGTGCATTCAGGTAGCAAAGCTTCTAGATCTGAAGAAGATTTATGATCTAAACTCCTTTTGCTGCTTCTCTGTTGTTGAGCCTGTGACTCTCTTTGCCTGAGGAGGTGCTGGAGTTTATATGCACTTCAAGTCCTTCCCTAAGCTGGTAGTTTTGTCATGTTAAAAGAGCCATATTCTGCTTATTGCATTCTCAGAGGTTTTATATGGCTTTTTCAATGGCCTTCTCTCCCACAGCAGAACAAAACAGCAGAGAGAGACAAAATGAATAATGTTCTCATGTGGAGGAATGGAACAAGAATAGTTCGAACAGATCAACTATTTTCCAGTCAAATCATTAAGTATATTGGAATCTTCTAGAACTAATATTTTTGTTTTGTATATTTGCTGTAGGTATTGAGATCTTTTATTGGATTTTTTCTGCAAGACTTTATGATGACTACTGTAACACGATTTTTCTCAGAGATCCCAATTTTTTGAAATGATTGCACTCAACTTCATTGAATCCAAGGAAAACTAAAGTAGTTAGGTATCTCTCAAGAAAAAACACACTTACTAGGCAATTTATATCTCAGTATTTGCCTTGTCTCTTTTAACATCGCTTTAATATACAGTTGTTTGGGACACACATCCATTTTTTTGATCCAGATTTACCTGAACTCATTGGGCTTCCAACCATTGACATCAAGACATAAACTAGGTCCAGACAAAGAACTAGAGAACCATGAGCTGCCTTGTGAGGGTAAGACTGGAAGAGAAATGGACAACCAAACAGTGCTTTCAAATTATAGTTGTTTTGTTCCATTTTTCACCTGCTTTTTAACTATTCCTTCCCCTTTGCTAGCTCTGTGAGTACAGCTTGCTTCATGTTGTTTGTGAGTTCACAAATGTGGATTCTCTTAGTGGTGCCACTGAGCAGTAAGAATACCAAATTATGCCAGAGCTTCTTTTAGTAAATTTGTAGCCACGTTTGTTTTTCTTTCCCATGTGGTATTTTCAGCTTCTGTCCCACAGAGGATACATTACTCATATACATAAAATATGTGAGTTGTGACACTTCATGTTGTTAATTTTCAACTATTTTCAGACTGCTTGACAGTCGCCTGTTCTCCTTCAGTACACACCAGCACACGAGTGGCTTAGTTTACTTTCAAAACACTAAACCTCATGTTAGTCTCCAAACAATTAATTATTCAGAGAAGACAAACATATTTTTAACCCAGCCTGTGGCTTTTCTCTTTACTACATGCAACCAGACATGAGCTGTATCATTCCAGGCATGTCCTGGCTTTAAATTCTTAAATGAAGTTACTGTGATCACCCACAGGGATGGGGTGCTTTGGTTCTGGGAGGACAAAAAGATCTGAAAGTGAGGTTCTGTTCAAAGGTGTTTCTTCAGAGGGCACAGGAGTGGGGCTGTGTCTCCACGGCCCTTGCTTTTGAGTTCTTCACCTGGAGCACAAAAGGAGAGAACAGGCACATGGAGGCTTCAGCATTTGTCCTGGCATCCAGAAAATCGTGGCATCTCAGAAACAACTGAAACCCAGCCATAAGTCCTAAAAGTGTTCAGGTCTCTGATTTTGAGTACAAAAGACAAGCCGTAAATAATTTTGTCAGTTCAGGCACATGGTTCAGTTTGTCATCTGGGTTGTCAAACATTATCAGAAAACAAGATGAGTGACATTAAGAGGGGAAAAACAAAGCACAAATCTAAAAAGTGCAAAACCAAAGAAAATGGAGCTCCCGGAGAACAGAACCTGACATGTTGGCTGCCAAGCTATGCCCATTTTTTTCTGCATTGTTTTTAAAATGACTTTTCATCTGGTGATGCAGAACCAAATATCTCCACGAGTAACATGTAGCTCCCCAAACTCATAGGAAATTAGCGAGCTTTAATGAAATTTATGCATGGCTTGCTCTTGCAGTTCCACATCTAAAGGGAAAACAGATGTTCTCTTTAGTTATTCTCTTCATGTCCAAAGGAAAGCTGTTAGTTACATTTTTTTTGTTTGTTTGTTTCTAAAAAGACTGGTGCTGAAAAGGTTACAAATGATGCAATTTTTACAGTCTTACTCCAAGGCTCTCTGCTAACCTGAACTGCTGAGGTGACACTTGCAGATGCCTGTCATCCACTTACCAGCCTCATATTTCTTCACACCTACACTTCAGGATGAATAAATAGAACAGAGCCCACAGTATTTGCCTGACACCATTAATGGGCTGGCAGGTCAGGCTTCCAAGCCCTCTGGCTGAAAGCATTGTGCAGTTTCTCAGCCTGGGTTAGTCTGGAAGGAGAGGCAGAATGCTCATCTGAAAAGTGAGCCATTAGAGATGGCACTTAATGGGTCTCCCAAAGGTTGCAGAAGGAAGAAGAAAAAAAACCTCAGATTCCTCACCTCCTTCACCTGGCTCCCTTCCCTTAACACTTGTTTTGCCTTCTGGCCACGTGATTTCCCACATTGCAGATGGACAAACTATTCTCTTTCCCTTTTTGCACAAATAGTTTCAAGATGTGCAAAAACTTTGGCACTCTTGCAAGTCCCACCCACTGGTGCCATGGGTGCATGGATCCACATGTATCTGATGTTCCTTCTTGGCTTTGCAGGTGGGTGTGGAACACTGAGGCTTTCAAAATGCTAATTCATGGGGCTGCTGTATTTTTTTCTACACGTTTATTCATTGTTCCTTGAATAGGGGGGATCCCAAGCCTTTCTTACTGCTTTGCAGCTACCAAGCGGCCATTAATACAAAAAGCTGGTCCCTGTCAACAAAAAAATGTCCCAAAAGAACAGCAAGCCCAATAAATGGTAGCTGTTAGCTTAATAGTCTTTCAAAGTATTATCCAAACAATCCTTTTTAGCCAGTGAATGTTCATGGTCTTACAGATAATATGAAAGGAGGCTCATAAATGTGACTATAAGCTAATTAGGAATTGTTCATTTGCAAAAATGGAGAAAGAAGGGACTCTGTCACATACAGAAATTATAGCAAATGGTGCAAAACCCAGGCAGAACGAATGCAGAGGAGAGCTGGCAGGAACTAACCAGATGAGTGATCAGCATTTTATTCAGATGGTGCCTCAGCCTGCACCCAGAGGAGATTAAGTATCCTGTCCTCTCAGGGTAGAGGAGGAGAAATAAATCAGGTTTTACCACAAGTGGGGTGGCAGGGAGTTAATTAGGAATGGAAAAAATATATTTCAGTTTCCAAAGGAATAAAAAATGAGGAAATGCAGGAACTAAAATACACTGAAAACAGGTTGGAACCCACCTGGGAAACAGTGACTGAGAATCCTGCACAGGGAGTCTGGAGTCACAAGGGACTGCACACAACAGGTGATTTGGGCAGCTCAGCTGAAAGCTGCCATCCAGTAGCCAAATGCTGTTGCTCTGAGTTGTCATAGGGAAGCAGACATCTCCCATGCCTTGTCTCATGTCAGAGTCTCTCCAACAACAAAGCATATAAAACAGGCAAGGTTGCATAAAGAAAAAAAAAGCACCTTAGATTTCCTCTCAGAGTAGTTTTTTTAAAAACCACGGTTCTCATTAAAGTCCACAGGAATTGCTCTACATCTCTTGAAATTTGCCTCCCAGGATCTGTGCAAAACTGGAATGAGACAGATACTGCCATTAAACCAAGAAAAGCGATGCAAGAAAATGAGCAGAAGCCACAAGAAGCTTCTGTGGTGAAGTGGTGAAGCCACCTTATTGCCCCATGTTTGGTGATTTCCATTAATGACTTAACAGTAAAGCTCAATGAAATGAGTAATAGACAGGGACACATGCCAGCTAGGGCTCTGCTCTGTGTTGTTGGAACACATAAATATGGATACATTAAAACAGGAGAAACTTTCAAAGGCAATGCACCATTTTTTTTTTTTTTCCCCATTCCAAGCTGAGGGGAAATGTGTCTGGGGTGTGTACATCTCCAGTTCTGATGGAGATCAGTTCCTAACTGTGAGCCACGAGTCCCATGTCAGTCAGATGAACAACAACCACCATGCTTCTAGGAGGGATAAAGGCTTCTCTTTTCCTCTGAGTTTAAACTGTGGGTACAAGTGGGTCTGGGGACATATTTGCCTTGCAGGAGGCAAAGTCCTGGCTGTCAGCTGATGGGTGACATTCTGCCTCTGTGGCAAATGACACAGGTCCTGTGGCATGCTGGTCCAGATCTCCTGACATCCCCTGTTTGCCAAGAATGCCATAGGTTGCAGATCACTGCTCAAGAGGAAAGGCTTGTGTGAGAATGAATGCATGAACATGGCCTCTGGCTGAAATATTTAATCAATGTTTAAGAGACTTTCTGCTACCAGTGAAGATCAACATTCCTCATCTGGGGTAAAAGCTGGGAGTCACATTTCAACAATATATTTAGAGAGCATCAGTATATTCAGGTGGCATCTGATGATGCAAGAACACAGTCTGGTCAATCATCCTTCCAGTAATTTAGGAGGGTGCCAAGGAAGGAGTCCTGGCTTTTGACTGTCTCTGTACTTGTGATTTATACACCGTGTCATTTTGAGCTTGTTGTTTGCTTGTAGCTTTGGGCTGACAGTTCCCCGATTCCAAAGGCAATTCATCCCCTGAGAGAAAGCAGAAGAACAATGCTCAGTTCCTGTAAAACAACAGTGCTTCCCCTCCCGCTGCTGTCAGAATGCAGGGATTAGATGCAGAATAATGCAGTCCCTGATCAAACCTGCAGCTGTAATTCAACCTCTGGACAGTGCTGATGCCATAAATTTGTGGAGAAAGTGCAGCTCAAGCGATTTGTGAACAAGAGCTGGTGAGTCCAATTGAATTACAGTTGTGGGAGCAGCCGGGATCCCCCTGCACCGAATCATTACTAATGAGAGCCAGAGAATGATCACTTACAATGTTAATGAAATGGAATTTTAATTTATAACCTTGGCTAGAAGAAGAGGAAGAAATACACAACGGGTATTTGTGGGTGAGAGGGCAGAAGTACAACCAGACACCCAAACTAAGTGGAAGGAGAATGCATTCTCCTGGAAGAGACAAGATAACATTTTATATTCCAAAATATATTCATATTTTAGCAAATGGTTTTGATACAGTGAGCACTGAAGAGAGCTCTTTATCACAGTTCTGATTACAAAAGAGCTCAGAAAGAAACTACCCAAATATGTTTTCTTGGATCCATTTAGGATTCTCAGAAGAAGGGGAACTGTTTAGCTGATGCTCCAGCCATCAGAGCCTATTGTTTTGGCATGAAATCAGCAGAATGGTAACTACAAGCACTACTGACATAACTGTAATCAATAATCACATGGAACCCTTTTTGAGCAAGTCTTCCAATTTCAGCAGTGAGTGGTTATTCAGTCTTGGAAGCAAAAGCATAATTAACACTAAATGCTGATTTAAATAGAATAATGTTTCTTACTGTTTCCTGTGCTGAGGTATCACTCTGCTATTTAATATCCATATTAATACTGCACTGGTTCTACTAGGACTAGAGTAAGGCTTAGGGAGCTTGAGAAATGTGGTTTATGATGTTAATCTCAGATGTGTAAATGTGAGGAGAGAGGTGGAAATATAGAGAACTGGAGTAAGGAAGACAACATGGATGAATAAGGGAGTCTTTGTGGCTCACAACACAGGCCACACAAGTTTGAGAACTCCTAATATGAATCTGCAGTTCAGGGATGATTAGAAAAGGGTGGGATGTACAATGAAAGGTCTGAGGCTTGGGGTTTGCAACAAGGGTCATACAAATCAGGCAAAGTACTGGAGAGGTGCTGAAAAATGATCATGTTTCTGACTTTGCATTTGTTTTATAGAAGGTAAATCAATATCTCTTCACCCCGGTGCACTTGTATCATATGGCTTTCTGGTACAAGGTGAGCAGGGCTTGAACATGTCTCTTCTGAACTGAAAACAGCTTAATCCAAAGAAATGTTTTCTACAAAACATCTAAAAACCTGTATTGCCTCATGCCACAGGGTGATGGGACCCAACCCAGCATTTTATTGTACGACCCTGGAATGAGCAGATAGAAATTATTACTATTCAAATAGTAAAACATGCAAATTGAGTGGGAATCCAGTGCTATTTGCATATATTAAACTATTTTGTTAAAATGAAGAGTATTAAAATGAGATTTGCTATACAAGGGAGGATTTTCAACGACATAGGGTGGTTTTAATGTGAAAAACGTTATAAAAAGAGGTGGCTAATAATGAAGGGTCATTCTCTTCTTCTATGTGTCACGAAATTATTTCACATCAAAGTGTTTTGTCATGCACACTCATTTACTCAGACTCTCATTGCCTAATTGATTTTGGAAACCCAACCTGGAACACGTCACCACTGGAGGGAGACATCAGGCTTTTAAAAAAGCTCTAAAACTTCTGCTGGCACAAACGCACTTCAGTAAGAAAGGGTGAAAAAAAGAATCGTTAGCAGTACAGCTGCTGTATTTGATGCAGGCTGGACACAGTAAATCACAGGTTCCAATAACAATAATAATAGAGCATGAAGGAAACAGTGCCAGATTAAGAAAGATACTTAATGTTTCCACTCTGATCAATACTGCTCAAGTGAATCCTGTCCAGGTGTCTGAATTAAGTCCAGGTTAAATCCACCACCAGTATCTGTATATTCTCCTCCCTTCTTCCTCACTCCCTCCCACCACTCACAAGCTGTGCTTGCAAAAAAGCCACATTTGTGATGTTGAACTCTCAAGCTGATATTTCCTGACCCTTTATCTGACTGTGACCTTAAGTGTGACCAAAAAATATTCCTGTAGATGGCATTATTTTAGTTTTCACTTAACCCCTAGTGGCCTAGTGGCCTATTTTACAATCATTCAATTACCCCTACTGCTGCTTTAAAAAAAAACAACAAAAAACAACCCTGTCAGAAAATATTTAATAGAGCTCAAGGTCATCAGCTGCAGGAGGATAGGGAACCATCAGACAAGCTCCAAGTCAGCACTGTTGGGCAACTGACAAGTGTGTGCATGTAGTTCAGAGAGGGGCCAGGGCATTCCAGCTCACCATCTTCTGCTCTGAAAACCAAAGGTTTCTTCTAGTAGAACTAAAGAAACAGCTCTCCTATTAAAGAAAAACCCAAACAAAAACCAAAAAAGCAATTCTACCTGATGTCATGCAGCTTGTTCCCAAAGAGGAGAGTGTTGCACATGTCTGCACAGACTCATTCTGCTGTGTGGTGCCCACAGGTGTGTTTGCACATGCACACCAACATCCACTCATTCTGCTTAAGTTACAAAAGAGCATTTCAGCAAGATAAAACATGTGATAAGAAAGAAATTCCTGTGTGAGAGACTCTCACATTTCCAGTAACAGTGAAGAGCCCATGGAAAGTTTCAGCTCAGCTGACTGTTTTGCTTTCTGCTATGAATTTTATTAATGACACATGCTGCCACCTGCCAGCTGCCTCCTCACTCCTGAATGAGGCTAAATATAAAATTATTGTAGAAAATGAATTGTTTTTTTCAAAATATATTCACATCACCTCCCCATGCAACTGCATCTGATACCTACAGTTGCAGCCAGCCATGGGTTTCCTGTTGTACTCATCATAGAACGGGGCAATTTTAGAATAATAATAGTTCAAATAAATCTTTAGAGTGAAATCAGAGCTGTGCTGAAAATAGGAGCTTCACCACAGATTTTGATAGTTTGTTTCGGCAGTTTTTAAGGAACTTTTGGTTCTCAGTGAGCCTCATTTGTGGAATGGAGATGATTAATGCAACCCTACAGCATCTGCCATCCTTTGTCATTTTGTTGACCCATGCATTACCTTCCATAAAGCACCACATACCTCCTGACAGTAATCATATGGGGATCTTTTAGAAGTGCTGGCTGAAATTTGCAAGATGCAGCTTGTGAACAGTGATCTAAGACCTAGGAAGAAGCAGGAAAAAACATGCATCATCATCACCATCATCTCCATTAATTTCACTGCAAGACAAAGCCTCATCCTGAAACCAGCAGATTGCCCTGGCCTGAGCATATGCATGTGTCTGTCTGACATCCTCTTTCATTATGCCTTTTAGCTGCTGTAGCTAAAGGTTCTGGAGAGGGCTGAGAATTTGTAGGATGTCATCTTGGAGATGTAATTTTCAGATGTGCTCAGTATCCATGACTCTCATGGATTTCCCCAGGACTCTACCTGCAGGACTTCACGCACTGGTGGAGTCTAATTATCACAAATCTCCATATGTTTTTTTAAGGCAGGGAAGGTCAAGGCTTCCTTGGTGGAAGAACCTACTGTTCTGACCATCATAATAGAAACAGCAAGAGCTGAAAAGGAGAGAAATTCAAATAGGTACCCCTACTGCAAAGCGTACTTCAATCTTCCTGAGGTATAAAAAGTAAATAGTGGTAGTAAAATGTGATGGGAAAATCAATTGGAACAAATGAAGCACTGTCTGTGCTGTATTCCAGCTTCTCTGGCCCATTGTTAGTGCTTTAACTAATAAACAGCAATCTGATAATGAGCAAATCAACTAAGCACCAGGATATGGCAAAGTAAATGGTGCAGACGTGCTACAGCAGCAAAGATAAATCTCACCAGCATAAAGTTAGTTTTGGGAGAGTGCTTGGCTGTTCAGGGAAAGACCATTACTACAGCAAGGTGGGCAGTGCTTGAAGGGCAGAGCTGTTTGGGAGAAAAACTGCTGTAAGTCACTGAATTTGATGTTATATTTATAAAAGTGCACTTAGAACCAGGCATCAATGTTTCATGCTCATTTACTAGAAGTTTACCCCACTGGCTTCCTCCAGGGTGCCAAAATGAAGGCAACAACCAAAAATTGGCTCTTCAAATTTATTTTATTTTAACAATACAGTAATGTTACTATAAAGAACTCCAACTAGGTCAGAGTCAATACCCAGCTTAGTTCCTTCTGGTGCTGATTTAGCCAGTACAGAAAAGTAATGGGACTGTGTTGATAAATCAGTTTAATTATGAGTTATTCTTTTATTTCTTACCATGTTTTCTTCTTCCCTAAACATTCTGGACGTCTCCATGACCACAGCTAGAGAAAGCTTTGTTTATCCCTTCCTGAGCACTTCCCCATTGTGCCCTGGTGCCTTCTTAAGTGCTACGTAAGGAGTTACTCTCTGCAGACTATTTGTGAGGAGGGGACTGAAGGTGACCAAGTTTCAGTGCCTGTTTCTGTTTCTTTGCTGTTTTGCTGATGCCTCGGTAGATGCAATCACTGCAGGCTGTGCCAGAGATCCTTGTTAGTTCCCCACTTCTCTGAGCAAAAATTACCAGATTCCCTGACATTTCAAACAGGGAGACAAGGGGAACTGTACATAATTGATGTGAGGCCACTAGTTGCAGTGAATTTAAATCAGAAGGAGGAAGCTGTCTCCAAAGGACTGGGTATATCCAACACTTGCCATCAAGACATGGTTCCAAAATTCCAGGGTGACTGCTGACCACAAGGAAGCTTTTCTAGCAACTTGTGACAAAGAAATTGAAGGACAGAGAACGAAGGACAAAACAGTCTTTTCCAGATTGCCAAGGTGGCAAAATTGGGGTTTTTTGCCAGTGACTTGGAAAGCCAGGATGGCTGCTGCACCTGAGGTGGGGACAGCTGGAGTGATGGCCATTAGTGTTCAGACTGCTTTGCAGCAATTAATTCACCTATCCTCTGAAAACAGCAAGGGAAGCAAACTGCAGCCCAGAGCTCTGCTTCCACAGTCCTTTCCAGCTTCACTACTTCACACTACTTCCCACTTTCCCTGGTGGGAACATCCTGATCTTGGTCCCAGTTCCACCTTTTCACCCCTGGGATGGGAACTGCATTCTGCACACACTTCTGAAGAGCCTGGAGCTGAACAAGCTCGTGTCTCCCTTAATAACCCCCAACCTGCAGGCTGCTGCTGCCACACTGATGGGACTGAGTGTTGCAGGTGCTTTACTGTCTGTCAGCTTCATCTCATTATTTGCCCAGGCATGTTGGGGATGCTATGAAAGAGCCACTTCTCCATCTTTGTCTTTCTGTGTCTGCAGTTTGGAAGAAAATCAATATTGCTGTTTGTTGCTAAATTGTCAGACAGCTTTTGATGCTAATATCTGATGAAGCAGACATGCTGTTGTAGATATTTACGCTCAAACAGGTCCTCTATCACCCACCATCTGCTTCTAAAGGGTCTTTGTTTTTTTCCCTTTTTTTTTTTTTTCCATTGACTAATAGTGCATTTAACCCCAGACAGCCTCTGATCTGAACATCAGAAAGTTTCTGCAGTAGAGGAACAGAGAAAAGGAGGCGGGGGAGAGAGAGTGGATGAGCTTCCTGTTGTTCTAACTTTGCTTATTGGTAGAGTTCTCAAATCAAACTAGAAAACTCACTGCTTAAGGAAACTACCACTTAGATCCTTGATAGGGAGCAGTGTGTCAAGGGGGATCAGCACTGCCCAGGGCTTGGAGAACCAGGCCAAGATGTGGATCTGCCCAGAGAAGCCTCACCAGCTCCCTGTCCACTTGCTCTACCTGTACAAAGATGTTAACAACACCTTCTTCATGAAGAAGCATTGGTTCTACAGCTGCAACCTGCAGGGATGGGAGGTCTTCTATTTGCTTTTACAGGCTCAGAAACACAGGTCAGACTTTGCACCAGAGAGAGCTGATGGAAAGTCTGTGAGAATGGCAACAAATTCCTCAGTGTCTGGACCCAGGATCCCCCCTGAGGGCCAGAGGTGGTTTTGCAGAAATATCTGCAAAAGTGTGGTTTCAAAGAGCACAGCAGAATTCTGCAGTAGCCAAAAGACACAGGGGGAAATTTTGTGTCATAGTCTTCCAGCCCTGCATATGCTAAATGAGGTTTTCTGTCCAGGGAGGTGTCAAAATGGTTACCAAGTTCTTCCAGGTGGGCAGGACTCTCACTGGTGATGCTGGTGTCACTCCTGCTATGCCAGGAGGGATGTCCCAAGCAATGACTCTACAGTGATCCAAGCTACCAGAGCGAAAGCACCATATTCACTGTGCTCAAACAAAAAATCACACTGGAATTTGGCCTTCAGAGTCAAAAGGCACATTGCATTGATCCACCAGAGAGCTTCCTTTTTCTTCTCCAAACAAGTCTGGCAAAGCATAAGGTTTTTCTGGAATTACAGTTTCAATTTACACACTTTCCTTAATGATTTGGTGCACTAGGTCACTGCATGGAAAAGTGAGTGTAGTGGTCTGATGAGAGATCTCAGGGCTACAAACCCCAAATCAGCCTGTGCATTACATGCAGTGATGAGACCAAACGAGAACTCCGGAGACTGAGCAAGCAGGAGAAATGGGTAAAACAAAGTAACCTATAAGAAAGGAATCACAAACTCTTGATTGAATTCTTCTGTGCCTTTTAATGGTGTATAGCACAAAAAAATTCCTACACTGAATAAGAGCAAGGGAGATAGCTGCACCAGGGGGCACCCATTTGATAGACTTCAGAGTGTAAGCTGAATAATGGTGAGTGACTTGGCATCCTCACTTCAAATCGTTGCAGAATCATAGAACATTACTCTCCCAAAAGTCTCAGCCCCCTAACCATGTCTTGCTTTTCCAGTCCTCAGGGGACAGCCTAATAACTGCTGCTTAAACATCTCAGCCTTACTGCATGCCCATGCAGAGCTGGAACCATGTGAGAGCTCCAGGGTTCCCACCATCTGACCCCTCAGAGCTGCGGTTGCTTTACCTGCAGCTACAGGTACCTTCATCCTTGCTACAGAGTTTTCAAACCCTAGGCCATGAAAACAGCTTGGCATGGAAGAATACAGAAACCTTGAAGAGGTTTGCAGGCATTTTTCCAGCTTTGGCAACTGTCTCCACTTAAAGTTCATAGGCAAAATTCTGCTTTGTGTGTGTTCCCACTCCCTTGCAAATTGTGCTGCCAGAGCTGTCTGTGCTGCAGACAGACTGACTGACAGCTTAGCCTCCAGCCAGAATTCTGATTCAAAGGAATAGCAAATTCTGTGTAATACAGTTTACATGAAATTTTTACCTGCAACAATTCCCCGATGTGCTGAACCACATGATACTGACTTATACAATACCTCATTTTAGCATCAGAGTGAAACAAAATGCAAAGCCAAATTCAGTTTGATTTGTTGCTGTTGATCATAGACATTATACCACCTCTGAAAGCTATGAGCCATTACTTCCATTATTCTGTAGCATAAAAACATTAAATACAAAATCTTATTCGACAAATGTTTCAATCAAATCAAACGTTTAAATGTAGGCTTTTAAAAATATTTCAACTATAAAAATAAAAAATTCAAAAAGTGTTTTTAGAGAAAAGATTGAAAGTATGTGAAATATTGAAAATTACTGCTTAAGTATTATTGAAATACTTTAAATTTTTAAAAAACTAAATGCTAGAATGGAAATATTTCCATAAACAATTGATTTGGATGAAAACACATTTTCTAACAGAACAATATTCCAATGAAAATTTTTCCAATTGCATTTTCTAGTGGCCAGTTTTTCAATGACATTTTCCAAAGAACAATCTACATCTGCAAATTTTTCAACAAGATCTTGTGAGCTCTTAAAGGAAAGAAGAAGTAGCTTTCCAATAATAGATGTTGAAAGGTGGTTATTATTCTATGCTTTACACCTTTTCACAGAAAAAGCAGCATACCAACTATAGAGCAATAGCCTGGACTTTCTGTTAACTCCCTTTTTAACTTAAAATACAAATTGCTGAGAAGTGTTTCCAGACTTCAGATAAAAACTTTGAGTAATTTGACTTTACATGGATTGATGGAAGTGTTGCTTACCTTAGACAGACATATCTGGACATGTCCCTGACAGGCAGCTTGCTCTGAGCTCTGGTGTCCAAGCACAGCATCCAGTTGAAAGTCAGGTCTGCAGTTTGGTCCTGAATTTTTCTCTTTATTAGAAAAAGTTAGAGAATGTATCTGCATTTCAGTGGTACCTGTAAGTGCAGCTATTGACCACACATCTAACAATACTGAAACACTCATAGAATACTCCCACCCAGGACTTCTCACTTTCCACTTTGATGGGACCAGGCTGAGAGTCTGTTCTGGATTCAGTTGTGATACTGTTTGCAACAAACATTTAACATTTCCAATTTCTGTTTTGTTACCTTGAGCATTGCTTCCAGGTTTTCAACCATCCAATCATTCCTGAAGCTGGCTGTGCCTAGTTGGGCATTGGCACATGTGATGAGGAGCCCAGGTCTGTGTGTATTCCATGTAGCTGTGAGGAGGGAAGTGGCTGGGAGCTTTAGGCAATACCTCACAAGTATATTTGTGCAATATGTATATATATGTATATGTATGCAATGAGGCAGAGCCCAGGTTCCAAGTCTGCACTTCAGCTCTGCCACCTGGGGACTTGGAATCTACTCTCAATGCAACACTCTGACACTTAGGGAAATTCATGGCTTCTTTTCAAGCCCGTAGATTTGGATATATTTCAAAAGATGCAGAGGTTAATTTCTCCTAGTTTAGATGGACAGCATTTGGATCCAGATCAGAAGTTCCTCCTCTGCTAGTGTAAATGGAAATGGCCCCTTTTGCTTTCTTGTAGCCCTGGGAATGTGCTCCAGCTGTAGATTTCCTCTTTGAGTGCACATCCAGAAGTCAAAGGGGAATATAGTTTTCAGTCCTTCTCCACTGATTCAAAAAGAGATAAGGGTTATGCAATCTACAGCACACAGCTTGTCAGTCACCCTCACTTAACAGAGTCTGGGTGCCTTGCACCACACGAGTTAGACACCCACAATGCTTCGTAGTGTCTGCAGAGCTGGGAATTTACAGGAGATGCCCTCAGATACCAAGAAGAAAAGGCTGTTCCTCTCTTCACTGTTCTCTTGTTTCACAGAAATAATTAGATCCCTTGTTCTCTGCCTCAATGTCTTGTTCCACTTTTCCCATGAGGTAGTTTAGCTGTCCTAAATTACAGATCAAAAAGCTAAATGTTAAAGGCTAGGCTAATTCTTGTTTCTTTCTGTAGTCTGTGAAAAAAAACAAGCCAGTTCAGAGGGCAATTAATCTCATCCTTAGATAGCCATCTACAGTAAGTTAGACAAATAGCTCTTAGACAAAACTCTCTTGGAGCTGTATCTCCATCGATGGGAAACAGAACTTCCTTTAGACTTTGGCATACACCTCTCCTGTGTCTAAAGTGAGATTAATCACGTCCACATCTGTTGTCTTTGTAGAGGGTTCAGAAATAAAGCTGTGGTAAGAGAAGATCACTGCAGAAGTGAGTATGACAGTTGGAGATGCTTCATCCCCTCCACCCCAGTAGCAGTCTGTCCTAGCTGTTCCACCAGATGTTACTGATCCCCGTGGCACAGCCCGTGGGACGCAGACATCCTATGAGTTCTGTCCAGCAGTCAGCTGGTTGCTCCTGAAGGGATTCAATGCTGACCTGGCTGAACCTTTTTTTCTGAAGCAGCTGAGAAAAATTCTTAGTCCTTCCCATTGCTCTGTTGTGGACTCAAAACTATCTCAAAAGGGGCAGATACAAACCCCAAGCAGCTGTTACTCAAGGCTGCATTATCAGGATGTTTGGAACAAATGCAAAATGGTTCTGGAAGGCTTCACTTTTCCAGCTGATACTTCCTTATTCCTGGTTGACCTACAGAGGATCTCTGAAGAATAATCCAATTTGCTCTACATATAGCCCAACTGGTTTTTATTCATTCTCCTGGAGGGAGCTGCAAAGTGTGCACGCATCCAGGACTTTGTAAAGAGATTGCAAAAGAGTAGTATCCCCCTGCCTGCAAACAGATGGCATTGGGCAGGTAAAGGGCTATTATCTAGAAATGTTAGCTATGAAGAGTCTTACAAACATCAGTCATCTGAGAAAGACAGCAGCAGAAAGTGAGATTTGAAGTAAAATGAACGGCTTCTAGAAGATACCATTACTTAAAAAATGATGTGCATACAAGAGCAGAGAAGCACAATCAGAAGCCAAAGTGAACTAACCTAGAACTGACCTGAGGGACACCCACAACAGAATCTCGTTGCAAGGACAACCTAGCAGTTCACCTGGTGAGGTCGACCAGACCAGGTGTTTTGCTTGAATTCAGTTTGTCATTTTATTGCCAGCTGCTGCACACCAATCTGAAGCACCAAGATGGGGGACATGGGATGAACACAAAAGCAAACATAAATTTCTTATTAAATGCACCTCAAAAGGGAGGGATATGGCAAGGAATGAAGGATTTGAGGATAATGGGATGTACAACTCTTTGTCTGCAGGTCATTTTTTATTGCATTTCAGATCAGAAATTGTGCAAGTCATGATTATCTGGTCAGTTTTATTGAATCAATTTGGCAGTCTCAGTACAGTTTCTAATGAATAGAGGAAAAATTTTAGAAGATGGAAGAGATTTAGGAGTCTAAGTCCCACTCATTATCAGTGGAACTTAAACTCTTTGAGGAGTTAAGAGCTTTTGAAAATTGGATGTTGTCTTCTAAGTCATGTACACACTTTTGAAAAATATTATCCTACTCGGCCAGAGCACAGCATGATACTTGCTGGTCTTCTTGCTGTCAATCACAGCAGAGACTCAAAGACTGAGTGACTCCCAGAGATTACTGGCTTATGAAATTCTCCTTTTCTTCTTCTCAGAACACCCCCTCCTGTTGTGAGCGGGTGTGTTGGCAGGCAATGATATTGTAGAAAAATATAGATTTCAGCTGAGAACAGAGAAACGTGTTGTCTGGAGAAGGCACTGTGGTATTTTCCACAAGTAAAAAATGTTAAAAAAAGGAGAGATGTTCAAATGAATACAGTGCAGAGGCAGGGACAAGCTGAAAACATTGGCAGATCTGGAAAGACCTAATGTACATCTGGGACAGTGGAGTCTGTTTTCCTGTAAGTGCCAGGACTACAATGGAAACCTGCAAAACTGTTAAATAGAACTGGGGTATAAAAGGAAGAAAGAGCTGTCATTTTAATTCATGCCTGGAATAATAGCCATTTTTCTCTCTTCTGATTAAAATGCTTATGGAAAAATGGAGGTATGGAGCTGCTATGACCATCACCAGTGGTGTTCCTCTTGCTATCAACCAGCCTTCAGCTTCCTTAACTGAGTATGTTCAGAATCTCAGCTCAAGGTGTGTGTGAGGCACATCTTAACTCCATATCCTTTAGCCCAATCCTCATGCTTGATTCCATTCATGATCTCATTGGAAGTTTTCAATAAGCCAAACAAGATCCCCATTTTCAATATAATAATTTACCCCAAGCTCCCCCTCAAGATCTTTGTCCTTCTCACATGTTACTCAGATGTTGTTCCTTAAGAAATGCTGGTGGGTCAGAAGTTGTGGTGGTAGCTGTGGTCTGACCCACATCCCAAATCCCCAGCATCTGAGACACTGGTTGTCCAACACATCTCCAGTTCCATCCCACACATGCAGTCAGCCAGCAGGAAGTTCCAGCCAGCAAGGGGGACACAGGAGTGAGCAGTGGGCACCTGACAGAGAACTCCACCAGCCCCTGCTCCACCTGGGTGTGTCCTTTTGTCCCCAGAGAGCTTCATTTTACTTCTTGCTTATTTTATAGCTGATCTTCATCTATCCAGATGGTTTTACGCTGCTCTTCCCCAATCCTTTCTTTTATTGTTCGGATCAGATCTTCAATGCTGCTCCATGCATCTGCCTCTACAGAAGCATAAAGACATGGAAGTGCTTCCAGTTCTTTCTCCTTCAGACGGCACGTACGTAAAAACTCCTCTTCAGTCTCTGGCTTTGGCAAGAGTTTCCTATATGGAATGAGCAGACCAAAACTAAACGTCATTTTAAGTTAATCCTGCAGTCCCAGCTGTCCCATCGAGGATTTCTTTTCTACTGACTACTCACAAGCAATAAAACCAGTCAAGGACACAGCTACTCCAGGTCTATCCTCCCCTTACCTCCATGCTGCCCCCGAGGAAGAGCACTTGCTGTGAAACAATTTAAGAGGACTGAACGCAGGGAGGGTGCAAGTGTTTATGGCCTTTGCTCTTCCACCTAGCATGACTTTACGAAATGCCGTGCAAGTGCTGAGCATGGAGAAAACAATTTATTCTTCAGTGCCATCCACCTACAAAGCTCATTGCTACTGGTGACAGTGAGTGAGTGCCAGATTTGGGGAATTCCTGCTTTCTGGTTGTAATATTTCAGCAAGGAGTCATGGGAGGAAACAGTGCACATAGAAGCACCAGATGAAGGGAGAAGATGTTCTTTATTTCTCTCAGTGAGAACATTACTGGACTCAAGAATTACTCACTGAATAAAACAGAATATCAAATATGCAAAAGGTCTGATATGTTACCTGAATTTCTTGATGTTTTTCTCTGAGACTCTGATAAAGAGAACAATAGGATATATCCTGGCTTTGATTAAATCCTTTGTGCAGTTTATTCCAGCTTCCAGGAGACAATGCTTATTCTAAAAACAAAGTCATAACAGTGTCACAAAGGAACATCCACTGCTGTAGAATATCACAATAAAGGTACCCATATCTTGTGGGGTCAGTATATTACTACTGTACTGTTTTAAAACCTTTTAATCAAATATACATTTAAACTCCAGGCTCCTCCTACATTTTAAAAACTAGTCAATTATAACAGCTGAGCTTAATAGCTTTCTGGAAAGGTTTAAAATGGAAATGGATTGATCGAAAGGTGAAAAGTATTATAAAATACCAGTTTTACATATATACACAAACACACATACTTGCTCTTTGTTCAGAGAGAACATCTACTGCAACTACTTGTAAGAAAAAAACCCAACACTTTAATTCTCCTTTTTTTAACATGCTGTGCATCAAATCTGCTCTACTTGATATGAGATCTCTGTCTTTGACACTATTATCTTTGTACTCAACACCCCTGTGTCTGTGTTTCAGGCTATCCTTTCTTTTGTCTGGGTCCTTGTCTCTGTTATTCTCTTGCACATTCATGCATACTTATGATATGAAAAGGAACTGAATAAGGGATGGAGCATAGAAAATGTAAGGATATTTTGCAGCATCAATGTGGGTCATCACAGGGAATGAGCAAGAATATAAAAGGATATGGCTGAGGATGAAAAAGAAGAGGAAAAGTGAGAGCACAAATAAAAGCCATCTGGGAGAATAAATACAAATCTGAGATTGAAGGTGAGCAAGAGAAAACATGCAGCTGTAAACTGGCCAGTCTTATTCAGGAAGAAACATACGTTGCAGAATCACAGACAGCCAGTTGAGGGGATACAGGGTACTGTAAGCACCTTGGCAGTGACAGCCTCAATATTGGCAGGTACAATACATTCATATGTGTTCAGATTCTTTTCTCTGCTGAAGATGATAGTCTCTGTTCTTTGCTTCCTTAAGAACTCTTCCTTTGTTACAATATCTGGAAAGAGATGTGGATGAGGACCAAATCAAGATTACAACAAGAGAACACATAGAAAACTATCCAGTAGTACCTCACAGGGGATGTCAGGATGGTTCAGAGAAAGAGGACGAGCAATGAATTGTCTTAACAGCTGCCTCATTTCTTCCACTGAATTCAATTAAAGCTTAATCTGATCACAGCTGAGCATCTCAGCTGTATCCTGCACCAATGAGTCCTTGGGCGATTACTACAACACTATGAAGACATTAAATTAAAACAGTAAATACAATTCCAGCACCTAATGTTATATAGTAACATTTCAGAGCTGGAGGATGTTGAGAAGTGCTAAAACAGAAGGTTTCTTCAGTATAGGCTCTTAAAACCAGGATTTAGTGTTCCAACATTTGTATTTAAAGTTTAAAAAAATTTGGCTTAGGTTGCAATGTGTGGTACCAGCCCCCTTGTGAATTGCAGCTCCACATCAAAGCTTTTATGTTGCAAGACAGGGGATATTTATTGTAATACTTAACTTTTCAGTTTCTCAGTCTGGATAACTGTAAGCCTGAGTACTGTGTGTGTGGTGGGTATTCAATATTAGTGTAAAAATGAAACGTCAGCTGTGTTTAATGCTGTGTTGTATACAATCCTGCCCTACAGCAATCAGGGTGCTGCATATTGCTTTGATAGTAAACACTTAGCATGGAAGAAAATCAGTCTTTCGAGTAGATCAAATGCACAATCTTCACAGCCTTGGATGAGATAGAAACTTAAGAGTTGCTCTAGGGAAGATATTCCTCATAATAGCAAATACTAGAAACAAATTAATCAAAATTTCACATTGCCTAGATACGCAGTATGCAAACAGTATGCAAACAGAAAGAGCACTCGCAGCATTTCAGTCTCGGAGGGGCATCCTAGCAACCACACAGCATACACATGGATAATATTCATAGACATAGAATCTCATAACCATGTGCACTGGCTGTCTCAAACCCATTCAAATATCTCAGAGATTCTAAAAAAAAAGTAGGATTTATAGCTATGCATAACTCTGATGTGACTTGAAGTACCTCAAGCAACTATCCCGGGTGCGAGCCCCTACGTGTGCACGCATACATATGCTGATATTTCCATCACTGAGGGCTAACAGTCATGGTCCTCTCTTATCCCATTACCTGGCTTGCATATGTTGAATTCCAGGGCACCTCCAGAGTTGAGAAGCTTCTGCACCAAGGTCTTGGCAAGCATGGTGGGGGTGAAAAGCACTGGGCGTCTGCGCTCACAGTGGATTGGTCTCACCAAGCTATAAGGGATCAGACTGAGCCTCTTATTGATTTCACTTTCAGAATCCAAATCTGAGTAAAGAACAAGACATTTACCCTCTGTTTTTTTTTTTTTCTCCGTCAGTATTTGGAGAAAAAGGAGAAACACATGAACCAGAAACAACATAGTTAGTCACACTGATCCTCTCCTTTCTCCTTTGCCAGTGTTGTCTTTACTATATATCCATTAATATGATGTTCAACCTAATACTAAATAATTCAAGTGCCTTTTTCTTTCAAGAGATTATTTCATGCTTATTTATTAAGTATCACAGGATACTTAGTTGGAGCATCCTCCTGCTTATTAGCTCACTTTGAGTCAAAAGTTTTTGGAAAAAGAGGAAGAAAGCACCCAGGAAGAAATTCCAACCAAACAGAAAGTTTGCTCATGAAGACTTAGTGCTCCAAGTGCTTTCAGCAAAATTGGTGTTTTGGTCACAAATGTTGTGTTTTTTGCACAGAGTGGACCATAGATGCTAATAATAGGAAAGAGTTATGATGGCTTTTCACAGGCAGCCCCTATGTCAGTGCCAGGTGTATAAAAGCTATATTCATCTATCCATACCTTCCAGTTTATCAGGCAGTGGCTTCCTTGCTTCAGATGAGGTCCGTGCCAGAGCAGAGGGTGACCCGGTGACAATACGGACTCTCTCGTTGCTATTCATACGCTTGTATTTGTTTTCAGACCTACTGACAAACTGAAAAGGTGAACAAAGGGATTTCACCCTTGTTTCTTACATTCTTTATTCTCCCGTGTATTCATCAGCCCACGCTTGTTATCTACAAGATCTGAATTACCTACATCTATCAAAGACAAGAGTCCATGGATCTGCTGACTGAATTCTAAGGCTCTTTAAATATCATAGATCTGAATCAGAGCATTGTTAATCCCCTTTGGGACTTCTTATTTTGTTCTCTGCTCTTAAGCAGCGTGTTCTTTTTCTTCACAGAGCTCCCTGCTATCTCAGTACAAGCACTGATGTGTCCACAGCAGAGTAATGTACCCACTCTGAGTACTTGCACAAACGTATCACAGATTATACCCAAACCTCCACCTCATCTTTCTGTACTACAGAGAATTTAAACCTCCCACATAGCACATTTTTACACTGATAAATAGGCTTCCTGCTTTCATTCCCCACCCACCCAACTGTTCCTCTGTCCATGTATTTATTCCTTTTCCTGTAGTTTGCTAATCTTAACAATCATCTTCCTGCACAAGACTTTTTTTTGTCTTTCACCCATACAGTCACTGACCTAAAATTAAAGGACTATTTTCTGATGGAACCTCATCTCACAGAGACTTGGGCATTTGGTCTAGCCCAGTGGTTCTTTACAGTTCAAGCAAAACACATTTCAGGGTCTGATGGCAGACATGTAAAATAAAACTCCCCATGTCAGAAGAACAGTTATAAAACACAACCCATTCTTCTTTTTCGTATATTAAATCTCTTTTTCATAGGAATAAATCCCTAGAGAACCTGTATACCTAGGGTGGGGTTTCTGGAAACTAGAATAGCCTAAGAATATCTGCTGTTATTATCCACTGTTTCAAATTTTGCATTTAGAATTTGAGCTTTATTACCTGTAATATTTGGCCCAAAAGAAAGCTTGCTCTGGATAGGCGAGGGCTGTTTTTTGGGTCACTCTGTGGTGCAGACTCCTCTGGCTGCAATGTATTCTAGTGAAAAATAACACAGGAATTTTGACTTCCCTCTTTTTTTCATTAAAAAAATAATCACACAGCATTTGAGAAGAACAAGCAAAAGGAGGTATTTTATATTTCTGATAAAAAGGGTAGTGATTGATTCACACCTCTCCCTAATAGAGTGTTCTAAGCAAACTGTAGACACAGCATGGCCTACTCTGAGGAACATCCCTTCTCTTGCTGCTCTTCCACGTTCCATTCTTCACAAGAGACTGCTCTCCACAGCTTATGGATGAGGTAATTTCTGCACCAAGTATTTTTTGGATGAAAAATTTTTGCTTTCACTGTGATCCCTGCCAGTGATCTCTGTCCCTTTGATGAGTGGGGACCAGAGCACAGAAGGGATGTGTGTACCCCTAAACCTTGAATGAAATCAAATTCAAGTGTCTTTGCAGATGGTCTAAGCTGGATGTCTCCAAAGTTCTAAAAATAACTTATGGTAACTAATAGACAGGGAAGTTACTTTTTAACGATGGAAAAATGTAGTTCTTGGGTCTAAAGAAAGAAGTCAGATTATTTTCACTGAGGGAAAAGGAGAAATCAGCAGGACTGTTGTGTGTGAAGACCTGGTAAGATTACTTCTTTCCACAATATACAGAATGGAAGAGACAGGTCTTTCTAATGTGGGAGAATGATAGCTCTGTGGATTAGATGCTTGTTCACAGCAGGAGATGGTTCTGATTCTTAATTCCAAGGACAAGGTTGTGATTCTTAACTCCAAGGACACAGCTTCTTCCTCATGTGGATACGAAGATGCATTAGAGGTTTAGAATGAGAAGGATTAACTAATACACAGAACAGAAAACAGTCTGTCAAAATACACCCCCTCATAGTTGGAAGGGTTAACAATGTGCCAGAGATAGGTCCATTGCCAAGGACAATATTGTTTAAAGCACACATAAGGTGCCCATTGCCTGGCACAATCAAAACCTACACAGAGAGTGAACAGGGTTTTCTGTAAAATTAACATAATGAACAAGTAGCAGTGGAGGTGTTAAAAAGATCTTGTTTCTAGACACTTACCCGGAGTGCCCGAAGGGTGTTAGATGAGCTTTCTGTCTCATCTTTGCTTCCTCTGTGCATCAACCGCTGCAGCTTCACCAAAAGAAGTTGTTGGGCTCTGAAAGAAAGGATGAAATCACATAGATCAAGATACCTTTGAAACTGCTTTGGAGAAAGTTGGACTGCAATGGGTCTGTGCCTGCAGAAAAGATTAAATAGGAATAGCAGTGAGGATGAATGAAGCACACAGTAAATTCAGGAACAAAATAATGAGCAGGACTGCAGAGCAGTTAAAGATTAAAGAATGTCCATGGCATATTTTCCTTTGATACTTTTTGAGAAACCCAGACTGCTCTTTGAGGTAACATCTGGAGTCTCCTTTTTAAAGCTTTGTATCTCATATTACAGTTTAACATCACCAGGCTTTATCTCAAAAACTAAGACATAAACCTCTTCCCTCACAGCAGTTACTCATTTCCCTGCCCAGAGAACCCCTGCTCTCAGCTGTGGTCACTCAGCATTCCCCTCACCTGCTGTAGCTGGGGATGGTCCCCATCTCCAGGTCCCTGTCACTGAAGGGGTCAACTCTGGCACACAGCCACTCACACCTCCCTTGGTACATGGTGTCCAGGATGTGAACAATCTCATCACATTTCACTGACAGGGAACAGCAGTCCAGCTGGCTGGAGATGTTCAGATTCAAGCGGATATGAAAGGAGTCCCCTGATGTGATCAGCCCCTCTTCCAGCTCTGACAGCAGCTTGTGGTAACCTGCAGCAGTGGAGGAAGGGGAAAAGTGTGATTGCTCCTGGTCCATGGCTTCATCCCTGAGCATCCTTTGGGAGAAGCACACAGCACCAACCTCTGAGGCTCCTCCAAGAGAGGGTTTATACTTCCAGAATTTGGTTACAGTAGTTACAAGCCTAGGGGCTTGCACCTTAAAAACACTAATGGGGCATTGATTTAGAAACAGCTCATGCTGCTGCTGCTGTCAGAATCTATGAGAACATTCACATTGTAATGATACTGGGAGGCAACTCTGTTTTACACACTCCACATGTGACCTGTGAAACAGAGAACTTCTCAGCAAAGAGGCAGACATAGCTATAGCTCTGCCCTGTAAGGACAGCTTGAGTTGTCCCACCAATTTTAATGACAAGCTATTCCCTTTATTATTAGCTCTAATTGGCACTCCCACAATCTATAACATGCTTTGTGCTAAAAAAAAAATTTAAAATGGCAGTAGTCTTACCTTTGAAAACATCAAAGAAAATCAAAGACATAATTTCCTGTGTGATCTATGCAGTTGGAATTCTCTAACAAGCATTAAAAAATCCCACAAAAACAACCCCAGAACCCCAAAACCAAGCAACCAAACAAAACCCCAACCACATTCATCTTTATATACACCAGTAAAAAATGGATTTTAGACTGTAATTTTTGGTCCATAACCCAGAATTATCATTAGAGGCCACGAACACTAAAATCTAATTCAGTTCACCACACATGAACTACAGCTGTTAAAGATGAGATAAAGCCACAAAGGTAATAAAGAGAGCACACATGTATCACAAAAATGTACATAAAAATAAGCTTGGATGTGTTTTGTGAGACATGTTGTTATTGGCCCACCATGTAAATTCTTCAGAGTCTGGTAATGCTGAACATTTGGGCTTTTTTTTTTGTTCTCAGTCACAAAGCTAAAGGCTGGAGCAGCAACACAGAGTAGCTATAATTAACACCAGTGGGCATGCTTCAGGTTTATACCAATACAAAGGATATTCTGATTCTGCCATTCTCATCCAGACACCAGTTTGTATAATAGACCTGGGACTATTTGAAATGAAAAATACTTTTGGACTTACCTTCATGATTTGATTTATACTGGAGTGTTACTGGACCACTGCACCTCTGAATTGTCCAGTGAACTTCTTCCTTTGTGCAAGTATCCAAGGGAACACTCTGATTTTCCCCTTTGATGCAGCCTTCCAGCTAGATATAAAAGAAAGTATTACTCTAGTGCAGGTTCAATCTCTCAGTCAATTATACCTTTTTTTTTTTTTTTTTTTTTTTTTTTTTTAAAGCAGCATAATCTTTTTCTGATTAAACAATGCAGATACTTTGCTATCAGGATGCAGATTACATTCTAATTATTTCATTTCTTTTCTGTCAAGCTAGGAGTGGTAGAAGTCAACAGAATTGTGGCTGTTTGACATTTCCAGGCTTCCCAGTAGTATGTAGTGCAGGAATGTAACTTGTGGGATTTATTTCCCCTTGGAGACATTTTAATAGGAAAATGGTTTGGGAACATTGGCAATGGAAAGAAAAATAAGCAAAGAGCAACTTAGAAGAAGCATCATTAAACTCCTGCTTATGAGATGCCAGGGACAGCCATGCAGTCCTTCTATCCATTCCTATTGCAGCTGTATCCATTTCTGTCCAGAACAGGCCACCCCAAAGCATGGCTTAGGAGTCAATGTGCTAAGTAGCACCATCTTCCTTTCAGGCAGGAAGGAACAAGGAAGTTCAGAGCAAATCCCATTCTAGCCTTTTCAAAGGGGCTGTGCTATACGATGCAGCATCAAAGAAAGCATCAGGTGCTCTAATCTCTTCCATACAGAGCTGCTGTAAAGTGCAGAAGTGTGTGAGACTATTGGATGACTGTAAATACTACTCTCTCATATGTTCATAGTCACCAGCAGATTATTTTTCTTCTTCATGAGTCATGCTTCATCATTAATACAAAATGAAAGAAGAAACAAAGGATTGTGTGGAGTGTGCACACAAGTAGGTGGAGCGACATCCACTCCTGTTTGTTGGTTACTTTATGCTCACCAGCAGGATTTGGTGTCCCTCCCGAAGACCTGCTTTCTCTGCTAGTGATCCAGTCTTGACAGAGCTGATAAAGCTCCCTTTCTCATTACCCCCAACCAGAGTGATTTCTGAGTTGAGGTTGTCTCCATTCAGTGTTACACTCTGGATGCTGTGACAGAAGTTTCTGATGTGACCGACGGAGGTGACAGAGGGACGGAAGGGTCTGTGTTCAGGAAGGGAAGGCAGAGTGAATGATCTCAGCTTTTAGCTACCACTCCAGATTTAAATACATACATGATAAATGAGAGACATAAAGAAACTGTGTTATCAAGCAGTAGGATCTCAGGATTTAAAAAGAAATCTGTTTCATTACTGCATAAGTTCTGGAGAAGAGGATCTGGATAGCTTCAAGTGCTCTGATATGAATAATTCCTGTACTATAGTACCTCCCCTAGCAGTCTGTGGCAGCAAGATAAAAAGATCACAAGGATCAATTTAAGCCTCTAGGACACTTTGTCTGCTTTGGAGTTTCTAAAATTTTAGGTTGGCCTTCGTTGGTTTACAGGATATGAAAGGGCTCCAAAATAGTATGTTATATGGCTGCTGACATAAAGGAGGCTTAGCACAGTATCACGAGATACTTGTGACAAAGAACAACTTGTGACTGCTGTTCTATCTTCAGCAAATAATAGATAAATGGAGGATCTCTACCACAGTAGCTTTCCCCCTCAGTCTCTGTCTAAGGTAGGTAAACTGGCATCTCAAATACCTTTCCAGAGAGAACTTTCTAAATATGGAGTTGACATGCTCAAGCTCATAGGCATCCAGACCTTCTGACTGATGAGAAGATGAGGAAGAGTGCACTGAAGGAGCTCCATGTGACTGCCTGTCATGACTGTCATCTGGAGAGAGTAACAAGAGGGAAAATGAGTGACAAAGATAGAAAAGGGAAAAATAAATTTTTGACCCATCCCATACAAAACTTAAGGAGAAAACTGCTGATGAAGAGGCATGGTTCATGTCCACAGGCCATGGCAAGGAATGCCAGCCTTGATTACTAGACCTACCTAATAACTCTCACAGAACAAGCTGGAAGGGACTTCTGGAGACTTCCTTGTCTCCTGCTCAAAGCAGGCTCAGCTCGAGAAGATTGCTCAGGACTTGCCCCATTGGGTTTAGAATATCTCCAAGGGTGGAGACAAGTCAGTCTATGGAAAACCCTTTTCCAGTGTTCAACCACCTTCACAGTAAAAAAGCTTCATTGAGTCTAATCCTTCTCCCACTTAGTTCTTCAGGAATAACTATATTCTTACTCTCACCATGAGCCACTCCTTTGTTTTCTTGTTACAGTGAACTGAACTGACTTTTTCTCAGGCTTTTTGTCCCATCTTAATTAAACCGGGAGTTGAGTGTTTGACAGTATCTGTAGCTGGTGAGCTAATCAAAAATATTTGTGTGTGTATATACATATATATATAAAATTAAACTATATACATGATGTCATCCTGCTTACCATCTAGCTCCAAAGTATCATATCCGAAGCTGTCATTGTCCTCTTCAATCAGGCTGGAATTAAAACCAAAGCATGAGATACTGGGAAACAGAAAGAAAAAGCTTCACTTTGCAGGTTTCAGCAGATTTTCAACTTCAGCAGATTAGAAGTTCTGAAAGAGGAACTTCTATGAAAAAGAAAGCTGTTGGAGGCATTGCCTCAGACAGTAGCACAACTGCAAAGAAAAAATGAAGAGAAAGCAAGTAGCATGCCCGTGGGCCCAGGGAAGATGTAGGAAGGTGGCAGGAAGACACCATGGGTTAGGTGACATGGGAGGGTTGTGAAGCAGCAAGAAGTTTCAGAAGGAAGAACTGTGAACAGCAGTGAGGAAATGAAGATTTTGCTGAAGACAAAGGGGAGCTGCTGACTGATGGCCTCTGATGTGTGACTTAGACCGCACCTGCTGCAGCACTGAGAAAACTGGTTGCATAATTTCTGCTGTACATACACTGAACCATGGGGTTTTTTTCAATCAAAAATATCAGAAGGTCGCTGATGGGCAGAGTGCAAGAGAAGTGACTGAAGTGCAGCAGTAAAGGAGTAATTTACTGCTTGATTTTAAGTACTGGAAACATTTTCTAACAGCTCAGTGGTACCTGTTGTGGTAACTCAGATGCCTACAGTATCAGAATGAAAAGGTGCACCAAGCTTTTGCACAGAAACTTTTATGCCACAGCTCTGGCCCCAGTTCTGATCCCACTGACACCACCTTTCCTGTTAAGGGGAACTTGATTAGGTGGCCTTAAAAAAAAGAGCATTAAAATTCACCAAAATTTGATCTTAGAGGGGTACTGGGAACATCCAGGCAAGGGACTGATCTGTCTGGTTCACTAGAACTGCTTCACTAAAGCCTCTTCTTTGGTTGCAAAGCTGTTTAAATAGCAGCTTGTTTTTTCCCCTTGGAATGATTTGTAGGTCTCCAGTAGAGCTAATATTTCTCTGATATTTGGTTTCGGGTGAGGGGTGAATTTTTGCAGCCAGTCTAGGAAGAATCAGCTATTTTTACACCATGCGTAAGCAGGGAAATAATACACCTTTTCCCACCTACTAAGATATGATCTCACTATTTTTCCACACAAATCAAGATCCGATGAACCGTGAAACCTGCAATTTGTCATGCAAAAAAAAAAATATTTTGGATTATGTTCACAAGGAAGTTAAAAAACCTTAGCAGGCTAATTATAAAGTTATAAACTACAGTGAACTTTTGGGTGTGCTCTTGAGATACTTGACTTTAATGACCATTAGGCTCAACAAAATAAGGCCACATTCAGACCTTGCTCAAAAGTACTTGGTTCCTTCCTTTCACAAACCAGTTGGAAAGAGTACCTAATATGAGGAAAAAAATCAGATTTGAGTACAGCTCAATCTTCCAGTGCCTGAATATATGAACAGAATATAGTCAGAACTATAGTGAAGTCCACAAGATGAATAAAACCCATGTAATCTTTACTGCATATACTGCAAATATTTAAATGTTCAGACATGCCAAAGGCTTTTCAAGTTGAGCTAAACATCAAAAAGTATGTCCAAGTGCTTTATTGCTATAAAACCTTTAGAAAAGGGCTCAGAGCCATTTAGAGGACAGCCAGGCAGGCAAGGTCACTCTCCTTCCTGCCACTAACTTCCCAGTCACCAGCTGATCAAATTTCACTGGCAGGGAAAGTCTGCAGGACCACAACCCTACAAGTGGAAGCTCCAGCAGAAGGTGAAGCAGAGGACAATGCATTCCTCTGCCCTCATTGTTCTGCTAAGACACAGAGCCCTGAGCCCAACAAACACTACAGAGGAGAAGGAGGGGCTTTGAGAGAAGAGGAAAGGACAGGGACACAGAAAGCTTGGAGCTGAGGAGCAAAAAGTGAAGCCATATCTATTTAAAAAGGTAGAACACACTCTCCAATAGCACTGGTGCTGAGTCACCGTGATATTGATTCTTATTATATGCATTACAAAAGTCAGTGCTGCAGTGGTATCACCCATCCCCAGCTGAACTTTCAGAGACTCCTGAGTGTTTTGGACAAAATTAGGGATGAAGGACTTCAGTCCTGAGGAGTTTAGAGAGTCAGCCTTACTGTCAAATAGAAGTTCTCCAACTAGAGGCAGACAGGAGGGCATCTACAGCCCATTTTACCTCCTCCCTGTGAGAAGAGGGCACACTGCACCAGCCTGGCTGCCTACCTGCACTGCGGAGCATCCTCTTTGCAGCGTCGGACTATGGAGTCATTTCCAGGAGGCTCAGGAGTGGTGGACATGATACTGTCATTGCGATTTCTCAGGGTTGGCTTTTGTAAAAAAAAAAAAAAAAGAGGGAGAGAAAGGTTATCTGTCTTAAACATGCTATCCATTCTACTCACAGAAGCATTAACCTGCCAGCTTGCCAGGGGTGCTCTGTGCTGTGAAGCACGCACAGCAGTGAGGACGATTTGTTCTTGACATGCAGAATGCTACACACAAGAACATTTGTGGTCATATATTTCATATATTCCAGCATTTCACCAGTATGCACAGCTTGTGTGCTGATACAGTACCATTTGCTACGACCACAGGACTGGATGATTTACCAAACAATTTTGATTTTGCCCTCCTTGTGTGGTGTATGTATCACACAGCTGACGAACAGGAGGAATAGGATGAAAAGCTGAGTGTGTGTGTACTTATATATATATAAATAGTAGGGATAAGGGAGAAAAATACACATCTCCAAATGTTCAATTATTAATCTAGTACACCAGAAACTAAACTCTGAATTGTACCAGAGGGAAGACAATACAAGTCACCTAAATATCCAACAAATATTCCAAAGAATATTCTTAACCCAGCTAAGCTTATTACAAGTGGCAGGGAGTTCTTTCCTAGCTATTCTTGGGTATAATTTTAATTTCCTGGGGGCAGCATTTTTCACAGTGTTCTAGAAAGATGTTTTGTTCTTTGTTATTAACACTCTGCAAGAGCACTCTCTCTGTCTGCTTGTCCTGCTGTGTCAGTGCTCACATACGTATAATGGAATATCTACCTTGGGAGATTATGGGGATACAGCAAGCAGAGAAGAAATAGTTTGGCTACAGTATGCAGAAATTTCCAACTGTGATATGCACCCCTTTCCTCACTTACTGTACTTATAGACAGGAAAAGCATTAAAGAAGTAAAAAAAAGAAAACGAACTGAAAATGTTCTTAAATAAATTACAAAGCAGCTTTTAAAGAAAATCTCTTTCTTCTAACAGGAAATGTGAAATGGCATAAGGAGACAGCAAGAGGTCATAAATACCTTTGAAATATCTTTATATAAACATAAAGCAATTCTGTGATTTTGGAAAAGGCTAATAACATGGTTCTAACAAAATACTGGTAAAAGGATTAAGGGAGCCCCTGACAAGGGCCTTGAATTTAGTCACAGCTGGGATGCAAGTGAGGTGCTAATACGGAGCTGCGAAAGCTCTGAACCACATTAGGAGAAATGGCCACAGACAGGCCAGGGGCATCTGAAGGCTCCTCACAATTTTGCTGACTTCACAGCTGCTGATGGAGTTACTGATGGAAACAGAATTAGAGGAACTGGTGGTGTCTGTGCGGCCATTGCTGGCATCAGCCCCATCTTCATCCTGGGCCCTGTCTGCTGTGCTCACAGATGACAGAGAAAAATAGAGACAGCAGAGAAAATCATGTCAGATCATCTTCAATCCAGAGTTTTTCACAGATTTGCAACAACACTTAGATTATCTTTCCATTTCAGCTTATCTTTCCCCTCTGGTTCCCCCAGAGCTCTGGGACTGGCTCTGTGCCCTGCAGCACTGGGTTCCCTCTTCTTCCCCCCCAGCCTCCTGACGAAACAGCAGAACACACCCCACTCTTGCCAACTTTTGTCTTTCAGCTCTGCCCTCTATGTTTTCATTAAAACTATTTGGCAAATTAAAGAAGGAATAACCTGACACCAGACATGCTGTTTAACATGCCCTATCTTGCAGCAGGACCCATGGTTCCCATCATGTTTTGTACCACACTAAGCAAACTGCCACACACAACAAATAAAGGAAGTGCTGCTTAAGATGGTGTTTGGTTCAAGAACAATGTTACATAAATAAGAGGAATTAGGAGTAGCTCAAACATCACTATATAGCAACAGATTTGCTAACTTGGCAGCTGGTTCCAACCTCCTCCCTCTAACTTTAAATTTCAAATTAATTTCTTTTTGCTGAAGGACAAAGAAACTCGTGAGAATATTTTTCCAGCAGCAAAAGCAGAATGGTATAATGACTTTTACAACAAGTGTAACACCGATTACTTCAAAGTTTGTGTAAAATAAAAGGAAAATAGGGTCAACAGAAAAATTAGCTAAGCCACAGGATGCAATACTGTATGTCTGTGGAGGTAACTTTGGATGGAGAGGACATTCAGGTGGAACACTCAACTACTTTAAATTATGATATTGTTCAGTATGACAGAAACTGTCTATTTTACTGACATGGACTTAGTTAAGAATTTCCCTAGTTGGCATATTTCTTAAAACAACTTAAAGAGATTAAGTGAATGAGACAAAGCAACAGAAAAGGAATAAGGACATGGGTGCTCTTTCTGACCTTGAAACTCTGATGTTTTGTTCGTGCTGACAGGGGATTTAGCTCTTGGATTTATCTAAACGAAAGAGGACAAAAATCAGCACAAATGCAAAATATTTGCCACACACTGCAAACCAGATATTTTCACCTCTATTTTTTTCACTGTTATGCTGCAGTATATTTGCCCTCCTTTAAACAACAGAACCCAACATTTAGAAGATATTTAGGTGTCTAAATGCCACTGCAATGAATGGGAGCTAGCTACCTTGCTACTTCTAAGAGTCTGGCCCAAATGTACTGCAATTTCCAGATTCTGCTGAGGGAACAAAGAGACAAAAGGTGAAGCAGGTGCCTTGGGACTGGTTTCAGGCAGCTGTTAATACAACAGGCATCCTTTTGGAGTGTGCAGTGTGAAAAATGCAGCTCTATAGCCATAAGTAATGATGACAGTAAGAGCTCAGAAAGGTTATGAAGGGCAGGGACAATTCAAATGCAGATGAAAGAGAAGCTAAAACCCACAAACGTTAGATTGTGTATTTTTCACAATTCATGAACATAGCATTAGATAATAGTTACATGAATTCAGCCAGTTGGGGAAATCATGGACCTAACTCATGCTACCCCTTCGTCTTAAGTGAGAGGAAATTGCCATAATTTAATTCTAAATTAGGCAGTTAAATTTGCTCTAGATTGTGTCCATTTCTTTCCATTATTCCTTCAAGCTGATGTGAGCTTTCCCACCAATGCTTCGTTTTCTACCCTTCGTTACTTCTGTGTTGGACTTTGGGCATTATGTTATTTTTTTTCCCAATACTGTTACGAAGGCAAAGAATCAATTTATTGATGACACTCCAAGAATGGGAATGAACAGCAGAAGCAAGGAGAATACACAAAATGGGGAGAAGGGACAGAAAATTGTCTGTGAAGCCTGATTATATCTGCTCCTTAAGATGCACATCACCACAGGGCAACAACTGACAGATCACTGTGCTATACAAATCTATTTGTATCTTTACAGCACAGCATTTTCAGAGGCATGACCACAACATGTCTCTTAGTTCTAACAGTGCCTGCACTGTATCATTCCAGCCTCATGTTAAGACACACCTGGATTCCCTTTAGATTCACTCTTCTCCTGAGTCGAGCTTGATCAGGCAAGAAGAATTTGTTGTCTTCTGGAGAATCTTCTGAAGTAGAGGAGTCATCTGCTTCCTGACCATTGGCTTTTGGGCTAGAAGTTCCAAAGGTCTGGGAGATAATGGTAATGGGTAGATTCCGTGGTAAACTCTGAAGGTCAGAAGGAAACACTTTTGAGACCAAATTGGTACAACTCCTCATGACCTCCCATCAGAGTAATCTGATTGAACTTTCTCTGACTCCAGAGCCTCACAAGCTCAGGGAGAATGTGGCTCCCGACCAAGTCAGTAATTTAGATTGACATCTGTGCGGATTTCTGTTTATGGGGGCATTTTCCTTTAAAGTATTTCTATTTTCTACCTCAGTGTAGAAATTATTTGTCTTGCTGCAGTTCTTTCCATTCCATTTAAAATTTAAGTCAGGTTGTGGTGTGCCAGCCTATGTAACAGACAGCTTGAACCCCATGGTGCTGAAGAACTCACAACACTGATATTTAGTAGAAGGAGGTTATTTTCCACAGTTAATTCACAGAGGGAACTCAAAAAGTCCCCTCTCCCCTCCACACCAGAATGTTTTTAAAAGCAAGTCTTAAAAAAAAACAACAACAAAACCAACTCATGCCTGTCTTCCTCATCCCTACCTGGTCTTGCAAGCTACTGTCCTTAGAGAGGCGTCGGAGTTTGCACTCCAGGTTCACAATGCAGGCTTCTTTCCGAACCACCTCGATCCGGAGTTCATCATTTCTCTCCTCCAGCTCTCGAATCTGCTTCCTGTATTTGTCCTTTTCAATCAGACAATGTGAGTACTGAGTCTGAGCCTCGTCACGCGAGCGGAACGCCTGCAGGGGAGAGAAGAAAAACTCTTTTGCACCTGGGCACCAGGCACCTTCTCCTGCTGGTTTTTGTTTGGAAGGTGTTTGGAAAGGGGACTTCAGAACAAGTAACCAGTCTCCAGTTAGCACTGCAGTTAGGATCAGGCTGTGCCACAGTCAGGCTATTAAAAATGCTGGTGAGGAGGGTGGGTCGTTTCCAGCTCCCTCTTGGTTGGTGGCAAAATGCTCCAGAGGGAAAAGGAGATGACTTGACACCAATATCAAGCCTGCAGGAGCTGTTGTTAAGATCTTGGTCCTGCCTGCCAGATGCTACGCTGTGAAAACAACCCAATATTATCCCATGTTTAATTGCTGTAATGCGAATTCCAACAAGCAACAATTTCTTGCAACTGTTTATTTTTAATGGTATTTTGGGTCCAATTACCCACAATTCCTCAAAGCGACGCATATGAGATGCAGGTTTTTGGTACTAATTTTTCCCATTTTAACTGTTAGATACCTGGTCTCGCTCCTTCTCCACCTCTTCCAGCTGTATCATCACAGTGTTCATTCGGTGCTTGTACATCTCACAATCTTTTCCTAGTGTTGAACACTTTAACTCCAAATCTTCTTTCTCTTCAAGATACTGGAAATGACACAATGTTAACCACCACTCCTTTCAGGGGGCTCGTGAGCACTAGCCTGAGATATTCCATGGTTTTCCCCTTCCATTTCTCACCTTGTCTCTCAAGTCCTCCACATGACGAATTTCCTCTTGGAGATTAAAGATCTTGTTGACCAACTCATGCCGGTCTTCCAGTGCCTCCTTACGGTCGTGTTCCAGAATATCCAAAATGGCTTTGTCTGAATCTGGCAAACTTCTCTTGTCAGCCTGAGCAAAGACATTTTTAAGAGACTGTCCATGGAAAGAGAAAAGAGTATTGCAGGGAGAAAAGTAATAAAGACAGTAGCAAGCAAGAGGAATAGAAAATGAACATGGTGATGCAATGGGAAAGCAGAGGAGAGAGAGACATTTGTTCATATTTTAAAAGAGTGTCAGAAAATATAAATAAAGGCTGTCTTGCTGTCAGGACAGTCTGATGGAGGAACTGTTTTACTGTTTTATTGTACTAGCTATAATTTGATCCATTTTGGATGTAGTGACAATTCTTCACTCCAAGCCCTGCATTCAAAGCTCTCCTCTATTAATCAGCTCTCCCTAACCAAAAAAATCCCCCTTTGCCAAAGAGCAGGGCCTAAGAAAACATTCAGGGGAATTTTTAAAGCATGCTTAGGCTTTGCAGGGCTGTGCTCAGAGAATATTAAACGTGCCTGGAGTAGCTTGTGCCACTGCTTCATTTTCTGTGGTGTCCAGGAATATTTATTCTTCCAGATTTAAAATCAACAAGATTACCAGATCAGGTTCTAACAAATAAACTGACATCTAAAACTAACCATAAATGGAAGATGAAGAGGCATATAGTGCAAGTAATAGGTGTATTTGTTTTAAAAATACCTAGACTAATTTGGTATTTCAGTGACATTTTGGCTATCCAATGTTTCTGTTGCTTTTTGTTTATTTACACTTTCACTTAAGCTAATGAAATTCTATTTTTAGCTATTTTGTGATTATTTAGATGTTTCTTTAGATGCTCTAAGACCATTTCAATTAATATAAAAGATTCTTTGTGGACCAGAACTCCCCAAAACTTCTATACTACACCTTTTTTCAACCTTTAAATTTGATTTGTGTTAGAATTGGGAATCATTAGGCACTGCTAGCATTACAGCCATTTCCAAAACACATTCTATTGGTGATTTTTAAACTGTCATTTTAAAATGCCACAAGCTTTTTCCAGCAAAGTGCTAAGGACTCTCATATATACCCTAATATTTGCCTAAGCTCTCCACAGAGTAACACTCTGCTTACTTTGCTGTATATCATCCTTTCCCCCCATTTGCCCAAACAAAGGTCAGTTAAGATCCCTGTGCAAGTTACAGCAGCTTTCTATGGGGTGTCCTGGGAAATAGTGGCCACCCAGGTCACAGGAACTTTAATTACCCTCTGCTTCATTTAGACCTTTTGTTACAGACATGCCAATAGCCTAGAACAGGGTCCAGAGAGCCACTGTCAGAAATTTCTGGGCTGGCTATTTAACACAGCTTTGTAGTGACAGCCTGGTACAGAGAACCACAGCAGGGGTAAAAGATGGGAGTTGAGCACTCAGCAATTAAACAGCTGCACTCTGCACCTTGAGAGAACCAAACTCTCATGTACAGCTTGATTTATTAAATGACTCTTTTCTTTTTTTTTTTTTTTTTCTTTTTGGAACTCCTCCTCATGGCTTGTGTTTGTACAAGGAGTACCACAGACAGCTGGGAACAATGTAACCAACCTTCTGTTTTTCCTAACTTTGCACTTGGGTTTATGGCAGCTTTGCAGGTGGAGGTTTCACTCAACACTTCCTAGCATTACAACAAGATTATGTGTTGAGTGTGAGGTGAGGAGCAGTAGCAGAAACCATGCCACCTCCTGTTTTCCCTAGCTACCAGTTTACTCAACTCCTTGTTTCCTAATGAATACACATGGGAGCTGTCACAACCTGCTGCTTCTCTGTCTCTTTCCCCCTCCTCCAGACTCTTGGATCCTGAAGGCACCAAGGCAGGGTGTGAGATGTGGGGCATGTGAGGCAATATGAGAGGAGAGCAATGGCATGCAAGAGAGGTTGGAGACTGCTGAAGCAGGAAGGATAAGTTGAAGTGTCTGGAATTTCAAATGTAGCAATCTGCATTGTACCTGAATGATGGATTGTAACTCCTGGATTTTTGTCTTCATCATCTCGTTTTCCCGCTCGAGCTCCAGGACCTGTTCCTTTTTAGGTCGGTTTTCAATAGCATTTTTTAGCTTCAAAGACTGGTTCCTCTCCAGCTTGCATTCCTCTTCCACCTTGTTCAAGTGATGCTTCAGCTGGTCAATCTGTAGCAGCCAGGGAGCAGTGAAAAGGAGAAAGGAAATAAATCATTCCCAGCTCTGGTATTTACTGCTCTGACAATACTCTCACTCCCAGGTGAAAACACTCTGCCATAGGTAGAGAAAAAGCTTAGGCTGGGAATCCTAAGAAGAAACAGATAATTGTGTGTCCTTGTGTATGCATGTTGAATGTCCATGACCGAACTGTTTAATTCTCCAGCAGAAGCCTGTTAGGTACTACCTACAGCTGGTATGGGCTGATTGTTACTTTTTGTGACACCTGGACTCAAAAAAAAAAAAATTATTTTAGCTGGAGGAAAGATTTGAAAGTGGGGGAATAATCCCGAGATCAGAGAGATTCATGGGGATGAAGGTCAGGAGATACTTGAATCTGGTGGCTGTGAGCAGCTGAACAGCATGAACTGCCAGAATTTTCTACCCAAGCTTCCCACACCAGTAACTGTCCCAAGATATTACTGAGCTTGAAAAGCTAAAGTTGTTTTTAGGAAACAATTAAGTTTTGTAATTTTTGTTTTAAAATATGTTCTGTTCTGTTAGCCCATTAGAGGTATGTAAGTGATCTGTCATTAATACACATCGTTACAGTTGGCATTTCTGTTCAGCAATGCCTTGAATCATCTGGATGAACAAACCAAACCAGAGCTGTACCCCTTCCTGCTGTCAGAGGAAGTCCCATTCTGCTTGAAACTGCTGCCACACTTCACTGTTGCTCCAGATTAAAGGAGCTCAGAGCATTTATCTCACCTCTAACTGGAGGTCTCGGCTCCTTATCACAGCCATGCTCTTCTCGTCACTCAGCTGAGCGTATCTCATGGCCAGATTGTAGTTCTCATCTTTCACCTTGACCAGCTCATCATTGTAGTTGTTCCTCTCCTCTTTCATCTTGTTGTATCTCTCCTGGAAGGTCAGTAGCTCGATCTTGTTCAGCTTTAGCTGCTTTCGTTCATCCTCCAACTGGCGAGACTTAGCCAAGAGTTCACAGCGCTGCACATCTTTTGTCTTTAATTGCTGCTGAAGCTTAATGATCTCATTCATTAGGAAATGGGTAAGGCCTTCATGTCCTTCCTCCACTGAAAATGTTTGAACAGCTTGTCAACTTCTAATAAAATCACTTTAAGCAGAATGATCAGAACTGAGCAAGAAAAAAATGTCCCACAACACGTACAGGGGTGCAGAATATTCACAATTTAAATTTTTATATCTACCTCGCAACAGCACAAATATTACACAGTACACTATTACTAGGATCACCTTGTATGCATACAGGATTTTGTCTGGATAAAACATGAAGCTTTTACCTCTGTCTTGTTTCAGCTGAGCTGACAGACCTGTGTGTAGAAATAGCACAGACTTTGCAAAATGAATCTGTACAAGTATAATTAATCTGAATGCTCCAAATTTGTTGCATGAGTAGGTCATTAGTATAATTTAATCCACTGGTCCAATGTTTTTTCTCTTGAGATTTCTTGTGATGTTTATCATTCAATTTGAAGCTCTTTAGCTTCATTCAAACAAATGGGATGTTCCTGATCAATTGCTAGCTTATTTTGCATTGAATGGGACTGAGAAACTGCTGAATGCTGCTACAAGGTGAGCTTATATTTCCATTTCTTGACTAAAAAATATACATATATATATCAAACCCAGTCATCAATATAGCCCTTATTTCAACAGGTGGTTTTGGGATAGATTCTACTCACCAACAATAGTGGAAAATCTCCGTGTAGGTTCTTTCCCTGTCACCAGTTTGTAGAGTTCAGGGTAGTAAAACTCGAGGCTCTCTAAGAAAACTACATAACCCCTTTGGCCCTTGGTGTGGAGAATGTCCAGCAGTCGTCCTGAGGACAGAGAGAAAGGTGAGAGAAGAGCACTATGAGCAGCATTAGCAAGTATTGCAACTCTGAACTCAAATCTGCTTCAAGTTTGTCTCCATCACAGCAAAATTTGTGGAAAATCTGGCTAATTGAGTTCAGCTGGTCACAAAGTAATGCCACGTATTCTTTGTGTCTGTGCTGATGGTTATTCTGAAGCAGTTCAGGCAAATTGGTCTCTGGAAGGAAAATTTCAAGACATGTTATGCAGTGAAGCCTTCAGCAGGCAGTGCTGAGCTGCTCGGATGACAAACCCTTCAGTGACAAATCATGGAGCATGGCAAGGCAGCTGAAAACCTACTCTTGGAAAAGCAGTGGGTGCTGCTTGTGTTAACTAAAATATTTGCCAAGGTTTTGATGGGAATATGAACCCCATGAACTCCAGTCTGCACAGCACTGGAAAGACTCTTTGTTATCAAAGAGCAGCAGCAGATTCCCCCCTTTCCATGAAATCCCTTGTAGGAAAAATACAGGGTTTGTATTTGATAGTAGACTCCTTCCAGACTTAGCAACATAACACTGTCCAGATAAGGATGCAGATGTAGCCATTCATAAAACAGTTACCTGCTCTGTTAATTTTGGAGGGCAGCATAAGTGAGTTAAGGACCTCATCTTCATCTTGCTCATCGATCACCTTGCACTGCCGTAAGTAGGGGGTGAGCTTGGCGGGATTGATGTAGCGGCTCAGCATGTGCCGGTTGCACTCTACATTCTCCCACAAAGCTTCCTCTTCATCTTTCAGTGTCTCCAGGCAGTCATCCATCTCTGGCTCTCCTCCTTAGCAAGAGAAACCATTGGCAAATGAACATTAAACAGGGCAGTTTCTATCCTGTTCCTTTTTTTTTTTTTGTGCTTCCATGTCACATAGGATAAGCTTAGAATCGCTTCTGACTAATGCTGGATTTGCCCTGTATTGAAAGTGTTTGAGCTGAAGTGGAGCCTGTCCACAGCTCATCTGGAAAGTGACAGTTCAGAGAAGTGCTATCTTGAGTCTCTGAACGATGGCATATTGCTCTCTAGTGATGAATCTGTAGCTCCTCTAACTCCATGGCGGTCTCTACAAGCCAGAGAATCCCTCTTCATATTAGAAGCAATGGTAGAGGAGACGGTGCAGTGCAAAGGAGGGAATGAACAGAGCTCAGAGCAAAGACAAATACCTGCTGCAGGCAGCTAAGGCTTTCATTCTCACCTCCTTTTTCCTCTCAGCTATACTGATTTGAACCTGCATTTCCTCCTGCATATATGTGATAAGCCATCACATGTTAAATGACTGCACCAGAAGAATAGTTAGCTCAGAAACAAGCAGCTATGTTTGTTTGCCTTCTGCAGCTGCATATGGATTGACTCCTGTGTGGGTAAGAATGGAAGTGGCTGCATGTTCAGCCCTTGCCTTTCTCTGCATAAGCAGGGAAGTAGGAGCACTGTGTCAGTGAATTCTGAAAAACGTTCTTGACTCATGCAAATATTGTCACATGATTTCTGAGTGCTTGCTAAGCAATTTCCTGCCAACTCCTAATTTGTAACCACCTCATTAGAGCAGGTTAAGAGGCAGGCAACAATGAGGTCAGAAAACTTGTTCTGCAGTGAAGAGTAAAGAAACTTTGTCAAAATTTTTCCTTCTTCACTTTTTAATAAATGTTAACCTTTGAAAAAAAGTGTCAGTTTTGCACTCAGGCTTTCTCAAGTTCTTGTGATCCAGGTGGCACAAGGATGCTGCTATTTCAAGAGTTATTTCATCCAATCTGAGACAATGGTATGAGAAGAATGTGCAGTTCTTAGGTCATGTGAGATGAGAGCTGCACTTTATGGGACTTTGCTGGTAATCAGTAACTGAAGAGCTCAAATGCAATGTGTTGTTTTCTCTTGGACCTGCAGAGTTCTCTCCACTTCGTTATAATTCTCTCAGCTTCCAAATTTAGGAGCTGTGAAGCAGCCTGTGTTACATTGCAGGGCAAAACCAGCTATTTATCTGTATAGCCAGGGGCTACTAACTCCTCATCTTGGAAAAAAAAAAAAAAAAAGGTGCTAATCTGCTAAACCTGTTTTTCAGTGTTCTTTTGTAGTGAAACACAAAATAGTCCTACAAAAATATGTAGTCTTTGCTTGATACTTTCAAAGGTAAAGTAAAAAAAAAAATTGCCCACAATCCAAGGCTGGGGTTCAACATCTCTATGAGAAAAATTTGGATGGGTTCTTCATGCTATCTACAAGTCAGGGGAGTATTGTCAGGGGTTTTGTTCTTCTGTACTTAGAGCAGCTCTCCCAGAGTTCTTCTCTTTGTAGTTTCACATCTTAGGAACCACTTTGTAATGATTTGCTGCCTGTACATAGATTTCATTACTCCAGTGACTGCAAATAAATGGTCTGGGAGAGACGAGTCCTCAGAAGACAATGAGGACCAGGTCTGCTCAATGGGATCCAGAATCACAGGGGCATGGCTGCAGCTAGGAAGAAACCTCACTCACCTTACAAACCTCTCAAAAGCTGGATGAAATTCTTACTCAATGCCACTATTTATGTGTGGTAAAGATGAAGCTGCAGTAGCACAGTATGAAGGTGAAACAATAGGAAGAGCTCTATGAAGTAGGTGGCTGTGGGAGGAATGCTAGAGGTGAAAGAGTTACAGCAGAAGTACACATCCATTCCCATGAACTTTACTCTCCACCACTTATTCTGGAAACAACAGTATTTCACTTCAAAGATGAATTTAACAAACTACCTAATTGGAGAAGCTGAACTTTGGGGAGTAGAAGGCAGTAAAGCAGAAGGTCACGGAGTACTTTAGTAATCTTACAGCCACAGCTATCTCCTTACAACTAAAAAAAGATGTGGTGCAGGCCCTTTAATTTGAGGTAACATCCCAGAAAAGCTCACAGATGGACCTCAGAGTGCAAAAGAAGCACTTGCCTGAATTTCATAAAACACAAGATATCTTGTAATCTGCTGCACTGAACCAGAAATTATTACACAGTGTCAGCAGTTCCCCCAGGACATTAGTAAGGGATTTCTCCATTAAATGGTTCAAAGGAGAGTTCACTCATCAGTGTAATTCTCAACATGAATACATTTTTTTTTTACCTGGCATTAAAAATACTTTTATCAAATAGTCCCTTGTGTGTGTGCACAATATACCCTTACTGTTATTTTGGGGACATAATGTTTAATGGGAAAGTAATAAGTATAATGCATGAGTGGCTAAGAATTTTAAAAGGAGATTTCGGGTAGCAAATTCCTGTTTAAGCAAAGTCTATAATCAGGAGCAAGCCTGAAACCTTAGAGACCCACTGCCATGTAGGAATGTCAGAACATTCCTATTGCTTTTTGCTTTGGAGCTCCACCTTGGAAACACCTTTCCAGAAGCACCACTGAGCTCTCTCCTAACTCACTGTGCTGTCCATTACTTCTCAGGGATTTCTGCTGTTTTAACAGGTAACATTCCTCTCTGTGCTAGAGTCTGAGGTCTTGTCTCTCTTGTGGTTCTTTGGCCAGACTGGGCTAAAAGCATAACCCCCAGGTAGCTCCACTGTCTTCTGCACCTATTCCAGACACAATAGCAATGGACAGTTGATAGAAATACAGCACCTTTCTTAGTAAGTAAATATTTCTTTGCTTTAATATTTAATATAATGTTGAATGGGAAAGAAAATGTTTGTGATACATTGAAATTCTACTGTGCTGGTCAGAAAAGAGATGTGACAACTGAAGCCCAGTGGGAAACCAATGAAGGTATTATATCTGTGGCCTTAACTTCCAAAGATTTTCAGGAGCACATGCTGAAACATTATTCCCTCTTTGTCCTTCCTTTCTCTGATATGGCACAAAAGCTATTTTCACTTATAAAATTAAAAAAATGACAGCTTTACAATGTTTTTATATGTGTAATCACTTATTTAATCTGATCTCTATTACCATTATCTAGTTTCTGATTCCCACACCTCTTGAGTTGCAACCTAACACATTCAGAAGTTGTGACATGTCAGAGCAATACTGTGGCGCCCATTACAAATCCCAGGTGTGAAGTCACAGATTTGGACTGGATTCAACAGACATAAACCAAAAAGAAATAAGAATCCCCACAGCAGTTAAAAAATTGCTCTCCTGCTGCTCCTTTCAACAGTTAGTATACAACATTGCTTTTAACTGCAGGAGATCTTAATCCAGTAATAATCTCAGCTAGTCCCATCTATTTCAAAGGTCTCTGTAGATGCAGAAAAATAAAAGAGAGAATCCCTTTTAACATGAAAAGAAACACTCTACTCCCCTCATCTCCTTTTCTCTCTCAGGGACTATCCTTCTCTTGGCTGTTGCACACACATGAATCTTTCTATGTGTTTGCTATTTTTCTTGTTCTATTTTTCAAGTGAACAAATCACCTTGCTGTTCAAGCTGCCCTCTGTTCTCACTCAGGCTCCACACTTTCATATGTCAGCGCCACTCTCCACTGATCAAGGGAATGAAGCCTGGAGGCTTCAGAACCAGGGGTTCTACAAAGTGCTTATCATTAGGTCACATCAAAAGCTTCATTTTTTTTGCGGTCCATTTCATGATGGTGCAGAAATTAACCCTTCAGCCATTTAATTATTTGCATTCCCTTGCTCTGAATTCTTGTCAGCCTGTCGATACTGAGGAATCACCATGCAGCAGACTGCAAGCAAGGGCTTCAGCCAGGCATTCTGATTTCTTGAGCTTTCCTTCATGAAATATAAAAAAAAAGGGTATTGTCCTCATACTGAGAAGCAGGAAGAAGTTGTTTTTGTAAATGGAGATCTATTTTAATGTTTTGGACTTCTGCATTTGCCCAGATGTTCACAGACTGTCAGTATTCAAAAAGAAACCACAGCATACAACATGTTGGTGCAAAAAAAAATTTAAGGGTTGGACTTGATGATCTCTGAGGTCCCTTCCAACCCGGCTAATTCTATGATTCTATGAAATTGTAAGTTAATATGAACAGAAGCAATGTTAAATACCAAATACGTGTATATAAATCAGGAAAAGATTACACAGAAATTATCATACTTTAAAACAAAAATAAAGATTAAAACTGTATATAATTAACCTTGCCACTTTGAGGGTCTCCCTTTTATCATCCTCTTTCTATGCATATTGTAGATTTCAGCGGGCAATACCCTTTCTCCAGGTTTGTACAGCCCCTCACATGATCTAGTATGACAACAGGGTGATTTTCTCAAAAGCTGCTTGTATGAATATGCAGAGATTTGCAATACCAGAGAACCACAAAACCATAAGGGGATTTAGCACTGTTTTTAATTTTAGAGGAAAGTCACAGCTTGAAGTGTGATAAGGAAACTACATTCCTTTGCTTAAGGAGAGGAGAGCTCTATTTGCACTCCTGACTTTCTGAAATACTGAATATCAGCAGTTTCCAATTATTCTGGCTGCACTGCTGGACGTTCTAGGCTACTGAAAACCACTTATAAAGGGCTTAAACATTGATTAAGAAGACTAAATTGACTTAGCCATACTTCAATTTTTTTCCATACAGGGGCTGGAATCTGGACTCCCAAAGGAGACGAGACAGTATCTTCATCTGTGTTAAATTTATATTTATATGACCTTCATATTCATCCCTTCTAACTCAAAGTCCCCACCTGAAAACAAAGCTGGGAGGAACTATTTTTATGACAAGGTAGGAGTAGTCAGTTAATTCCTGTAAAAGGAAGGTCTTACAAAAACATTTATTATTAGTGCACTTTTGTGACTTCATTTTACTTATTTTGCAGACAGTAGAATACTTGCTGAAGGCAGCAGCACTGTTGAATGGACTGTGCTGTATTTCTGGTTTAGGTCACAGTGGCTAATGGAAAGTGTATATGGAAAGAACAACTCTGTATCTATCAGAATTCTCCCTTTATAGAAAAGATTCAAGCAGCTTACTGAATGAGACAGTTTCAACAAAATATAAAAGAAAAATATAGCATGAGAGATACCAAAGTAATAGAAGAGCAGGAAGCTTTAAACACAAAATAGGATTATTTTCACACAAAAGTATTCTGTTTAATTCCATGGAGTCACTCTTCATGTTACACACAATCTACAGAAAACCCCCCCCAAAACCAACCAAACAAAAAAACAGCAAAAAAACCAAAAACTAACAAACTTCAGTGAGGTAAAGCTAGATCTTCAGTAAAGGCAGATGATAGCCATAGTCAGAAACACTGCTCCCATTTTCTGAACACGAGAGAGAGAATCAAAATAAATTCCCTAACTTGTTCAAAGGGTTCTGGAGGCATATTCATTTCACTGCCACAAACAGAAGAAATTCCCTTCATTTCCATAACTACATGCTCGACAACCAAGTGAGAGAAAAAAGACATTAATTCTATCATGTTACTCTTATTCAGCACCTCTGTTCTATCAAAAAAGAAAGCAGCAGAATAAATCAGAGGTTAATCTTTAATCCCTGCTTGTGTCCTAGCAGAGGAGAGGCAGAAGAATTATACTATAGGAACTCTCTTTAATTATTTCTTCCATTGCCTTTATTTACTCTCTTAGGAGCAGATCCACATAAAACTCCATCTCGGGGAAAAAAAAAAAAAAAAAAAAAAGGAAGAAAAAGAAACAAAAAAAAAGAAAAAAAAAGGGCAGATCAATTAAAGCAGAGATCAATTGTTAGCACTGCTAGTTAGTGCACCCGACTTGCTTAGTATCACCTAAACCAGAAAACACTGCATGCCACCAAGATACACAAGTTTTTCAATATTGCAGGATAATTTTGATTAAGATCTGAACAATCCTTTCCCTGAATTCCACACTTGCTACTTACAGCTTTTGTCTGCTTTTGAAATTGCATGTGCAATGCCATGAAATACCCATCACTGGAATAAGTATTCCAGAAGAAAAAAGTTTTTACACATTAAGAATGTTGCTTTGCCCAGTGAAATACATCTGCATAAAACTTGATCAGTGCATTATTACCTAATAGAATCTCTGTTTCAGAAAAGGCTGAGATCTGTGCTTGCCCCTTTTGCACTCCAATGGCCACAATATCTAAAGTCTGTCTTCCCCAAGTCTGCCAACTTCAGAGCTCTTATCACCTTATCACATAGGAAGGAAATGACTAATTCTGTCTCAATAGCAAACTGCCAGCAGGTTGTGCTACCTCAAACATGCAACATCCAATCAGATTTGGTTGCAGAGCATATATTACCAATAATAAACAAAGAAATGGAAAAATTATCCTCTAAAAATACCTTAAATGCTTTGCCCACTCATTTTTCTGTGTGTCACTATTGTCTATGTACAAGTATGCCTCCAGCTCCCTCAGGAACATACCATCTATACTCTGCTGAGACAGAAAGGAGGATTCACCTCTCGTATTTGAATTGGGCATCTAATTAAAATTAGAACTCTAGTTCCTGTCTAGAACAAATGGAAAATGGTCTGTTCAAAACTTTACCATTTTATATTTCTACCTCAGATTCCCTCTAAAGATTGGCTTCTAGCCACTGCTAGCTGCTTAGGTTCCCTCTGGGGTCAGTGGAAAGAAATTTGTCCCTTCAGATGGAAATGTCTACACTGGTGATTAGATGGATATTACTCTATTTTCCCAGAGTTCAGAAACTGTTTGTACTGCCCTCATTAAATGCTAATCTATGTGAAATTAAATAATGAACGAGAGAGGTGGGCAATGAGAGATGGAACAAGAAAAACAAAGGAAGAAAAATGAGAAATGGGAGTGAAAAATGGGGAGGTCAAGGGAAAAGGAAAGATAAAAAAGAAACAGGAAAAGAAAAAGAAAGTCAAAGAAAGAGGAACTCCACAGAATGAAAGTAAGGAACATAAGTGAGATAGAGATGAAAACAGGACCGGGCTTAGTAAAGGCAAATGGAAGGAATGTGGGGCCTAAAGCAAATTAAGGGGTAAATAGGGAAGGCCCTTCCTGACACATTAGAAATTAGTATTGGTTTGGAGCATGCAAATCAAGATAATGGCACAATAATTTAAATAATTTACCACAGGAATTTAGTGCATCTATTTTAAAGGCTTTGCAAAGCAGCAGTGGAGAGCTGAAAGCCTGACATTTAGTAAGTGCTTTAATCTAGACATCCTCTGTGCTGTTATGCATGATGATAAGGAGGACAACAGAAATCACTGTGATAACATAGGACAAATATGTTTATATATCTGGCCTTTTTTTCATGAGTGCAGCATTAGCTACTGACATGAGCATTTCCTTCCAACTAATGAGTACTAAAAGCCAAGATCTAAAAAAGAAGCTGTCATCCATGAGCTGCCAAGGACTCATGAGAACGCTTCAGAAGTCATTACAAAGACCCAGGTTAAATTTTCTTGATACTCACTCTGTTTTTACAACTGATAATGAGACTCTCACTGGTTTAGAAGAAGGAGGCAGAACTGGGAGCAAGCATAGAGTCTTGAGTTAGAAATTCAAGTTGCTCAACATGCAAAAGGATTTGATGGTTGTTAGGTTGAGTCCCAGTAAGTGTGTGCTCACATTTCAAATCCCAGCACACTCTCTGGTACCTGGAGCCAGTGTTCATAAGGGATTTGCACAGACTGAGCTATGTAAGAACCTGGTAAGGGCAAGGATTCGTTACCTGATGCATATGTATGAAACTTGCATAACCCTTGCCCAGCCAGCCTCATTCTCACTGGTGTTATTAACTCTTCAGTTCTATTAATATGACTCACACAAAACAGGAAAAGAGAAAGAAGTGTAGCTCTACCTTACAAAACTGTTACTTAGTCCACCTACTTTCAAAATTTGCACTTGCCACAAACTCTTATGTTGGAAGAATTTAAAAAAATAACAAAAGCACTCAAGAGAGGAACGTGTTCAACACAGACAGATAATAACTCCCTGTGGGTGATGCTCTCATCCCCCAGCAGTCAAAGGATAGCACAGAGCACACTGGATGAGAGGACTGCAACTGAGTTAAAGGCAGCAGCAACTGACACTAAATGCATAGTCCAGTCTTACACTAGAAAAGGGAGCACTCCAACTTGAATGCTGCCAGATAATCTCACTGTGATGGCCCAAGAAATTTTGAGAAGAATATTTCATATAGCAGGCTTTATAGCATGACAGAATCCTATGTTGAGACTCCTATGACATACAAAGAATGAGCAAATAAGCAGCCAGCTCTCATGAGCCTTGTATAAAGTTCAACCTGAACAAAAAATCATACTCCAAATGCATGAAAAATAATGCACATGAAAACTCTTTGCTGCATTCTAACAGGAGCATGAATTGATTGTAATGAGAAGGCAATTCAGTTAGTATCTTAGGTGCACTTCACAAAGGTGTAGTAACTCCCTACTTAGCTCTGTCCAATTTTACTCATTCATGTTTAGCTCTTAATTGCCAACAGCATTTTCTGTTGGATCAAACACTGTCAAGTCTCCTTAGGGTGATGAGTGCTATGATTCAAATATACATTTTGTTAAGTTTATATAAACAAAGACCAAGTTTACCTTACTCCATCTGTCACCTCTTTGTAACTATTACTTCAAAATAGACACTAATTTTATAGAACAGACAGCTGCCTTGCACATGCTGGTTTGCCTGTGGCTTGAAGAATGATGTGTGCTTTAGGTAACAAGTATCTGCAGCCTGCCCACCTCAGAGTCACTGGAAATTGTAAGCTTCATTCCTAGTTGCAGACTACCAAAGTCTTTTCATGTTCTGCTCATTGACAAAATCCTCTATCCTTGCAAGCTTGCTGAAATTTGCAAGGACATCTCAGCCAGCAGAGCACAAAAGACAGAGAAGACAACTGGATGCCATTTGACAAGAAAAAGTCTCCAATAGATCACAAGCAGCCTGGCCTAGGAAGGACAAAACCTCACCAGGAATAAGAAGGAGCTCGCTATTTCACTGTTGGAAATTAGAATTCTCCTTTCATATGGAAATGGCTGTACTTGTCTTATGAATAGATTTTCCCCACTTATGCTTTCTGGTCACCTTCTTTTCTTCTCTCTCTGTGTCCTCTCTCTGCTTGTAGCAGTGTCACAGGACTTTGTCATGTAGCTGTGGAAAAATACACCCACCATCCTCTCTCTCAAACTTACTCTCTATTTATAGTAGAGAGCAAGGTGCTGGGGGCTGCCTTACTTCCTTTTTCTTCTGAACAGAGGTTGTGGGTAACTTTCAAACATGACACCATGGCAGAGGAAAGTCTTTGAGGAAGTGTTGTTACAGCCTCAGTGAGCTGTGTGCTGGAGATGGAGAGATTTGAGGAGCACCTCAAAGGGGTCCTCCTTTCCTGCAGGCCCTGCAGCTGGGCTTCATTAACAATCTCTGCCACTCACTGGAAGGTCTACAATTAAGAGCAGGAAAGCAGCCTGGGGAAAACAGAATAAAAAAAATCACTCTCCATTCTGCAGCAGGGCTCCTTTAACACACTTCTATAACAATTTGAAGGAAAAATTGTTTTATTCGTTACTTGTCAGGACTATATTTTATTTCTTGAAGGGGTAACCTCTCTATGACCTTGTCTTACTGCCTTGGAGAAGAGATAAAACCAAATCCTTGGAAATTCTATATGTCTTACAAACATTGCAAAGAGGAATTAAGTCTTTTCCCTTGGCTTCCTCCAACTAAGTCCATTGCTCTGATGAGATAGAATAAAATGCTGCAAAGCTTTTGTGTGGAAAACGTCCCAGAAGAATTTACCAATCAGTGGAAGAGACTCAACTGTTCTCATTGGGAAACTCTGGCCAGTTATACAAATTAAAAATTAGTACTTTTTTGCAAAGGCCAAAGAAGCAAAGTAGTAAAACAGCAAGAAATCTGACTATCTGTCCTCACCTGTGTGGTTCTTGAGAATGAGTATCACTGAATTCTCTGCTGACTGTGGAAATAAAAATTTGTTAAAATAGCAACTACTAAGTGATGCCAGGATTATACTCCATCTGTGAGCATCTTTAAGCACGGGCAGCTGCTGTTGAAACAGCATTTACCAACAATATGATAAAAGCAAGATTTGCAGGATTTGCACCCAAATCCTGATCTTCAGAAGCTGTTAAACAGTACAAAGGGTGGTAAGGGATCACAACCAACTACAAGTCAGTGGCTGCTTTGGTTTAGTCTCTTAACTTGTGCCTTGAAGCATAACAATTCCTTATGTGTTATCTGCATTAACTGTACCTCACAGCATGAAGTATCCCAGGCTAACAAGAAAAGCATTTGCAGAATGTGCAGAAAAGGACATGTTTTCAATGCAGTGTTGTATTTGTGTGTGAAGAAAGGTTACATGCAATATGAGCACTAGTAAGTGGCTGCCAAAAGCAAGGATTGATTTCCCCTATTCCTCATTCCTACTCAAGGGCACAACTTGTAATTAGGGTCAGATTTTCTAAGCGTAGGTGGCATTTAGGCATCAAAATAAATGGGCAGATTTTTGCAAGACTTGCCTCAGAGCGTGGGATAAGATAGCATTATGAATCACAGAGCTGCTGAGAGTTAAGCACTTTTAAAAATCAGGTCTTTCTTACATGCTTAAGTGGAAGCTGAGCTCTTTTAAAATCTTCTTGCAACTTGAGCATTCTTCAAACATGAAGTGTTTGAAAAATGGGCCTTTAAAGCTTTGTGAAGTGCTAGTTTTTCCAGGAATAGGAAACTGCTGTAGACAGCACCTCTAAGTCTGTCTGGCAGCAGATTTTGAACATTTCTGATTCTCCAGTATTGTAGAAACTCTCCAGAATAGACATTCCTCAAGAAAGAGGGCAGACACTGTTTGTCAGAGCTTAACTCTGCTAATTCTAACTCTTATGAATCCATGAATTATTTTCCTAACCAACAGGTGATTGTAAACACTGTTGATGCAGCAATCTGTTTTCAGTATACTGTCTCCAACTACAGCTGAGATTTTAAGCAGTAGATGAAATTTTAAGCTTTGGACCCTCTGAGACATATTAAAAGAAAGGGTCTTTCTACATAACTATTTATTTCTATGAGGAACAAAAAATTATTTTTCTTATGCTCAGAAAATAGTGTAGAAACTATATGAGGTTTTAGATTAGACTTGCATTCCATCATTATTTGCTCAATTTATCGTTTTTTTCAAAGCTGGTAAATTCAGCCTTGCAGAATCTATACTGCTGACTCAGCTAACTGAGCTAAAACTCATAAAAATCTATTTTAAAAAGGTCTAACGATTTTATTTTCTAATCATAAATATGAAATTTAATTAGCATCTCATTGCTAACAGAGTCACCATGGAAGACAAGACTGAGGAATTAGACACAGGGATGGAACATCAAGCATAAAACAAAACAACTGTTATGCAGGAGCCAGTTTAACTCCTGCTTTCCTTCACTCAGGTTTGAGATCTTTTACGAATTATGTGTGGTGTTCACAGGTTTCTTTCTTTGATGGCAAAGCCCTTCTATCTTTGATAGCAGTAATTACTCTAGCATGAAATAGCATCATGTGAAATACAAAATAACAACAGATAAGGTTCAGTCTGGATTAGAAAGAGAAGCAAGATAGAGCAAGTTGGTACTGAATTCAAAATCCTATTTTGCCATAAGCTACCCAGGTCAGTAAGTGTTTCAAATCCTATAAAAGCAATACACTCATCAACTGAGAAAAGAACTTGTATTATTCTCCAGGGTACTGCAAACATCAGAAAGATTAAAGGAATTTTTTTTAAAGGAAGCATATGGAGAATTTAAAAAGCCTCTTTAAAATAGGAAATGCATCCAGACTTTTCATCATTAGAATTCCTGCAATGTATGTCCTAGGCTGACATCAGCTCTCCTGTTGGCATTACTGGGCAAAATTCTGTTTACTGAGAGCCACCCCTGCCATCTTCTCTCCTTTGAGAGGACAGGAACTCTTGATCTGTCTCAGCACACCCATGCTTGTGTGAGAGGGTTGTGTGAGTGCATTTCTCTTCACAGCAACCCAGATGGTTGCCCGAGGTGAAGGCAGGGATGTGAATCTTTCTGCTGGTGCTCCATGAGGTTCCTTGATGAAGCAGGGCAAAACACAGAACGTCACAGAAGAGAGGACTTGGTGAGAAATGGGCAAGTGCTGTGGGAGAGCTCTGAAAGGGCTCAGACCACAAAAACTGCACTTTCTCCTTATGCTCACACTGAAATTGTTCATAGCAGGCTAGTGTGGGAGGAAGTGTTTACAGGACCTGTCCTGAAAGCAAGTAATTATTAATAATTGCTCAGTTGCTTTTGCGTAACTGTGTGTGTGTGTGTGTGGGCATGCCTCTTGGCTGCTCTCAGTGACAATATTCTCTAGGGTAAGAAGGGCATCACTAGTGCTGGTCCTGGTTACTTGTGGGTGGGCAACTTTTTATTTCTTGTACTCTTCCTGATGGGACTTGACAGCTGGAAACATCCAGGAATGTGGCTGAAGCATTCTAAAAGGCTACTGCTTGCAGTGTGACAAAAGCAGCCCATCTTTTGTCATAATAATATACTTTCCATCCATGATGGAAAGTAGAAGTTAGACACCAAGGAGCAGTTAGGGGACAGTGAAGTTGTCTTGGATGCTCCGTCAGACTAATTTTCTCTTGAGGATCTCAAAATGCTTTCAAAGCACTGTTCAGTTTTCAGGGCAGCCACCAATGAGTACAGCAGAATTTTCATGCCAGTTGTAAGGATAAGTGGGCAGGTTTACCCAATCACACCATGTATCCACATTGCCAAAACCAAGGGGAGCATCTCCAGGTTCTAATGATCTGCTCTTCTGCTATACCTTGAGTATCTCCCTCCACCTCTCAGCAAAAAACCTCCTTGTAGAAGAAGGAAGCAGCAGGCAGCTGCATATCTCCTCTTGGGCTCATTTAAGGCCATGGCAGAGCCAATTTCTGGTCCAAGTCTATAGAGTTCACTGCCTCCACGTGAGCAGATGAGGAAGATGGGAAGATGCCCACCTCAAGGCATGCAGAGGGGGACACAGACTTCTGGGATGTGGCATTGCACAGCCTACTGAGGCTGATGTCCTGATCTGACCCTTCACAGTGGCTCTACATGCAGGACCAGAGGCTCAATACTGCAGGACCACGTTGACTGAAACACAGCACAGCTTGTCCTGCAACAACCATCTGCATGTGGAAAGCATTCTCCTCAAGAGAAGGGAAAAGAAGTGGACAAATGACTCAAATGAAAATATGACTTTGTCAGTGCTAAAGCAAAATGGCCTCTTTGCCTTCCTTCCAAATTTTTTTTTTTTTTTCATTTGCTGTGCTTGATGTGCTTCATTTCCCTTAGGATGAGTCACAAACCAGAAGTGACAGATATCTCAGCTCTAAAGCATGCTGTACAGACAGAAGTTTTTGGGTGTCTTCACTCACCTGATGAAACTATCATATATGGGACAGTAATGAGAATCAGAGAGGAAGAGGAAAGCAGATACTAAATAAGAAAAGTGAGACAAGTCAGACAGTCAGGTCAGACTGAAGGTAGAGAATCATGGGATGTCCTGTGAAGGCCAAAGTAACAGTAACAAACCATCTCCAGCCTTTTCTCATATTCTTTCCTCACAGCAGCTCAATGTTCAAATTATCTTTACTGCTCCAGTCCCTTTGTGCAGGGACTGTACTGAGATCTATGTTGATGGAATTAGCAATTGAATAGGTTTGTATGCAATATTTCTAATACTATCCTGCTCAAGCAGCTTTGGATTTATATGCTATTATCATATTATAATGATGCAGTCGTAATGAGTTTGTGTTTCTCTGCACTGCAGAAAGTGCTACAGTCTATCAGGAGCTTGTCATTAAATCCAGAGCCTTCAAAACAGCATTCAAATTCTGACCATTTTCTGTTTCAGATCCAGTATTTTTCAATTGTCCTTTGCAGGTGAAAAGGTTCAGTCCTTCCTGATACTGTATTCTCACATGGCTTCTAAAATAACTACTGACCCAGCCACTGCTCTCCCAGGTGTGCAGCCCCAGTTGCTCAGTGATTCAGTGAAGGTGTTGCTGTCAATAACACTTAATTCCACAAAACTGCCTGGGTGCTGCTCTTACTATGGGTATAGACAAGTCACCAAACCACCATTCTGTACTGCAATACTCTATATGAAGATGTCCAACTATCATTTTTCCTTTAGGCCACAGCCTCACAGATTTAAAAATAACCTGATTCAGTCTTTCCAGCCTTACAGGAAATGTAATATTTATTCACTGTTTTTCTAGCAAGTAAAGCAGAAGGAAAACCCACTCTTTCTGACCTAGCACAGAAGTTTAAATATCTTGCAGTTCATGGTCAAGGAGAAAAATTCAATCAGCAGTTGCACTGCAGTTTGGCAATGAAGTGTATTTGGTGTAAATCTTCAGAAAAATAGCTGGAACAACCTTTGTGTGTTTTCCCAGTTTACTCAAGATTCAGAATTCAGAGGGAAACATTTGAAATGTTTCTTTATTGGTGTTTCAAATCCTGGAGGAACCTACTTTTGTGTTCAAATATGTTAAATGTGTCTAACATCCTATTAAGCATACTCATACGGATTTCAAGAATGGGCACAGCTTGGTTAGAAATGTTTATACACATATTGAGCTATCAAAAATAAAGTGGAAACAATTCATTAACTGCTAATGATAACCATACATGTACTGGTAGCATATAGCTTTTTCTGCATTCAAATGGAAAAAAATCCTTATCCCATCTTAAGCAGAAACCCTACGTTAAATTTACTCTTCAGTGCCTCTATTACAACCTGAGGAAAATTTGCCAGCAAACATCCAGTGCTCAAGAGGCCAGAGGGAATCCTTTCATTGGTTACAACAAAGCTGCATCCCTTTTCTGAGCCACAAAAAAACCCAGAGCAGACTCTCAGACTTGGGCAAATAACAAGTATCTTCATAAGGCCAAACTGGCCTCAGGGACCAGAACAAACATACCTGTTAGTCCTACATGATGTTACTTAACACAGACAAATTCACTGAGGCAACAATTACTACAAATAATATCACATGCACAGCTGTACATAACACTTATCCTTCTGATAAAAGCAAAATGTTACAGCATTTCATTTGACATTTCTGATAGATTTCCAGTGAGATTTGACAAATTTCTCATTCCTCTGGAGCTGCTAAACAGATTCACTGAAGTAGACAGCATTAGAAAGTAATGCCCCATCCAGCACTGGAGATAAAACACGTTTTGTGGGACTAACATAACAAGAATATTCTTTTCACTACGTGTTCAACAGTGATAGCAGACAATGCACAACACATTGCCAGCTTTTAGTAATGCACTTCTATGAGCTGTGAAAAAAACAACCACAAACCTGTGTGTTTGCCTTTTGTATAAAAAAGTACAAAGGCTTTCCCTCTGGCAAAATGTTGAATGCCCCCCCTATAGATCACTAAGCGTGTAAATTCACGGTACTCACAAACTATCACTATTCTTAAAGCCCAAATATTTGACAGAAGATTATGAAGGAAGAATGTTCCTCAAATTGAAAGCTCAGAAAAACCCTTTAAATTTAACTCAAGTCAGTGCTAACACTTCCTGCCAAGGAGTAATCCACTGCCCACAGTGGGGACTCACCACGACAGGGTATGTGGTCGATCTCCTGTTCTGTCAAATTACAGTTTAAACAGCCTGGGACTGTATTCTCCTTTTGCCTGAGAGAAGCAAAAGTGAGAGAGTAATATAGGGAGAGAATACTGAATAAAGAAGTAGAGAGAAAGAAGCTTTTATCACTCGTTGGATGTGTGCCACAGAGACCAATTATATACATTTGACAGCAACCATTATAATTCCAGAGTCCTTGAACAAATCACAAGCAGAAAGGTTACCTTCCTGAAAATGTTCATTGCCATTAAATAACTAACCCAGACTAGAGGGTGAAGGCAGCGCTTCAGGGAAAGTCTGGGGGAAGGGAGGAGATGGAGAATCTTGTTACATGTACACCTGAGAAACCCCCATTCATTTGCTCTGAAAAAAGGAATTGCAGATCCACTGTAGGTACTGTGTTCTCAGCAAAGGAGGCAGAGTTCAGAGAACACAAATCCTACAGAGACAATATGGCCAAGACAAAAGTTATTTCTCACTGTTACCAGTGGTAAAACTCGAGTAAACTTGGTGAGTTTATGGTTTGTACCCTTCAGTTTGAAAGTCACAAGACCTGATCCTATATTCCTTGCTCTTTTAAGTTTAGATCACTATGGAGACCATTTGCAAAGGAAGCTGCCATGGGTCGAATTCCACCATCAGTTACAGAACCTTAATGACCACATCTAAGTGAAACATTGGTATTTCATGAAACATGCATTTCAGTATCAAAGAGAGAGTTTAGACATTGACTAAAAAGTGTGTGGCTTGTTCTCACTCAATAAAAAGGCATAATATTGAGAGAAACAAGGATCTCTATAAAGTCCATCCTCTGTGAGCAATCATTCCATATATGCAATTAAAAATTGTGCTAAAAAACAATAGATAAACCAAGGTCACTAGGTGTATCCCATTAACATTTCTTCAGCCCATGCCAGTTATTTGGGATGCATCCTTCTAGAGAAGGTTCAAATTGCCTTTTTTAAATGGATATATGCAGTCAGATGGTTCCCTTTTCACTCACACTGAAAGTTTGTTTTTCTCTTAATTCAGTGTTAAATCTAATTGGAAGTGACTATTTGCATAAGAAGAGGGAATCGAACATGTGGTTCTGAATTTCTGCTCTGGGGTTTGCCTTCTCAATACAGCAGTTTGCTGGGTAGCATAGAAAGTTTCAAGTCTTTTTCCAGCTGAAATTTCTCCTCTGCTAGACAGATGGCTCAAGAAACTAGACACACACCAAAAAAAATTTCTGGCTCCAGGTCCCCTTGCAACTGTCATAATCCAACTTTGACAATCATCACTTTTAACTTAACATACAGCAAACCAGCATGAGGAAAAATAAAGAAAAGCGAGGAAGGAAGAGAGAGAGAAGAGATGTCTCAGCCAATTTATTTCGGGGAGATATAAAGGCCTCACATAAAGGACTAGTAATGAGGGCACAGAACACCGAAGGAAAAAAAAAAAGCAAAAAGCAAAACAAAGCACAAAATCATACAAATTTTGTGGAACAACTAAAAGGAACACAAGTACTTTTCACATCACAAGATGAGCTGTAACAGAGTAAGAAAGAGTCATATTAGAGCTGTATGTATGAAATGAACATCTTTTTCTTTATTCTAGACTTACAGACTTTCTGAAGATCCAAAAGACAAAGATGTTTTAATGTACCTACTTCTGTATTCAGAAGAGGATGCTTGCAGCTCAAAGGCCACAGTTTGCTAGCTCTGAATAAGAAAGGATATATTATAATTGCAAACATAAAATTTAAGCTCTTTTCACACATAAGGAGATGGACAATTTGAGAGAGCAGGACGGATTGCTAAGAGAATTCTTCCACATAATAATTCTCTTATTAATTCAGCTGAGTTTAACAAGTGACCCTTATTCAGTCCTCAAAAGCCCACATCAGTACATCCCTAGAAATAAATCTCCAGTCTCGATAGTCCTGCTTTAGAAGGTGAGGCTAAAAGACTTCATCAAAGAAATGGACCTATTTGTCATACCTGGTTCAAAGTTTACAAACTTAAAACAAGGAATAATAACAGATATTGTCCTTGGATGCAGTTTTCAGCTGTGCCTGATCTTTGTGACTCATCAATATATCCGGTATAAAAGAAATCAGTATTTCCAGACCCTAGGAGCAAAACTACTCTCATTACAATATTAGAGTTGAGAATCTCTACCTAAGAGATGTGAAATCCCACAGGAATCAACAGGACAAAACCTGTGCCACTGTCAGACCAGAAGTTCTGCTGCAGGACAGGAAGATTAAAACTTATATTAAGTTTAGTAAAAAGGCCTATGATCAACTAGAACTGTTTGTACAGTTTTCTAAAAAGCTTTTGGATTGTGCTCTTCCCTTTTTTCATTTACCTTTAGCCTCATCACTAAGCTCTGACTCTGCTGCATATTTTGTAAAGAGAAGCTGAGGGACTGCAATACTTCCTCCAGGTCCTCTACAGGTACTCAGCAGGAATGATGAGACACCACTAAGATCATCTGCATCAGTGGTTCCCCCCAGTATGAATGCAACATCAAGATAAAAACACAGAGAGAAACCTAATGGAGAGCTGGTAAGGAGCTGGGAAGGAGTGGGATGAAAGAAAGAGAAAGGATAGAACACACACAGTGGGAGCAAGCTGGATTTGTGACTGGGGAGGAAGCTCTGATGTGTTACAGGTGTTGCAAAATTCTGTTTGAGACAGAAAGAAACAGAGAGGATGACACCGGGTCGTGGATTTGTTTGGTGTTTTTTTGTTTGTTGTTTTGTTTTGGGTTGGTTTTTTTGTTTGGTTTGTCTAAGTAGGAGTCTGAGAACTGAAAGAAAGCTGTGCAAGTATGTCTTGTATTTTGGGATGCAGCCCCAAACCTATAAATACTCAAAGCCTGCATATGTACATGAATGAGACAGGAAAGCAGTACGTGTGTGCCAGGACCGTCCAGGGGAGAGGAAAAACCATTGTGTGTGGAAAACTAACTTTGCAGGGCAGCAATTTACATTGGGTACATGAGAAAATGGATGGAGCAGGAAGTAGGTGTGCACGTGAGAAGCTAGAGGACAAATGGGAAAGGGGAACACAAGATAGAAAAGGAACTGAAAGAGAGGAAGGAGAGAAAGATGAAGAATGTGGGGGAGGATGTACAGTCTCCTGTGCAGGCAAGAAAGAGAAAGTGGAGAAAAAGGAAAGGAACAAACACGGAACACTTGTTGCACAGAGAATATGCTTGAGGAAAAACAGACATAAAAAAAGATGAAAAATACATTATATATTAGGGTTGGGAAAACAAAGAAAGAGTGCAAAGAAAGTTGGGAAATCAAAGAAAGAAAACAAAGAAAGTGAGAAGACCAAATTAAATCAGAAAAAAAAAGAAGATGAAAGATTTAATTAGTTAACAGAAAGCATAAATCCCCAGCAAAGGGATGTAAAGAAAAGGCTGGGGCACAACACACTACGAGTAGAACCACAGATTCCTTGGAGATCAATGCTGATGATCAGTCCTTTCATTTTCTCCCTCTAGACTTCCATTCTAACTCTCCTTGTCAGTGCACACCCTGTGTGAGGACGTGTTTGCACCTCCAGCTGCAGCCTGTTCACCTCACTGAACCCTCAGCTACGAGAACCTGCGTGTGCAAAGTACAATGAGACCTGTTGAGGGCAAGGAAGGAACGAACTCAACCATTTTCAGAGAAACATACTCTTGAAAATGAACACAAAAAAAGGTGAAAGTGGAACTTGTAGTGATTAGAGTCAAGTGCTGTCCTAGGCAGCAGTGAGGTGGAGCTGATTTGACAGCTGCTCTCCTTACCTTGGGTGCTCATGAGTGACCGGGCTGTCTTTCTGCAGCTGCTGCACGCTGAAACTCTCTATGTCGCCTCCATGCAATTGTCAGTGTCTCTCCAGGAGCCTTGGAGAGGTTGCTGTGGGCTGCAGCTGTTGAAAAATAAAGGCAAAACAAAACACCCACTGCCCCTTAAAGTGCTAAAAGTTTAAGGAGAATCAGGAATGAAGGAAACGAGTGCAAGTGGTGAGCAAAAGGCATAAAGTAAGAAAAAGTATGTCAGAGGCTGGGAGGGGCGGAGAAGGAAAATGCAAAGATCTGACAGGAAACCAGACTATAAATCTGCTTAGGGTTTCAGAAAAAACCCACATTTCTGCTCCCTGTTTGCAAATGACTCTGCATGCAGGTGATGGCAGAGCCCAGAAGTACCACTGCAAGTAAATAGAGAGGCACTATTGCCCCTTCCCCAGGAAGAAGAGTGGGGAGAGCCAGCAGCAGCAGCAATGACTGCCTCAGACATGGAAATCAGGCTTCCTGCACTGCCTCAGTCCTGGGAGGCTTTTAGTGCATGTTTCCCTTAGACAAAAGGGGCCATGCTGGGTGCCAAGCCTTCTCACTGCCTCTCTGACCACAACCAGCAGCCCTGGCTTCTCAGTGCACATCATGGCTAGAAAGCAAGCAGGAAAAAAAAGGGAAAGAAAAGACTGAATAAAACAATTTCAAGAGTAGCAGTTCCAGGAAGAAGGAGTTCTGGTTTTCCCAAAGTTTTGAAGTCTTTTCAAAAAACCACCTATTTTATTAATAGCTGCTTTTACTCTTTCCTTCATGCAAGCATTAGGTTATTTTTCAGTTGAAATTTCAAACTATGTATTTTCCAAAGGGAGTCTCTGCTGATGTAAAGAAGCTGCAGTATCTTGTACTGCTTTAACGTTGGACATTCAAGGCCACATATGCAAATCCAGCCACTGGTGGGTCTCACTGAGGACATTTATCTGCCAGGCTACTAGTAAGAGTCTTCCTCCCCAGGCAAGCCAAGGAGAGCAAAGCCAGTCAGTCCTCTCCTTTACTGTTCTCCCGGGATTAGGAGTCACCAGCACTGCTAGAAACGTCCTTCAGTGCTGCTGCCATCTTGCTCAGAGATTCCAAATCCCAGCTATGTGGATAATTTTGTGCTGTTTTTTGTTCTGCTACTGTCTGTTCCACTTCCAGAGGAAAAATAAGGCATGGATCCTGCTCTGCTCCCAGTTGCTCCCTAGGTTTTGCCCTTCCCACTTCATGAACATACCCAAGTGAAGCCTCCCTGGAGTCATTGATAGGTCCTGGATACCTGGGAATCATTGGAAAATGCCTTGAGGGAATAATGTCATGTGAGTAACAGTGATGTGTCTATGCAATATATACAATGTTTAGAAGAAAACATCTGTGTCTATCTATATATTTATATGTTCTTATCTCATTAAACTAACAGGGAAAAAAAAGCAGAAACATTAGAAATAATAAACATAGGTGACCAATGATAGTTTAGGAATGTGGGGAGGAAAAAAGCATGATGACAGCAATGGAGTGAGAGAGTGAAAAAGGGAAAAAATAATTGTTAGAGAATAAAGGAGAACACAATAGATGGAAAGTATAAAATTATAATGGAAAAAATATCAAAGGATACAGGAATGTCAAAGGATACAGAATGGAGGAAGTGAGATGATCAAGTGAAAAGAAGAAACATAAGTGTCAGTACAACGACACTCAAAAACCATCAAACTGAAAACCTGAACCCTGTGAAAATATGCAGGGAGCAGAATATATTCTAGGCAGCCAAACATGTGGGACAGCTCTGCCGGAAGTTTATTTTATCATTACAATCATTCCTGTAATTTCATGCTTGCATCTGTACCTGGAATGTTGAGAGCCCAAGTTTAGACATAAGAACAATACTGGAAGGGATTCCAGTTCTCTAAATCAAGAAAGCAGGAATTTCTTTATCCACAGAGCAACAGCAGGACATGCTATGCCTCTACTTGTTTTTCCCGTGGGGACTGTACTGTTTTATGCTACTTATATTCTTGTGCACCTTTACCAAAATTCCCCTTTGAACAACCTTCCAAGCTGCACGTGACAAGGTGCAGGAAAGGTTCCATCTTTGAGCAGCCAAAAATATATGCAGGTGACAGCTGCATGGGTGAGATTCTGCAGTTTCTGACTGGGGAAAAGCCAGCGTTACTTTGGAGAAACACTGTGAAATAAAGCTGTAAGAATTGTGGCCTACAATTAAGCCATCAAAACTCAGATGTCATTTCTGAGCCAAGCTTTCTACTGCTTTCACAGAAGAAGTTGATTTGTGCATGCAACATTGGAACCACTTTAAACACAACCAGAGAAATAACTCTGCTGGCAGAAGGCTTTGTGGCTTCACTTCGATTTAAAAACCACAGATCTTCCACACACAGTTCCTAACCTGAAAGGCAAAACATGCTGGAAATTCAAGTCAGCACTGACCAAGTCTCATTAAAGGTTTCTCCTTCTATCCTTAATTTCTTCAGCAAATAGGATAAGAGACACTAGGTTATAAAACTGTCCTTTGCAGCTAAGCAAGGTGTTAGATATCATTTGTTCCTATTTCTGCTTTTGTTTTTCTTAATGGTGTAACTACAAAGAGCTTTTAAAAAATACAGATTTTTTAAAAAGAGCCTACATTTCCCTGAGCCTAAAGTGATGCCTTAGAGAATAAGAAATTATTCAGTGGAGCCTGAGCAGATTTAAAGAATCTGTCACTGAAACTCAAAGGACCAAAAATTCTTCTAATCATCAAGACTTTAGTGGCAACCAAGACTAACTGATTGGGATCCAGTAATCAATCACAAATCCACATGTAACTGAGTATCAACTTTATTTTCTAAAAATTTACAATCTTAATCCCTGTTTTTGCTTTTAAAAATTCTCTCAAGCTATAAAAATGTTATGGTTGAGGTTGCAGTTCCTTGAGGCTGGTAGAATAAAGTGATGTGTTTCACACAATGTCAGGGCAGAAAATAATTAGGGTCTGTTAAGCAGATGCACCTAAAGTACAGGTATATGGCAAAAAGCTACAGAATTTCAATCTGGGGTTTCCCACATTGGGAATTCCAAAATGGGATTTCCCTGCCAAATGCAGGGTCTAGGACCTTGACTGGTAAAGTTACCTATCTCTCAGAGAGCAGCACCAGTGGAGACATACACAAAGCTGGAAACTAAAAAGACATCTGCAATTTAGCACTGGAAACAAGGTATTGAGAAATCCAAAAATCATCTTTCTTAAACAGTTCTTTCATTAAACCAGGGTACAGGAAAGGAACTCCCCTTCCCTGAAAGTCACCTGGCAGGACACACCTGTATGGGATGTTTGCTGTCTCCTCTTCCAAAGATACTTCAGAAGAGGAGAGCACATTTAGTTCCTTCCAATTGCTTTAATTCCTCATGATCTGAGCCCTGGTGGTAAAACCTGAATAACAAGTGCATCTTAAACCTTTTGATGGTGCAGCACACCTTCCCTTCCTCCAACCTTTTACTTTGATATCCTTGCATAGAAAGCCATCCAGATCCCAAGGTCATTCAGTTATTCTATTAGGGGAATCACAGAGCAGAGACTTGCAGTCTTAGGAATTCCTCCATGTCGTTTCTGGCCCCCTAAATATTTTGCTCATGGTGACATTCATACCATAACATTGTATTTGGGGTCTGTAGGGAAAACTTCTTTTTCTGTCTGTCCCACAGGAATTATGTAAAATGTGTTTCTCCAGTGGAAAGCTCTCCTAGTACCCCATGACTTCTTACAGAATGTCTTTTTACTGAGCTCATTCATCCCCACTCAGGAGACCAAGCCATAACTCAGAGATGAGAATGGTTGCAGACTGAAGAGCTGGAAACAACATCAGCATTTGGAAGCTGAGAAACACTGAACTGCCCAGCTCCTAATCTGCTGTTCTTTTACTTCTATTCCTTTCTTCTCCCAAGAGAGGCATTCCAGCCCATGAGGAGAATGCCCCTTGACTCCTCATGAGTGTAACAGTCCTGAAAATCCCTGGATACCAGAAAGGCATTTCACAAACTAGTGATTTGAGAGTTAATATATTGCATTTCTCCTGCATGCCCGAGCACAGTAGCATCGTATATATTGTTAACACAACCCCTCCAACTCTTGAGTGAAAGAAACAGAAGTATTAAATATTTTCATATTTTCCATATTTTATAGTATCAACCTTGCTCAACTATCCTTAGAGACTATCATTCTTACTTACATATGCCCACAATTCATAATTTTTCTCTGGAGATCTGACTTCCAGAACAGAACTATTTCCCTGTTCATTTCAGCAGCCTGTGGATAAGCAGCTGTTAGTGTTCATCTGCCTTTTCTAGGCATTAACATAAAAAATGCCCCTTGATCTTAAAAAGTGACACACAGCAGGGTTGCTTTAACACCTTTGGGGGTAATGGTTTAAATTCAGCAGGGAAATGTTCTCATCTATAGGCTTATGATACACATTTAAACAGTGTTTCAATTGCCTGGACTATGAAATAAGATGACAGGCAAACATATATCAGAGGGAAAGAGATAGTATAAAATTCTCTTTTGTTTGACAGTGTTGGGGCTTACGTATTTTGCACAAAATGTTCAGTTTCTGTCGAGTTTGACAATATTATGGGACTTATCTGCCTGTGTCAGCTGCTAGCTTTTTCACCTTCCTTTTTATGGAAAAGCTAGGTTCAAATCCATTCCACCGTTCCAGGAGTTGAGATCCCAACCCACAGCACAGTGGTAGTGCCTTGCCAAAAATCTGCCCTCCATGGAAGCAAAGAACCCAGATCTGTTCTGCCTCATCTTGGGGCCCAAGGGAAGGAAGCTCCAAACTCTGTGCAGCCCTTTCCAGAAAAGTCAGAGGTCATTTAGTGACTACTCCAATCATTTTCTTTTCATTACATATGTATTTTTCTGCCAAGACCACAACTCAGGTCCTTATGATCTTAATTACATGTCCATAGGGCTTAAAATCCAAGTATCTTTAAACTTCCCAGACAAATAAATCAGTTTTATGGTAGCTAATGAGTTAGGCATTCAGATTCATAATTGACAGATGAGATGAAGTAATAGGGAAATAAGAAAGGAATACTTATTTCCCCTGAGAAGTGATAACAACACCTTTTTGTTTCACATAAAAATTCTAAAAGAGTATTTTAAAAACTGATAACAGTTAAAAATCAAGACAAACACATTTGTTAAAATAAGGGGGGACAGAAGGGAATATAATCACTATTATCATAAAAACTTGGAGTTCAGTTTCATTTATGCAACAGCAGCATTTTCAGGCTGTGAAGGATTTAATGTATCTGGGATCTAAAGGATAACCTACCAAACCTGAAATCTAGTAGATGCAGAGAGAGGCAAGTTACTTCTTGATAGTTTGTTTTAAATTGGGAGGTTTCTTGTCTTCTTTATAGGTCAACATTTAGTGTAATTAAGAATTATGCATATTTTTAATAGAGACAAATTGAAAACAACTGCAGAGTTTAATGGTATGCATTATTTAACATTTCCTCTCTTTTTATTCCATAGAACTTCTTTAAAAGGTCAGAAGGAGGAAAACTTCAAAGTTCTGCTAAGTACTGTGCTCAGAGAGACAATGTGTCTCACAGAAAAAAAATATTAGGGTTAATTAGTGATACAAACGATGCAATATCTAAACCAATAGTTATATATTAATCCACATAGTTTGAATGGTAAGGAGACATTTTCCATGGCTTAAATATCCAGTGAATGTAAGACAGACCTGGAACTTAAGGACCTTTTAACTTCCATACAGGTCTTATGAAGACATCCTCTGTGATTCAGGTATCTAAGAGTGCTTCATTTTCCTCATCTATAAAGATAACCATGAGATCTTTGAACTTGGGAGTGTTAAATAAATGAGATGTCTCAAAACCAGAACATGAAACCCCACATGAGCATCTCATAAGTAAATGTTATGAACTAAAAAATGAGTATATTGAGTCAAATGAACCATCCATCACTGCCAGAGAACAGAAACCGTACCTTCAACTGGAAGTTGAACTCATCCTAAAGGGAACACTCCTCTCTGGAAGAGAGACCATGGCAGGAGTATGAGTTGGTTCATTACAGAGAAGATATGGATAAGGTTTTGAAACAGGAATTAGCAAAAGGAACTTGATCTAAGTCAGTAATTTGATGGAAAAATTATCCAAGCCCAGAGGTCAGGCTGAGCTATTACCATGTTGTTATGCCTGATTTCTCCTTATTGTTTCCTTTAAATAGAAAAATATCTTGAGCCAACATCCTATGCACAGATATTCTGCCAAACCAGCAATGGTAATTATGGAAAGCAGAGGTTTCAGAAGCAGGTTATAAACATATGATGTTCCAGGCAAGAGACAGGAACACCTACTGAAGCAGGAGAAGAGAAGCACTGGAAAAGAGGGCAGAAGCGGCAAGTAGTGGAGAATTCTTGAGTGTTTTTTAAGTCTGTTAGAATGAACTGGCCTGCACAGCTTCCAGCACAGTCCTGAGCTTATAAAAACCTTCATGTTATACTTGATCAGTAGATGTGATTTCTCTATGACTTGTGACTTACAAATTATTTTTTTCATCTTTGGCTGTATTTGTTCTTCTAAGCTCATTCTTCATTTTGCTTTTAACTGTGTAGCTCCCAAGGGAAGGACACTAAGCATTCTTCTAGAGGAGCTCTTAAAATACATATAAATAGTGCTCATATATCACTGGAGATTTTACATATGTGAGATTAAACATAGCCATAAAATTATATGACTGCTATTTATTGATCCATAAATGAATACCTGGGTTTGAATTTTTAATACTTGTCTTTGAAACAATGGTATGGATTTCTGGAAGCTGTGCTTTCTCACTGCAAGGCAACTCTGTGTTAGAATATTAAATACTTTTACACCATATATAGGACTTTCTTTTCACTTCATTCCAAAACTCATATACCCACGCACATTACAGACCATAAACTTTGTCATACACAGTAATTCACTTCTCATTCATGGAGTTACTTCTCATTCACCTGATGCAATAGAATGCAGATAACACATATCAAAATAAGTAATGGAAATGAAATCAATTTAAGCATATATGGATTGAGTCTAGGTCTAAATTGCCACAGCTGTAATAATTTCTTAAATTTATTGCATTAATAGTTAATGATCTCTACTAAAACAGAATTCTGATTTTATGAGCAATTGCACCTGTTGCCTGGTTCAATGTGGAAATTACTTGATTCTTGTGTAAAACACACAAGACAAGTGTTGAGCTTCCTGAGCCCCTCTCATGCACAAAGTGTATCTGTTGTGCTTTGTATGCAGGGAGGAAAGAATGTAGAGATGGACACAGTCATTTCATATAGGAGAAGAATCTAAAAAAAATTGTCTAAAATTTTACATCATTGGACAATCCAAAAAGTTTTGGAAAAAACAAAGAAACAGTATTTTTATTTTCTGAAAATACATTGAATTATGAATTTACCCTATTTTAGCTCACCAAAATATAAAAAACTGCTTAGAAACTTTTTGGCTTAAAACTTCCAGTGAGTAAAACCTGTACATTTTAAGAAACCACAGTGACTCCTTTATTGGACTTTCTGTGAGACAAAGAAGCAATAATCTTAAGAGTGTTGACATAAGGAGGGATTCACCATTTAATATTAGGATTTAGAGAATTATATATTCCCCCTGCAACTACTTCATCAAATTCTTATCCTTACATGATGAAACAAGCTATATTTATCACGAGTCTGTTGAGCTCTTTCTCTCCTGCAATATAATTGAGGAATTTATCTGTTACTCTCACTAATCCTGAAGATTTATCCACAATGAAACAGTTCTTTCTCAAGATATAGCACCATAAAGTCTTTTACTAATTACATACCTGTTGTTAGAGAATTGCCTTCCTTTCTTCTGAGCAGAAGCCATGCATGTCTTATACTGCAGCTCGTTGTAGTTCTCTGCTCATGAAAAATGAATGTGTGCACGGGATTATCTTCACTTTCACTGTATTTAACAGCTCTCTAATAGGTAATACAAGGGGTTTTAGCATCATCCACTTAACAAACATGGTGGAAAACTTCCTTCAAAAAAGGTCAGTAATCCATTTCTAGCTGTGCTGGCTGCCCAGGGAAAAAGCCAAGAGCTGAAAAATAGTTTGGCTTGGGTCCTGAGAGACATACTGATAATAGGTTGTCATGAAGGCTGAGAGCTGAGGTACTCAGAAAACTATCAGTCTTACACCAACACATTAGGGAACTGGTTTCCTAGGAAGTGTTCTCTGAATCTCTGTCCTCTTCTGTTCTTACAGAGCCTGACTTTGGTGATGGCAAGGTGTCAGATGCATGTAAGCTATCAGAAGGAGGAGCTGAAACAGAGAATCTGATTTTTTCCTGGCTTTTAGCTTTAGAAATTGTCTTTTCATATAAAAATATTTTAGTAACAGTATGTTCTTAATATAAGTACATGTTATTTGCACTGTGAGACTGAGTTCAAAAGTAAATAAAATGGAAAAAAATCTGGGTGCCCAAGGCATTTAACCTTTCTGTTTTCGTGCTTGTGGTTGGAGGTTAAACACCTCAGGTCCATCTTCAGGAAGCACACGCTACAGAAAAACATGAACATTCTCAACTTGTTCTTTGACCATGTGCAGGCAGGAGTAGTGGGAAGGGTAAAACAGGAAGGAAACAAAAAAGCCTTCATTTCTAACAGGCTGGAAATGTTTTCACTAATGCTATCTTTAGTTCCACCTGCCAGAGATGTGAGTAAGACAAATAGCAGAATTGTAAAACAAACTACTCCACAAACCCTGTGCAGGCATCAGGAGATGCCCTTTCTTTAGACTTCTGAGCCCAGCTGTGGTTTGGCTTCGTCCAGCAAGATTTTTCTGGTCACCTCTTTAATGTGTGATTGGTCTTCCTGAACTTTTGCAACTTAGAATTATTGTTCCTTGGAGGATGTCTGTGCATTTTTAAAAGTGTAGAAGAGTCAGTAATGATGCAAGTATCAATATGTAGTTGACAGGGAAGATTTTGTACTTATTTCTTGAAACAGACCAGGGGTTAGGTTAAATTTCTAATGTCCTTATAAGATATAGCACAACTTGATCCTAATTATGTTAAAATCAAGGTCCAAACTTTTTCCATATGGGAAACAATTGTGGATGTCTTAGGTAAAAGAAACAAAACAAGCCTGGTAGTAAGCAAGTAAAGGCCTAAAAAAGAAGTCAGAAGAAGGATTAAGATGATGATACAACACTCTCAGCAGAGGCTTTCACTTTGCTGAGTCTGGTCTAAACTGACAGCCCTGGCTGGAAGCTAAAACTCAAGTGTTCAGAGGAGTGGAGAAGGAGAGCTCACTTTTATTTTTTGCTGAGTTGAAAAGCGTCACTTTTCATTTTGCTTTTATAGTTGCTGGAGACCATTACTGCTCACCCCATATTGGCTTTCTCTGCCCTGGAGAAAGTAAATGACATCTGAGAATGCAGTAACTGTGTGGTTTATTGGCCCATTATGTGGTACCCCCACAGAACTGCTGCAGGCTTATCTGTAACATTTTAGCTTTACATCAGTTGAATGTAAAGCTAAATTAGGGTACCAGAGAGAGCTACGCTTGTTTATATAAATCTCAACATTTTTACAATAGGAAAAAAGGAGCCCAATGACTGCTATGGCAAGCCTAGAGGAAAGTGTGATCATCGCAGGAGAACTTGTAGGAACGCTGTCCTTGAAGAGAGGGGAGATGATGGGGAGAGGTATCAGGATATGTAGTGGAATGTAGACATGCTAGAGATGCTGGGTAAATCTTATTTCTGGAATGAGTCACATACAGAGCTGAATTCAGAATGTCTGCATATGATGTAAGAGGGTAGAGGTAACGTGGTAAGGAAGGGTTCTTTCTGGCATGACCCTGAGAGAAGAGGAAGGGGCACTACAAAAGCCAACTGCTTCTTTTTGGTTGCAGAATTTAGATTAACTCACTGAGAAACTTTCTATGGAGAAGACACATTGGGGTATGAGAGCACCTCATTTTCAATGAGTACTTATCACTCCTGTGGAAAGGAAAAGGAGGAAGAGGAGGCAGCACCCAGGCAAATTACAGGGATGATTAGAAGCAAAGGGAAATTAATTCTGTCATAGTGCAAAGGACAGCAAGAGAAAATAAGAATAAGCATTGCCTGTAGATTCAGTGACTAGGCTGCAAAGTCAGAGATTGTAGGATCGATGCACAAACACAACCTGGTGCTCTGCAGCTACCTGAGACTGAGGTAGCTGGCAATGTCCTTGAAAACAATGCACTCCTGTAGTTACAAATAAAGGCTAAAACAAGGTTAGTGTTCTGGATCTCGACTCTGCAAAGTCTCATGTAGGTTCTTTCCATAACTATGAACAGTCCTAGTGAAGTATCAGCACATAAAAATAAGGCCTTTAATAAGTCTCTGTAGGATCGGGATGAAGGTTTGTACTTTAAGTCCCATGTTAACCCAGGAATGTGGCTTCGTGAGAAAGACATTTGAATCAAATTGCCTGCAAAGCATGTTTCTTAAATTCTAAGATCCTAGACCCTTTACAAGCTGCACTATTCATTGACACTTCTTGCCTTCCTCAAAATTATCAGACCTTAACACTGTTACTGCAGCAAAAGGCTACAAGTGCTATTGAGAAGTAAAACCTGTACACATGTATAAATTCCAGATTAAATTTTACTGCTTTTGAATAACATCTCCATATTTATATGGATAGATCTGACTTCATAAAGTGGTAAGAAGAAGACACTTATTGATCTGGATTATTTCCAGTGTTAAATATAGGAACAGTGGGAAACAGCAAGGTAAAAGCAGGAGAGAAAGAACATACTTCATAAATAGCTGTGCAAATCCAGCATTTCATCCAACCCAGGGAAAGACATTAACCACTTCACTATCTGTGCAATAACAGATGCAAAGGAAAGGAAAGGTGTTTTTTCACATAAAAGGTAAAAATAAGACTCCTTACATGGTGTACTTGTATGACTTTTCAGTGCCTTAGGCAAGTTGTATCAACCTCCCACACACCAGGTATTTTCCTTTACCTCTACATGGTTGCAGAGCAGGTCATCTCACACGTTAGCTTGTTGTTCAAATAGCTAATGACTTCAAACATACAGAAAATACTAAAAATAAAACCCCAAAATTTAAATGGAATGGATTTAGAGTTTACAAACTCAGGAGCTAGCAGATTCAGAACCAAAAGTGAACTTTCGGCTCTGGTGGATGAAAGGTGGATTAAAACACACCTCAGAACATTTATTTTGTATTTACTATAGATTAAACTACTATAGTTGCCTCTTTCTGAGATTCTCCCCCCCCACAAAAACCAAACAAACAAACCCAACACCTGTCCTAAATTTTTCCTGGTTCCTGAATGAAAAGAGACAATTCCACTCCTTAGTTCCCATGCCAAATCATAGGAAAGAGATTTGGGGTTATTTATGTAACTTTGCCACCTCTTATTTGTTTCCCAAAGCCAATTTAAGAGAGCAGGCAATGATCTGAAAATATGAAACCAGAGAATGCCTACACTTTGCAGCTTCAAACTCCTTATTCCCGTATATGCCCACTCACTTGGGGTGTTTGCTGTCTCTGTTTAGTCATCCCAAAAAACAGCAGCACAACTCTCTGAGCTGCTTTGCTGCTCCTTGTTTCTGCCATCTGAACGTGTGACACTGATTTATTCAGCCACTGAGGGAGCCTCATCCTTGGGGCTAGAAGGGCTAGCAGCAGCTCTCCTTTCCTCAGAACACTTCCATAACCCCTCTGCTTTACACCCGATGTGCCAGTTCCATCTTCCAGTGTGAACAGTATGAAAATGTCCACGTTGCAGCCTGTGAGTGCAGTTGTTAGCAAACTACAAGCAAACTAAAGCAAACAGTGTGTCCCTGTCCCCCTCTGCAGTGGTCACTCCCTGCTGTACCAAAGGGGTGAGGCAGCTGTACTGTGGGCTGCTGTTTCACAGACTTCATTACTTTTACAAAATATGTTGCAGCACATTTACCAATGCACTGTGAAGTCCTATAAATAATTAAAACTAAACCATTCGTGTCAGAAATAAATGAACAAAGCCCATTTTGCGATGCAGCATCCCTGATTTATTTTTATTGCATTCATTCAGAGCATTTGTCAATTCAACAAAACCCAGCAGTCCACACAAAATGGGTCTTCAAAACGCTCGTGGATGCCAGTGAGATTTGGGGTTGGTTTTTTTTTTTAGGTTCATAAAGGAACAGGTTACTGTCAGTCAACAGAAGTTATGTGGAATTCACAAAATTAACAAGCAACTGCTTCTGGATTTCACATGCTGTATTTTCCAAGTGTATGCTCCTCTGAATACCTATTTTTAAGAACCTTATCTGGATTTTACATTTGCACAGGGGTACAAAATATGCAGAATCACACTCCAGTTAGAAACAACTTTAAATACAATGATAGGTAATATCTCCACCTTGAGAGACTGACAATACCTCGGCTGCTCCCTGACTTCCAGTGTGCTTGTTTGTAAACACCATAAATAACAGTGATTCTTCTAAAAGTTTCAGGTTTATGTGAGTTTCTTTTGGGGGTCTAGGTTATGGTAGTGGTGATCAGAAATTCTTCCCTTATTGCTGTTGCTATTGTCAATATCACCAATATATTTCATAAAAAAGCTGTGATCAATTACAGGAGAGGAGAAATAAGGGCCCCACAACTCCTGCTAGCAGTATAAAGCCATGCTGTCAAAAGTCCTACTTTTTTTGCTTAATCTCATTTTAAAAAATACTTCAGGTAAAGGCATATGAAAACCTGTAGCCAAATTCCTATATTAAGCACTTCTACTCCTTAAAAAGTTTTTTAATAATAAGCTTTAATTAAGTCATACTATTCCAATATTAATTATCCTACATATTTTTGCAACTGCTGCAGACTTATCTTCAGTAAAATTTCATAGGTTTATTGATTGTATGTCAATATTTTAATCACAGTTTCATAAATGGAAGATTTTAAATCTTTCCTAAAGCTTTTGTGAGTTTCTCTGGGCTAATTTTTCTTGCCCTTTAAAGATGAAATATATTCTTAGAAGTTAAAATGGATGTGAACAGGCAAAAAGAGAAAAGGCTTTTCTTTTATTGTTTTATTCTGTACTATTTCACCCTGTTCTGCTCCATTCCTGTGCTTTTCACAACACTGAAAGTGGTTTGTTGACCCAGTTCACTGCACTTTTCTTGTGGTTTTCTTATTAATGAAAGTGAAGCATACCCTTACCTGCATTCCAAGTGCACCACAGAAATCAGTGGACTTTATCTTGCTACCCGATCACAGCAAAAGCATCTACACAACTGAAAAATATGCAAAATTAGGTACCGTACCTTTTTATATCTGAAAACAACTTTCTATCACATGTGATGCTTCTTGGCACAAACAGCTCCTTGACACCTGGGCAAATTCACAATTACAAGTGCACTGCTCCCCTATTTGCACATGTAGCCCTACAATCAGCAAAGTGTACTCAATCTTGCACAAAAAGGACTTTAAGAAGAATTTATTCCTTGCTGACATGAGCATAATGCTCCACAGTCAGTGGGGCTTTCCTGCCATGCAATGGGGTGCTTTATGCAAAGAGATCCAAAGCAATGAGCGTTTGCCAAGTTAAGATGTAAGATGACTGGAGGAAGCAGATCATCTGCTCTAATTCATAATGAGAGAGAAACTTCTGCATAGCCTCCATTGTGAAACTCTTCATGGAAGAGCAGCTGAGCTCACTTGAATCCCTCAGTGGGAAATGCCCGTGCTCACAGCTCCACAGCCAGGACTTGATACAGCTCTCTCTAACACCAGAAATAAATTTCCCTGGAGTTCAGTAGGATAGCAACGTGCATTTACTGAACATGGAGTCTGGCTTCTCCCAGAAGGTACTACAATCAAGGTATGAACTTAGGTACATCGTTATTATTCTGCTTCAATCATCTTTATGCATGAACTGGATTTTATTTTTTTTTTTCTAAGCTATTTTTTAATACAATAGGCAGTACAGAAACTGGGGAGCTAATACAATCACTGCTGCTGTGTACTGAATGTTTATCTGGGTGAAAATGTAAAAATGTCAGAATGCATGAAGTATATCAGAAGTGCCACTAGGCATGTTTGGTATGCAAAAGGGTACCAGAGAAGTTATTTTATTAAAAAAAAATTTTACTCCAAATTATATTTCTTCTACTACACTTTCAGTACTCAACAGCTAGGTTTTTAAAATAAAATTCTGATTTTTAGATATTTTTAAATAATGTAAACTAAAGACCTAATGACTCCAATCCAAACTGAGAGGTAAAAATGCACAACAGCCTTAACCTGAGCAAGATTGTCACACCTAGGTTCTGAAACAAATTTGAGCAGTTAAGACACCTTCCAGTTCTTACCAGAGAAACAGTTCCAAGACCTATTTTGAGCTGACTACTGCTGCAGAGACTGAAAGCTTCTCACAGAACCCAGGTTTCAAAAAAATGCTATTCAGTTTTAACCCAGAATGCCCCTTATAATTGGTATCACTTATATTCTGCTTTATACCTAATTGTCATCAGAGAGAAGCAGATACAGGAGGATCTGCTGTGGTCACTTGACTCCTCTCAATATTTTAAATGTGTGAACTTCGTCAGGGATTGCAGTTCAATGTTGGTCTTGGGAAAACAGAGTTATGTTACTGTAATAAATAAGGCAACAACACAAACCAGTAACAAGTAAAAAGCAGAATAGATGAGTCTCCATCCTCAGCCAAGACTCAGCTTCACCTGCAAACAGGCAGAGCATCAGGCAGTGGACACGTATTATACCAGGGCTCAGCTGAAGCACAGCTCCAGTCCCATTTGCTAAGACTGAAAGGGAGAGATCCATGGATAAGAGCAACTGGAGGTGGAGGATTGGCTACCTAGCACCAGACTGGGATGCAGAAGACCCTGAACTGCCCAGTTCCACTGAGACTTTGCTCTGTTAGGTGCCTCAGCCACTAAAGCACCAAGCAGCAGTGTACAAGACAGTCACCTTCACATCGATGTCACAAGACATCACCAGCTCCTCATTACTGAAGAACCACTTTAAATCACCCTCTTTTTCTCTTAAAACATTAACAAAAATCTCCATTAAGTAATCTGCATTTCACAAATGATAGTGACCTAGGCCTTCTGCTGCTAGAAGCAGCACTTGCTTTAGGGCAATGGGCTCTTAACAGCCATCAGTTTACAGCAAATGACCATTTATCTGTTTTTTCTATTTTATTGTATTGTATTTCTGTAATGGTGCTTGAAATTAACATTTTTACTCTGTTTTTTTCACTCTTTTTTTTGATCATTAATATAGTAAATTATACCAGCAAAATGAGCACAACAGTTTCATCTGTGTCCTAAAAACCTATTAAGTGTCTGACTAGAAGCTGTGTAGCATTTTGAGGTTGACTATCTTATTTCTAAGGTGACTTGGGTCTATTGACCTAAGCCACACTGATTTCAATTCAAACATTCACCAGAAGAATCCTATAAAGTTAAAAGCATAAAAGTGAAAGAGGGGAAAAAAAAGCCCAGACACATGGTTACATAATCAAAGCTGAAATAATCCTTAACTAGTGGAAGTGTTTCAGTGACATCCCCAGGCTATCTGCCTGTGAGGCCCCTATTGTGTTCTTCAGATTTTAGAAAAACCTCATAAGCTGAGGTATTCACCAAGCTGCTGGATATAATTTATCTTGCTTTAATTTATTAGAACGTGTCTCTGTACCACTGCTCTTATTTTAACAAAGAGGTTTTTAAACTGGTAAAACTAAATGTACATTTAATTTATTTCACCTGGTAAAGAATCCTTGAGAAAATCAATTCCCATTTACAAAGGCATCCCAGCAGGTTGGAAGTCCCATTACTGCAGTATTGTACCTTTTACCTCCAGGTTTATGTGACATATGGTATAATTTCTTCTCAATGATTCTATTACTTTTGGAAAACCGTTAGAACATAATTATAAATGTAACCTGAAAATGACAAAACCTGGGAAAATCAGCGTTAGAGCTGATCACTGACAATTGTGGTTGTACACCTGATTATCCACACAACCATTTTCATGTTTTTGCCATCATGACCAAGCAATTAGACTTTGCCAATAGCATTCTCAGCAATAGCACTATTTCTAAACTACTAAAGCATAAAATGGTTCCATACTGCTGTTTTTCTATTTAATCAGAAATGCCCACCAAAAAAAAATATTTTTTTTTCTGAGTGGATAGGTAATTTCTTAATCAAATGACACTACTGAAATGGTAGTGGGTAGTCTAATGCTAAACCACTGAAAGCTTTAAAAGTCTGCTGTTTTGAAAAGTATGTTGATCTCCAAACATGCACTTCATCATCACAAGGAGCTGGGAATCAACATTTTTAGTCTTCACTTTGGCTCTATGGTACAGAGCAAACAGAAGTTATATGTGACTGGCTGTCAATGTACATGGGAAGACTTGAAAAACTTGCATTGGGTTCTCCTACTCATATGGAGCTGCTGAAACTGTCCCTTGGAACCACAGGTACCTTGATCCCAGGACTGAAAAATATCACATCAACACATTCAGATGGCAGCAATTATTCTAACTGACATCTGCATGTGCAGTTTCCTCCCAAGGTGTTGTACACAAAAGCTGCAAGGTTCCATCTCACCCTTCTGTACTTAAAGTCTTCTCTCACCACTTGTTTCAAGGAGTGTGATTTTGTGGGTTTTATTTTGTTTTATTTTCTCAGTTTTCTGTTACAAAATCTGTAGCTCTTTCAGGAACTGCTGAAATGCATAATTTACTGTATTTAATTCGACAATCCTTCTGTCTTACTCAAGGATAGATGGTGCTTACTAAAGTAATGTCTGAGCAGATGTGATCAAGTTCTTAAATTAAATCCTTAAATCCCATTTCCTTTAGTAGGAATGTAATGAAACTCTGATCTGATGGAGTGTGATGTTTACTTTAAAATAATATCTGAAAGCAGAAGAGAAAACCACCACATATCTAAGCACTTTCATTTTCTGAACTGCAGGAGAACTCAGAAGTGAAAAGAGGAGGAAGACAAAAGTTTGTGCTTCTGAAGAATACCCACAATGACCAAAGGAAAAAAAGACTGTAGGTAAGATTTCCAAATGGGGGAGTGAAGTTTTCTCTTACTTATCCACAGAATTAATATGCAGACTACACAACAGAAATGCCTATGTTCAGCATAAACATTTTTAATTTGCTGAATCAAAGCAATTGAACTCTAGAATAGGAAATCACAGGTAAGCCAGTGACAGCAGCCATTCCAACCCGTGGATAATAATCTACCCATGTGACAGGAGGCATTCAATTTTTATAACCTAAACCCATGTCAGGTTAGTGGGATCAGAAAATAGAGGGCAATTGCTCCTAACTCTTGTTTGCTGCACATTTGTTACAAGGTTTTAACCTCCAGCAACTCTCGGATTTGAAAGGAGGAGGTACCTCCCTTCTACTATATATCCCCTACATCCCACATTGGACTCGGGGTAAATTCCAGCAAACCATTAACTGTGGGTAAATCAATAAAAAACAAACAAACAAAAATAAATCCCAGAGGCCACACATATAAGATCAGAATTTCCAACCACTTGTCTGATATATAGACTCTCTCTACTAATTCTAAGTTGAAGCCTGCTATCAGCCCTCAAGCAGTGCACCAGGGATGCCACACAGCCACTTGTCTTTATCCTCATCTTCATCACCACTTCCCCTCTGCCACTTCAACATGGTACAGAAAAAGCAACAACTATTCTACTATTCAGTAGTTTTGCTCATTATTTGAATATTATGGACTTGACTGCTGCACCCACACTTGTTTTACAAATAGACTTGTTCTTGTGTATCTTTCTTTATCTACTGTTAATAATGCCCAAAGAGGCTCAACATGGACAGCTGCAGCATGTAAAATATAAAACACACAGAAACAAGGAAGGTGTTTGTGTGTTGGCATGTGTACACACAAAGAACAAATAGCAGAGAAAGCAGCAGTTCTACAACCTCTCTTTTTGAAAGACTGACTGTGTTGCAACACAGGACAAGATGATGCAGTACCTGTACTGCACAGACCTGCAGAGTGGTTTAGTCATGCAGACACATTACACCCAGGAGCAACAACAGCAAGAGGAACAGTTCCATCAGACTACTACAAGTTGTAATGAACATGCAGATGAGTTGCACAATGCTGATTTCTTTCTAATATAGCATAAGAGTTTGGTTTTCCTCTCTCTCTTTCAACAGTTATGAGAAGTTCAGACTTCTTGTGAGCAGCCACAGAGCTCTGAAAACTGGTGGTTTTGTGACATGGTGGTGGTGATAGAATCTGTGGAACAACACCGTGGCATATGCCACAGAAATCCATCACTGAAATAAAGCCTCATTCTTTCCATGCTGAAAAAAAAAAAAAAAAAAAAATAGAAATTCCTATGTTCAAACCAAGCAGCTCTTAACCCTGAGCTGTGGGCAGGCAGCTCCTGCTCTGCCTGTGTTGTTGCAGAGCTGCTGGAGCTGCTGCAGTGCTGATGCTGAGGTTTCTCTGCCTGATCCCAGATCCTCAGCACACACAGCCAGTGCTGCTGGGAGTTCACCTCTTAGAGCAGGCACAATTAATCCCTGCTCTTAGGCCACTGATGGCAGAACACTTCCACAGGAAAGAGAGCTGGTTCTCTCCATGTGACATTCTTCATTGCAATATCCACTAATGTCTCCTTTGGCAGATGTCAAAAAAAAAAAAAAAAAATAAAATTTTTAGCACTGAGTTACCTTCATCCTCCTAGAGAACTACTCAGGGGGTGTTAAAAATAATTAGAACATTATTGAGTAGTGAAATTCATATAGCATAAATAATTTTTCCCCTAATATCTGCATCTTCGAGATCTTCTCCTAGGCAGAAACCAAATCCAATGTTTTCAGCCATGCTGCTCACTAGCACCGAGAAGCCAGCACTTTGTGACAATTACTATTCACTAGAAAGCTCTTTTTCTGTGGCTAGAATATTCAGCATGTTTTTAACACGTGGGCTGTTTCATACATGGACACTTTTAACACATGGACATGAGCCCATATCATGTCCTGCTGACCATACACAGGGAGAGAGGCCCACAGGAAAAGTTTGGGAAGCAAAGGTGCAGAATTGCAAAGAGCCATTTAAATAAAATGCAAGGGGGTGGGGGAGGGCAAGAGCTCATTACATGAACTTCCCTCCTGCTGTCATCCCAGGTTGTGTAAATATTAGCTATGTGAACTGAAATAATGGCACGATTGTCTGAGAGGATGACAAGTGACAGCTAAGAACTGGGTCAGGATCAATCACTATTTGCATACCAATTAGTTAATGTTCTCTCTTTTCTCATACAAATAGAGTAAAAAAGTTAACATTTCTCACTTGTAGAACAAAAAGCTTCAAATGCCATTCACACAATGGCTTATGATGCATTTTTAGAAAATTTGTTTAGTCCTTAGGAGCTCTTCTAAAACTCCTTAAGCATTATTTGAAACTCAAATAAATCCCAGTTTCACCAACTCTGCTAACATTAAGCAGTTCTGTTCACCTTTCCAGTAAACCAGTGAGCTCAGCAACGTGTTCCTGGCTCCAGAGCACTTGTTCCTATCTCACTCCTAAAGTGTTTCTTCTTAACTCTTCCATTTTTCATTACATTTGGAGACTGATGTTTGGAGCTTGCCTCTTATTAAAACCGTAGACCCTCTGTCAACACACCAAAATCCAAACACATGGCATTTGGGCAGTCCCTCTTCGGTCATCATTAAAAGAGAACTTGAATTCCACCCTGGTTCTGCGTGTGGCAGATTTATGACACAAATCACAAGAATCATTCATCTTTTTCAAGTTTATAGTATACTTCACTGCTGAACCATCACCTCTCGTAGAGAGGCTTCTTGCAGTAAGGAAATTGAAGGGAGGAGCAGCTAGGTGGAAACTTTTATCATTTGGACACTGTTCTTCTCCTTATTGATTCTTGCCTTAGTTCAGCCTCTACCCCCTGAGCTACAGTAACACTATTTTTTTCTAATGAAGGCAGAAACATCAGAGAGACTATGAATGGTGAATTAGTAAAACCACTGCTTTCTAGACCTATTTCTTCTAGTATTTTAATATTTCAAAGAATTCCTGCTAAATGTTTTAAGAGCTTTAAATTAGTAGCTGTAACCTGATCATAAATTAAAAATCTTCCCCTACCAATGAAAAGCAATGCCAAGTTATTTGCATACATATTGTTTGTTTACATTCCCTATCAAGATATTCCCTGGAAACAGATTCTTATTGCCAAAAGATTCTGATAATAGAATACAACATCCATACTAACTACTCTTGTATTATACCCTCATCAAGCAACTGCAATACCACTCATTTCTTGTCATGCACAAACCCACGAAATTTTATATGTAAATAAATATCCCCAAATCCATAGAAACAGAGCACCTAATTCTCACATCAGAATGCAGATAGGCAACAATGTGTGCACAATCATACCCAAAAGGAATTTCAGATGAAATAAAATCTTAAATTACAAACTCTGACCAAATGCAGAAATCAGTTACTCAAGCTTCTCTCTCCAGACAAAATGGAAACTCAGAGTCATAATCATGCACATGTGCCAAGACAGATACTTATATATATAAATATAAATATATTTTTAATACAGTAGCATTACAAGTCACATTGGGGTGCCACCCTGTTGCTCTAGATGCTGTATGGTGATATAATACAAAAGAGCTGTTTAAATCTGATCCAGAGGAAGGCTAAAGGGATCCTGGAACAAGGGAAAAAGAAAAAAAAAAAAAAAGGCATCCACAGTGACTTTCCTGATTATGGATGGCCTCTTCCCCTGGATTATTAAACAAATTTTAAGCTTTAGGACTACTTCATCATTCCAGTGAAAATGGGTGCTCCAATACACTTCCTTTGATTGTATTGGGAATCATCCTCAGATCAACAGTAAGCAACACATTGTATCCCTGAGATGTCATTTCTGCAGCTCATTCTGGTATTAATGACAACTGGGAACAAATTCCAGATAGAACGAAGTATCATAAACAAAAAGATGTGAGATACCATGAAATGTCAACTCCAAACTCTACTTTCATCTTGGTGCTGCGTTGCTTAGAGAATAAAAAATCCATGTGCTTTTGAAATGCCAGGGGTCTGTTTATTATTCTGTATTAATTTCTTGGTGTCTTTGCTCAGTTTGTCCTACTCAAATTCCACAAACTTTAGAAAAACTGAACTCTATGTAACACTCCTATGTAATCCCAAGAATGCATTTTTCTATGGTTTAAGTAACACCTATGACACAGTCATATCAACCCCAAAATTTCTACCTGTGGAAAATATAAATAATCAAGTTATTTTTGGTCTATTTGTTTTGTTTTTTTTTTAAATAAAAACCAAACAAAAAAAACCCAACAGCTTTTTTGTAAATATTTGGAGATCCTCACAAGTATATGTCCATCTAATTCACATTGGTGTCACTGAAAGCTGTGCACTTGAGAATGCAACTAATGCAGTGACAAAATCCATGCAAGTGGTGCAGGGTTCCTGGAGACATCATGTTGCTAATGCCCTAAAAAGAAAGCTCATTGTATTCCAGTTGACAGAATATTTACAAAGTGTTATCTCCAAATGGCATTTTACTGCATTCTCCCTGCTTCATTTCTATAAATTAGAAGCTGTGGGATTTATCAGTTGTACTTTGGGTTCCACACACAATTCCATGGCATGCCCTGCCAAACCCATAGCCCAAGTGTGCCACCTAATGGCCCTGGAGTCAAGAATGCTTTTCTTCTATTAATTTTTCAAATAAAATCTAAAGAAAGAATAGCTTCATTTGTTGACGTGGAGTTTTATTATTATTCCTCTGAAAGACCTATCCACTACATTTCACTGGTCATTCTGGAGGTCTCATGAAATAATTTCTTTCAGTCACTTCAAAATTTTTAGGTAAGGAAACACTGATATGTGACTCTGACTGAGGTTAAGGAATTCTGTGTAGCTTTAACCTCAGAATCAAACCCTCAGAGGCTACAAGCTGCCCCAAAAGTTTGATATCCTGGTTGCCTCTGCTTAATCCAAGTCTCACTGCTAAAAGATGACAATTGCAAATGAAGTTATGGTGAGTGAGAGCAATAAGTGGCAGTGGCAATAAAACAAGGCAGGCTCAATTCAGTTGCTATCATCTGCTCCACGATACAGTCTTACAGTCAAGATCTGTGTGTGCACGAAGAAAAAAACATGGACAGTGGAGTTGTGCTCTAAAATAAATGTCACAATAACATACACTAATGAACTTACCTGTCAAAGAATTTCCCTAAAAAACCTAAGAATACTATAAAGGAGCAAAAAAAAGATAAATATAGATGCACTTTATATAACATTTAATTTTGGGAAGTGTAGCTACTTTATAATCATTTACAAAATAAAGGAAAGGAGTTACTTACATAGCTACATACTCAAACTGAACAGTAGGAAGGAGTTCTGGGATTAAGCTTTAAATTGAAATTTAGAATAACCTGCTGTAAATTCCTGTTTTCTACCACTTGAAAAGAAGGTTCAGAAAACACTTGTATTTGAACTGGATTAATGATTTATTATAAACACAGTATGCCAGCAGTTGAGCAATGGATAGAAAATACTCTTTGACATTCAATTATTTTTACATGTACTCAGTGCTTCCTTTTCATTATCATTAATTAATGATGTAAAATCTAAATCTAAGTCTTGCCAGATACAAAACTGTATGTCAACAGAGTATTTACATTATTTACTTGGAAATAGCTTAGAGTAATTCCCTTTTTCTTTCCAAAAATGCCTTGTTCTGTCTTTCTTTCCAAGAACTACTTCACCATCCTGCTTACAGGATGAACCACATACGCCTTTTGGTTACTATAAATTCATCCTTACCACAAGGTTTCTTTCTCTTTATCTAATCCTAACAGCAGTAACATTAGAATTCTATCCATTTTAGGGAGATGTAATATTACAGAATATCTCCATGATACAGAACTGTGGTGCTTTTGGAGGAACAGTTACTGCAAAAGTGTCTTGACTACATCAGAGGCACAAGCAGAGCAAAAAGGAAAAGCTTTTGCATGCCATGAGCTCAGATGCCATAGAATTTTATACAATAAGTACAGTGTTAAGTAAAAAGTTCAAATCCCACCTATTCTAATGTACATATTGTACATTCCAGTGCATATGTTATACATGGGTGCCCATGCACACACATTGAAGTCTAGTGCCATTCTGCATATTTCAGAACTCTTGCAGAGTGCAGGGTGGGGGAGAAAAAAAAAAAATTAAAAAAATCACTCTAGATGTAACACCACCCTTCCACCTATTTTGAAATGTCACTGGTGAAGAAAAAGGTGCTTGAATTTCAGATACTATGATCTTGCTGTGTTTATTCTGAAGTTCTGTAAAGAGTTGATATTGTTACAATTAGAGAGTTCAGAAAGCTTGAGCCTGAAAAAAAAAATAATCTTATTTACTGGAGTATTTAGAAATATTTGTTTAAAGCAGCCTGTTCACCTAGCAACTGGTAAACTATGCCAGCCTTACTGAGATTCCAGACTCCAGTGGAAAGGGCTACTGGAGGAATACATATAGGAAATTATCAAAATGGTGATTTTAGAATGCATTTATATCCATCAGCCCAAGTATGTTAATCCCAACTGTTCAAGCAAACATGATACCCTAACCCTAAAACCCGTGATACTCTAACCCTCCTATTGTGAAGGTGCTTTTCATTTCCATTCCAGAAGCCTTCTGGGAGTTGCCTATAGTGTACAGGTCTGAACTTGTTCATTAAAGAAAAAATAGACACTGGGCAAAGGAGAGATAGTCATGCATGTTTGTCTTCGGAAGGGTTGAAGACATTTTCCCAGCAAGGTTTCAGTTTAACCACAGAATTCTCAATTTGCTTTCATAAGTGATGGAAAGATGTGCAATAGAAGATTTCTCTCTCTTTTCCTGTGAACTCTTGCTGTCTTTTGCCATACTGATGAAGCTGCTATAACACTGCATGATGCCTAAGCCAACAGTAGTAGAAGGATGAAAGAAGAATTAGTAGATTCAGGGTAGACAGAACTAAATAGTTGATATCTGAGTTTTTACTTTCTTTTCCTCAATTCTCTATGTTCATGCTTGGACAACTCCACACAAAGCCATCTAGCCCTTCCTGCCCTGAGCTACGAGGTCCTTTCCATTTCAGATCTCATTTCTCTGACAGTTTGCCAAACAGAGGGGTGTTATCACACAATTTGTCAACTCAGGGTTGCTAATAAAACATCAAAAGGAAAGTAAAGATAGCAAATATCCAAGAAGAATGAAGGAAGTCATGGTCAAAGCATGTCTGGAGAAGTGAAGTTTACAAAAGGCGTGGTGCAAGGTTCTTGTCACCAGCAAGGCTGTTCCACTAGGACTGGGAATGGCTGAAGTTCATGGAGTTACAGTACTACCTCCTTTGTTGTGAAAAGAACAAGGAATTTCCCATCCCATTCTTCATGTGCAGGGTTGTGCAAATTGTGTGTCTGCTAACAAACAGAAGATGCATTTATTCTACCTCATTACAGCCAACGTTGACTGAAGTATTTAGTTTTAATGGAAAAATACTCCCACTGCAGGTGCCTGTAACTAGCAAGGAAGGAATCAGCTGATGTTTGTTGACACAACCTACCCCCCTCTATATTCAGAGCTGAGCTTCCTTAACACATGGCTCTCATAACATGTGCACATATCTTAAAACTGCAATTCTGCATAAATATTTAAATTAAATCAGTGGCAGCTTTCTCTAGTGACGAAACATAAATGAAGCTTGCAAAGGAAAAAAAAAAATGCTTTTACTAAACACTAATAAAAACTGCATGAGGTTTTACTGGAAAATTTCCACACCTCTCCCACTCTCATTTCCTCTTGTCATATCAATAATTCACCAGCAAAATCCTTAATCTGGACAAGAAATGAAAAAAACTAAATAAACAGAAGATCTACAGATATGTATGGGCTCTGCAAAAGTTAGAACATTTCTGTTGTTGTTTTGTTAAATTAGGGAGTCACTTGTTAGCAAGACAGTCACACTGGGATGAGAGGAATGGGTTGCAAAACTTGTAAACAGATTAAACTGCTTGAGAGTCTGGAATGTGATTTTCTTATCAGACTCAGAAAGTTAGCTGATGCAAAGCAGAGTGCAAACACTGAGGTTTTGTATTTTAAGCATGCAGAGAAGAAATGGTGATGGCTCTGACATCGTGGCAAAATAACTCACTGAAAAAGGTGAATAATTCCAATCTGACAAATATGCTATGGGAAGGGGATGGGGCCAGGTGTGTTCCTGCCAACAGCAAGTAGTTGGTACATTTTCCTCCATCCAAATCACGCTCCACAGATCTTAAAGTCAAAGAATCTTGTTATCTGAATAATCTGGGTTTAGCTGAATGGAAGAGAATTTGCAATTATAGAATGTCACTGTAAACTTTCACATTACCTTTGTCAATATTACTCACCCCAATATGAGCTGTAAGATAAAAAAACATTTACAAAATAATAAACTCAACACTTCATTGAATCACTGAGCCTGCTGATCTTTCCAAAACTATTCTTCCTGGTTTGGACTGTCTCGAGCATCTCAGTCTGATAGTGAGATAGTTTCTGCCCAAAAGAAAAAGAAACTGACAAAACTCTTTCCACTCTCATTATGAGACTGCAGTCATAAAGCTGCACAGATGTATGTACCATGGCTACACTGCTCTGGCAGTAAGAGTAGGTTAAGAATAACAACAAAAGCTCTGTTCCCACTGACTTGTAAGAACATTCTGATGACAATTGAGAGAAAAGTCTGCTGAGATTCTTGAATAAAATCAACCATACACTTGTGTTTGAAATGCTCTCAGGAAAGCAACAGTCTGCAGCAGGAAAAGGCTCTAGTGCTACAGTCAGTTCCTCTATCCTTGTGCCACCTTTGTGATCCATGAGACCGAGTTGATGAGCCAGGCTCCTTGGCTGCAGAATGTTTATGTCTGCTCATCTGCCCATCAATAGCAGATGGTGCCTCTAGAGCAGGAGAGATACTTAGAAGAGTTCCTAAGAATATTCAGGAATCCAGATTGCTCCTGGTACCCAGAAGCTGCAAGAACATTGCAGGCAGCCTGACCAGCTCTGCTCTAGCTGCTCCTGGGGACTGACTTCTCCATTTATCCAGGCCAGTATGGATCAGAACCTCTGGCTGACTGGCAGTGTTACTTGGAGGAGAAAATAGGTTTGAATCCTGAGCAGCAGCTGAGTGTGTTAAGATGTTACTGGATGATCATAAAAAGAAAGAGAATAGTTCTCAAAAGGAGACAGTGTCAGCTGGGCAAGCAGGGGGCTCCTCATTCAGAAATAAAAGCCTGATGCATCCCAAGAGTTCTCTCTAGACAGGCAAAAAAAAAGAGACAGGTTAACTAGTTGTCCTTATACTTACAGTGTGATTCCTCTAAAATAAGCTACATCCTAAACCAAATACGAGCAGAGTATTTTTAGCTACATGCTAAAAAAGAACATACAATACTGTTTTGTATTTCTGTTTTAATAATTATGATTTCTCTGTGGCATATGGGGAAACAGATATCATCAAAGGATAACTGTCTCAATGTTATGAAAGCTTTGAGGGGGCAGGTCCTGTGTTTAGATGCTTTTAGGCATCCCTACTTAAGCCAATATTATTGCACAAATGTAACTGGGTAGAGTTTGTAATTTATAAATGGTCATATATGCTGCTGGAGTCTGCAGCTGTGTTGTGCTGATATTTTGCTGCTCTATTGTGAGCCTCTGACTCTGATATGAATAAACACAGAATTCACAATCAGGGTAAATCTCAGCAGGACTGGAAATGGATTTTCTTGGTTTTTTTTTTGGTTTTTTTTTTTTAATCATTCCAATCTCCTTTATTTGGAACAAAGGGGAAGGAATGCAGAAGAACCTGATGAAAATACCATCCAGGTTTGAATTTTCAAGCAGCCTGATCCAAGGTAATTAAAATTACATTAAGAAATTCAGCTTGTGAAGACCAGATGAGAATAAGTTTGTTGCAGAAATAAAATAAATCCATTATGAAGATTTGAGTACTGCAGATTTTTCTCTAGAATTTCTGGAGCTAGGTCTTCATCTTTCTTCTCCAGGCTGTTGGGAACAGAGTCCACTTGTGACCCTCTCAATTCTGATGGATGCAATTCAGTCCCATACACTGACTGGGATCATTAGTTAATTCTATACATGGAGAGGGAAAATATAGGACATGCCTAAATGATGAACTGCAGACAATCATGTGCTGAGTATCCTTTGTTCTCAGGTCTGTCTGCACAATGAACCAGTTGGGATCCAGAGGCACTTAGACATGCTGGGGGTGGGGGTATTTCTGCTGTTCCCAGGCTTCCATCTCATCAACCCTTCAAGGGTTGATGTATGTCTATGCCAAGTCATAATACATGTAGAGCTGATGCAACAGCTGTCTGTGTCTAATGATGTCTGTAATACCAAAAGCATCAGCTCATAATGGGTCAAAAATTTAGGTATTCCCATAACATGAAAAGATTTTTGAAAATACAAGGCAAGTTATTTCTGATTCATACCAGTATATATAACTTCAGAAAAGAGAGGCTGAATGAAAGTGGAAATTCAGTATTACCTGGTTTGTGTTAGGCAAATGAATGATTTAATTTCAAATCAGTGGAAAGAATAATGACATTGGTCAGGAAGCCCTGGCTTTAACAACCACTATGGGGAGGGGAAGAGGCAGGCATGAGTTTTTCTTGTGGTTCAACCCAGGTAGTCTTGCTGGGTTACAGCTTCCCTGAAGAACCAAAATGCCCAGAATTCAAGACGAAAAGCAAATCAAGTTTCACAGAGGGAAAAAAAAAATAATATTTGAACTGAGAACAGGAAAGTACAAATCAAGTAAAATTAAGCAAGACCCCTCTTTTCTCAAGAGTGAATTTAAATCTTGGTTCAAACTGCAAAACTATAATTGAGTTCCAAATTCTAAACATATAAAGGCAAATGTATTTCCCAACTTCCTTTAAATGAATCCAGTGACTCTGTCTCCTAGGGCAGCATTAAGCTCGTGGTGCTTAACAAAACCCAAACGATTATGCTCCACCATTATTTTATAACAAACAGAACAGGTTAATAGCTGTCATTGCCGTTGCTAAACAGAGAACTGTCTCATTATGCATTGTTAGAGCTGACAGACTCACATCCCTATTACAGCACTTCCATAACCTCAGACAACAACAGCAATGATGTGCTGATATTTGCAGACCCTATAAGATTTTTGTAAAGGCAATGCTTAAGTTAGGTAGGGAAAAGGAGAGCAAAAGCAGAAAGGCTTTCTTCCTTCATTCTAATTTAATGTTGTCTCCAGCACAACTCTTGCAACTTGTTTGACATATGAGAAACGCCTGGAGGAGGCCAGTCTGTCAGCAAAACAACCAGGGAGAAATTTATTTATGGAAAGAACAGAGATGCAGTTAAAAAAGAAAATAAAAAATACACCTCTTTGAGAGGAGATGGAAGAGCAGCTATAGGCTAACAAGCATTTCTAAATCTTCCTTCTCCTTGAACAAAACTGTCCCCAAAATGTTGGACTCCCAACACACAGAATAAAACTGGAAATTGCCATTTGGCATCTCCCAAAGTTTCCTATAAAATCATATTGCTTATTTAGGTAATATTCACCTTTCTCCTGTGAAATACAGTAGTTGTCACAGCCAACAGACAGCTGTTCACTGTAAAGCTACAAGACTCAGATTTGAACTCCACTCTGACTTCAAGTAAAGACTTCAATTCCTCTGTCAGACACTACCCCAAAATAAAAGATTAGTGCCCTGACTGATAGATCTTCTTGTAAAAATTATTTACATACTGAAGTTCTTCTCTTCTGCCTGACTGTACCACCTGAGTTTTTCCCCTAGAAAACAGCTGAAGGAATCACAGAACAAAAAGGATATGGATGGCAAAATTACTTCATGGGGCATCAAAATGTTACCATCTCAATTACATTTCCTTTCTGTGGCTAAGGCACTCCTAAAATGAGCCCTGGACAAGACACCCATCTCTCTGCAGTCTTATTCCGTATCATGAAGTTAAAATTTCCTCTGCACATTATAGGATTTCTTGCATATCTCCTAGGGCAGTAGCAGAAACTGTCCTGATTTTCAACTCCATTGCACTGTTTTACCTCATGACAAATAAATCTCCTACAATACCTGGCTCAGGTGCAAAAGTTTCATAAGAAGCTGTAACTTCCCTCATCCCATTACTAAAGGAAAATGACAACACATGGCAATGCAAAGCGTATTTATAATATCTTTGCACATAAAATCTATGGGTTTACTATTGGTATTCTCATGTGAGTGCCACTGTCTCAGTTGAGACTGTACCTACTGACTACAGTATCATTTTATCTGTAGCCTGTTTGGGAGTATGGGCAGCTTTGTTGCAAGGAAATACATTCTCCTATATTCTTTTTCTCAATCTTGCTTAGTCATTCACACCATATAAATGCTTTTGGTTTCACATGTGTCTCTTGCAGCATACTAATTAAATGTTTCAAAAGCCTTTATCCATGGCTAAGTGAAGATAAAATTTTAATGATTTAATTAGCAAGCTCCAGGAAAAAAATAATAATGAACAAAGGCGACTGCTTTTAGTGTCTCTTGCTCTCATGTTCCATCAGAACCACAGGAAGCAGCAACATTCAGCATCACTTTTCCTTGGACAATGACCATCAGAGGACATGGTCCACACCACAGTACACATGGGGAACTCAAGAGTTGAGTGAATTATGCCACTTCTGAGCTGCATGTCTCAAACAGTACTGCCTGCCAGAAAAAAAAAAGCAGTTTCATGAGGGAACACCAAATCAGCTGTCATTTGATCCCTAATGCTTGAAGGCAACTGGGAAGAAAAAACACCCCAAATGTTGTTTACTGAAGGAAAGATTGAAAACTGGCTCCCTTTCAGTATTTCTTCATGACTGTGTTTCTTTTATCAATTGTCTGCTTTACTCTCCCAGACCTGTGCATTCAGGGTTTAGTAAAGATAAAATTCCATTGGTCTGTATGACAAATTTGAGAAAAAAGTGCAAATTGATCTGTTTGAATAATTTCTTACTACAATTTGGAATTTATTCTTCTGCTTTTCTCTGCACTGAGGTTAACCTATTATGAAAAACACTACCCAGATACTGTATATCATTGACACAGAGCACAATATGAAAGCAGGCTGAGCCTGCACCTGGGATGCAGCCATTGTAATCTCACCACTTGGCTCTCCCCTCCCAAATGTGAAGAAATTGCCTATTATATTGCATTTCATACATTTCCCTATGCTCTAAACCCTATACTGAATATAAAAAAATAGCATGTGAAAGAGAATCTGGATTGTTCACTCATTATAAAGCTTCATTCATTCAAAGAAGTTAAATACATCAATAGGCAGCTTTACTCCCTCAGCACAACTCAGAAGAATCAGCAGTACATGCTAGTTCCTGCTTTAAGAATTAGAGCCGAGGCCAGAGCAGAAGGAGGGCACAGCAAACATGCAGTTAGCTGCAATTAGAATTCCAGTCCATTGTAACATAATCATTGTTTTAGTTCACAAAATTTGCATTTGGCAGCAATCTCACTCTGACAACCATCACTGAGCCTGCTCTGGAAAGACCAAGAGCTGTGTTCACAATCAGCACTTGGCAAAAAGTGGCCACTATGCAGTCACTCAGAGTGATGTGATATCTATATTCTCATCTCATTATCATTACTCTTCTCGGCCAGGATCCCCAGTAAGAAGACACAGCCAGCCAAGTTCTGGGGAAGGCTGTGTGCACTGGATAATAAAGCTGTGAAAGCTACATGCAGAGGGAGGGTATGTAACAAATGTACCACACAGAGGGTAAGCAACTGATAAAGGATGGGGTGAAGAAACTGAGGAACTGAGCCTGGTCACGGAGTTGCCTCCTAGTGTGCATCTCTGAACATTTTTTGGTGGTACGTAGTGCTTATTCTATATTCTGGTGCTTATATACTCAGAACATGGGCTCCACTCAAGCCTTCAATCCAAAAATCCCCTGATTTACTTTTATATGTGGCAGTCAACCTGTTGTAACTCACTGTGTACAGCTAACAGCACTGGATCTGTGACTAGGAATACAAGAGGGATAAGGGGTGGTTGAGAAACTTGGAGAGAAAGGCTGCAGGGAGCAAGTGTAGAAGTGATGTGGATATTAAGGAACTCTTAAGGTCAGCTCCATGTGTTCAACTTAAAATTCACATTTTTTTATTTTTTTTTCAGTGCTGACTTAAATTACTAACAAAGTTCCACATATTAGACATCATTATGCAGCTCATTTCTGCATACTACACTCCTCCTTCATGGAAATTTGACAAAGCAAAGATGACACATCGTTGCAAAACACTAAGATTTTGGTTAAAATAAAAAAGCATTCTTGAGGGATAGAAAGGGAAGAAGAAAATCTAAACCATTCATTAAGAAGCATCAAACATTCACAGCTGGTATTTTACAGCTGATTTATTGGTTTGCTTTCTCTACAAAAAATGAGCAAGGAAATAAACAGTTTTCAACTTTCAGCTACACTGAAAGCAGATATGGAGAGTTCAGCCCCTGGTCAAGTTAAGAAAAAGAAGCCAAAAAACTCCACTTACACCCCTTCCAGTTAGACTCAGGAGATTTTAGTGCTTAACTATAATAATCTGAAAGAATTGCAAAGTATAACATGCCCAGATACAAAACGTATGTACAGCAGTGAAAACAAGGGACAGTGATTTAAAGTGTATTTACTGACAGGAGGATTTTCCATGCTTCCCCCTGTTAAACATTGAAGGTATTTTCCTGGTAAAACTATGGAGCAATACCTCAATCTTTTGCCAATAATAGAAACAAAAGAATTAATAACACCTTGGTTAATATAATAATAATATTACATATTATTAACACCTTGGTTAAAATTTTTTTAAAGTTATCCCAGGCTTCTAGTAAACACAGCTCCTGTTGCTTGGTATCTTTGCAAATTTGTCTACAAGGGTCTTTAAAAGTCCTTTGATAAAAGTAATTAAGGAAGAAGAAGCCATAATAGTTTGTGTTTGGGATCTCTTAATTTTCCCTGGAAATGTAAATGTTTGAAAACACTGCGAGATTCCTTTCAACTCCTTTTCAAATAGAAAACCATTGCTGGTGAAATAGTCCTATATAGAAAGAGCCAAGACAGAGAAGCTCCAGCTTAGAATTATCAGTGTAATTTGTTGTCTAGGTGATAAAGCTGCTAAAAACTAAGCTGGAAAGAAGCATGTCTTCTGAGTTTGGCAGTATCTCAAAAAAACTTCTACCAGAGATTCTCACATTGGTGTGGCTGTAATAAAAAGTCTATCAGTGTTCAAATTACAAGCCTTGCTTAATTTAACTGTAAAAATTTGCTGGAGGCAGAGATTTGTAATATAAATTTTTAGCCTGACAGCAATTTCCACTTTACGCATTTTGAAAACAAATGTGGCAATGTCTCAGTTAGTGGAGAACAAATAATGTCTTCCAAGTCTGTTACAGGAGCTGAGAAAAGGAGGATTTGCACATTTTCAAGCTGACAAACTCCCATTACTATCAATGCTGACACGTGCTTGGTTAATTCATACTTCACCAGAAACTGCTATCAAGTTATGAAAAGAAGAATGACTACAAATGTTTCATAAGCATTCACAGAGGCAAATCAGATCTGATTACCTTGACCAGTTTAACCAGGCAAATTTAGAACATGCTAAGGAAATCCAGTCTCAGTGTTTCTTTCCCTGGTACTTGCTGGATAAAAGTATTGATCTAAATCATCTCCTTACTCAGCAGGATGAGGCACACGGTCATAACTTCAGATATCCAGAATGAAAGGTGCATCTGCACAAAAAAAGAGAGCTTTTCCCTGCAAGAAAGGGGGAGGGGCTTGTTTGGTTTCTTGTTCTTTTTTCTTATCTCCAAGATCAGAAGTAAGAAGGTTGGGTTGTGGGTTGTTTGGGTTTTTTTCGTTTTTTCTGTGGTTTTTTTGTTTTTTTTTTTTAAATTATTTTTGTGCTTCGTTTTGGTTTTTTTGTTTGGTTGGTTTTGTATTTCTGTGGTGTGGGTTGTTTTTTTTAGGGCTTTGGGTGGGGTTTTTATTTGGTTTCATTTTTGTTTTTTAACTTATGAACCCACATTTACTTTGGTTGCTATTGCTTTTTTTGTTCCATGTCTCTTTTTTTTGTTGTTGTTGTAAATCTGTCAGTTCCTGGTATTCAAACATTCTGGAAGTCTCATGAGCCATCACAACACCAGAAGTGACAGTTTTTAAAACATGAGACCAAAAAGAGCCAAAGACACCAGAACCCTGGATGTATGGCAGGGGTTCACACAGTTCTGGAAGTACAACCACATGGGATGTAAAGCACATACCTGCTAGATCCCAGGGACACCATGACCCAAAAGCTCATCTTGTGTACACAGGTCCAGGCACACTGAGTTTTCTTTGTCCACACAACAGGCTCCAATAAATCCTGATGGGCAGTTGGGGCTGTTCCCTGTATAATTAGTATCTGTGTGCTTTTCATTGCCCAGGACTGTCCTCTAGAATCCTATAGATTCCTGCTTTCCATTTCCCCTCCAGTGTGGTAATTTCTGCCAAACTGCCTTAATGCCAGGGAAAGTATTTGTGCAATGATTACAGAAAAAACCCCACACCAAATAAACAGACTCATCATGTTTGATTTTAACTGCTTTCATTATGTGACACTTGTTTCTCTCTCAGGTTTTGTTGAACTGCTTGCCTTAGGTATGGCCACTTCATAACTGAAAGCTTGCCTGCAATTATTTTCATGAAATTAGAAAGCTAGCATGAATTTCTATAACACCTTGAATTCTAATTGAACTAATGAATTCAACTAATTTAATTAATGAATTTCAGTTCTTAATTTGCCAAGCAAACTTTTAGTTATTATTCAGTATGTTTACCAATGACTTTTTTTGTAATCTAAAGAGCTAGAGAGCATCTATGTTACATACAAATTGAACACAAAACATCTTGTCTCTCAATACAAAACCCACAGAGCCCACCCTTCTGTCTTTCAACCAGCCCCTGGGAAAAAGCAGGGATTTTACTAGGTGCTATGAAGCTTAACACACTTAGGCTGTGATGGACCAAGGAAATAAATTAATTGCCCCTCAGTGGAAAATACTCTGGTCTCCAATTCCTGCTAAAAATAGTTTTGCTTCTCAGGTTATTTCAAACGAGAAGACTTAAAGAAAGATGAAGTTATGGTGGATTAACACCACCATAAACACTGTAGAGCTTAAATTGTACCCAGAAATAAACTGGAAGCATATAGATCTTAAAAGAACAAAGATAATTTGCTCCACTAAGAAGCAGGGGAGCAGGATTCTACATTAGCTGAGATTTCAAAGTAATCTTTTAGTACTGATCCAATACAGAGCTGACATAAACAATCAATTTTGGAAACAGCAAAGACACAGACAACTGTAGTGGGCACTGCTGTCTTTAAAACTCAAGAAGAAGAAAAGACTGATAATGGAGAACAGTATTTCAAATATTGAATGGTGTATTATCTTTACTCTGCAAAATTTACGAATTTTTTTTTAAAAAAACTTCCTAGGCAATTGAGTTTTCCTATGAATGTAACCATTCTGGAGAGTAAATTCATTCATTAGTTCAAGTCCTGCTTCATATAAAAATCTCAATGCAACCTTAACCACCAATTTTCTGCTGATGTATTATGTGACTCGATAAAGCATTCTTCAAGATTTTTAAAATTAAGTGTTATACTCCTAAATCATTCCTGCCTCAAAAATACCTGGTACTCAGCAATTTAGAAAATCATGCCCTTGCATGTCTAAATATAGATGTAGGATATTCTTGATCACTAAAGCATCAGAGAATTCTTATCAGTTGAGGGAGTAAATATTAATACAACTGTGTCCTAATTCATCACTCTGCAACGTGCTTTGAGATCTTTGGATGAAAACCATTACAGATCTATTTCCAGGATCTTTTCCAGAACTCTGGGAATATTTAAAAGCTTTGTAAAATCTTTCCTGCTTTAATAGGACTTGTAGCATGTTTTCTCAAAAGAATGTATATGCCATTTACTTTTATATACTGGCAACTGGAATTCTGTCAGCCAGACTTCTTTTGCTTTAACCTACTCTTTGTTCTATTTTTGTTTTCTGCGTCACACCTTCCTCATATTGATAGATGCTGTAGCTATATTAAATGCTGCATTTTTTTGTTGAAAATAAGATCATTTCTAGCCTGCTAACCACACTGCCTTCACTATCTTAGTTTCTGTAACAAAGCTGGCTTTTATTAATCACCTAAAAATCTTTTAAAATACAATACCTTCTGAAAAATCAAATAGAAGTGCATGTATGAGCCTGAAGCCAATGAAAAGAGTTAAATAACAGGCAGTTTTCCAGCAATGTCACAGTGAAAGGTAGGCTCTGGCTTTTGTTGTGTATTTGATGTGTCCAGAGCTTTTCCATTTATCAGAACAGCTGGTTTACAGCTATAGTGCACAATTTTTTTTTTTTAATAATAGTACATTCATGTTAACCCGATTAAAAAAACAAAACAAAAAAGCTCTTGTGACCGCAAAGACTTCAGCTTTTTTGAGGCTTTCTGTACATTGAGAATAGCAGGACTGCTTTTTAGTGGGGAAAAAAGCATGTCTGTTCTGAAAGGGTCCAATTAGCAAGTCTCAGGACACTCGGCTTACAGTGCTGAGTGAAATTGGAGCTGGACTTCTGCAAAACAAAACTCCAGTACAGTGCTCACTGGATAGAAAATGCAGTCAACTGAGAAGCAGGAAATAAGAGGAACAAAAAGAAAAAAAAAGGAAGTGGATGATAAAACCCATTCTCCCCACATGTTTTCATTTGTAGAGTGTCATGAAAGCCTGCTTGGAGGCTTTTATTTACTCTTAAGCTAGACACTGGAGTTTTCCTTGACTAATAAACATCCCTCACTAGAAACAGTATTACTATTTTCATGCATAGACACAAATATTTCTTTTCTATTTTCAAGAAGTTCTATTTTTTTAAATATTGGAAGTGATGCACAGGTTTATAAGTAGTCTGAAGGTTTCAAAGCACATAGAATTATTTTGTTTTCACGCAAAAGGAGTGAGAAGAAAAAAAGCATGCAAGTTGAGAGGTATATGAAAACAGTCCAATCAGTGCCAAAGACAAGAAATCACAACAAAGGCACAATTAAAACCTAGCAAATTCTATCCAGTGATACCAGGCAAACCTAAGCTAAACTTATGACAAAAATTCCCATTCAAGTACAGACCTATGTAATGACCTTTAAAGGTCCTTTTGAAAACAAACTGTTCTATGATTCTATTATTCAATATCAATATAACTATTAAACACATCAATCAATAAGGACCAAGAAAAAAGCAAGCCCTCTGGCACAGAAGACTGCTTTCCAACATTAAAACCCCTCCCAGCTGCACAGTGTGGGATGGACAAAGCAGAGACTCCATTCCACTGGACTGAAGGCTGGACTCCTTGCTGGCCAGAGGTTCCCAGTAGCCTCCAGCTTCACGCTGCAGCTGTGCAGCAATAAATCAAAAGCATTTCCATTCCATTCATCGCTCTGATCTCACTACCTGGAGCCAAATTCTCTTCCTTTTCCTGATGAAAGAAGGTGATCATTCAGCAACAGATCTCAGACATGCTGTGTTTTGTTCTGCTTTTATCTCTTCTGTCTCGTTTTGAACAGGGTACTGTGGACTGAGAGTAGTCCCGGACAGTTTCCTTTCTCTAGTGAAAGTGATGATAAGGCAAACAAGCCACCTGCTTTCAGTGCATACATAGCCATGTACAGGACAGGTTAAGAGTACAGAGTCATATATATCCAGCTGTACCTGCAAAATACATGCATTACACATGCCATATGCAGGGTGTCTTTATAGATTATACATGTATACATAGGCATATATATCTATAAATATGCATTTGTACATGAGTTATAGAGTGGGGAGTGCAAGAGTTCATATAACTTTTTAAAGGAAACTGTTCTCTTATCCAAGATTAAAAGCCAAAACTTATAAGGATCTACAAGCAGGTATTTTCTGTTTTGCAGTGGAAAATGATAACAGAGCCCTACCCACTACAGGTAGTACAGTGACACAGTTAAAACACCAGGTTCAATTATAAGCCTGTTCACCGTTGTCAACCTATTTCAGCAGCATCTAATATATCCTAAGGTTTTTAGACAGGGCATGATCAAAACACATTGCAAAAAAGCAATCAGAAGACTGTGTATGAGCAGAAAGCAGCTAGGCAACAAGCCCTAAATACCAAGCAGAGCTGAAGCCAGAGGCTTCTTTGGTCCCTAGGCACAGGGACACAAAACAGAGAAAACCTGTAGGGAGCCTTTGGTAAATTATGTCCCCAAGGGATGTTCCCCAAGACAGAACAGAAAAACACAGAGCAAGCTATGCACCTTTATGAGACTATCATATGGAAGGTATTATAAAAATGAAAAGCAGTATTGTTATTACCACTGGTACTGGCAGCTGTGCAAACACAAGGAACCATCTGCTGTCAGTTTATAAGTGCATGGGTGATCTGGGAGAACAACAGGCTAAAAACATGATCTTCCTAAGTAAGTGAAGTTGGCTTGGTTTCTAACATTTCTGTCAACAATCTGTGGGCTCGGGTCATACTTGTGAGACATTCCCAACTTCGTTTCTGCAGGGAGGTGTTATATCAATAGGTTTTATGGCCATAATATTTAAGCCTTCAAGACAGTTACTGCAATTCACAGATCTTAGGGGATGATGTGATCAAACATGACTTGGTGGTAGATACTGACCACCTCCACGGCAGCCACTATAAAAAGACAGAGCACATGAAAAAAGAACAGAGAGAATATTTTTGCAGCCTAACTAACGCACAACAGTATCCCATCTAAAATTCATACCCTGTTTTGGGGCTTTTCTGCTTTGCTGGCACAGGCTTGCACCCTGTGTCGTGTCAAACTACGCTGTACCAACAGCATGCCACAGCCTTACAGCACTTAACACAAAAAAATGTTGCAATTCCTGCTACAAATAAACAGTTATCTGGGCGATTCACTACTCATGTAGGAAAGATGGACAGGAAGAAAAGCAACTCAGCAACACAGAGCAAATGGGAGTTTTTATTACATAGAGCAAGAAGCTACTTAAGTATTATTAATTCTTGTCAGTGTTGTTGTCTTGGGGAGGTTAGAGCAAACACTGGCTATGTATTCTAAAAATAGACTAAAAATTGTGGTACCTAGTGGTTTCCATCATACAAAGGAAAGAGGTAGGAACAGATTTATAGATCTCAAACTAAAACTCATCACTTACCAGTGTGATTTGGTGCTTCTATGAAGCTTCACTTCTCCAAAGCACAGTACAAACACGGCCTAATTGATCCTCATTAATAATTTCCTCTTGGGAATGACACTGTAACCCTTGCCCTTTCAGTGTATCACTGAATCTTCTGCCTTATTTTTCAACTGTGGATTTTAAGGCATACACTTAAGCGTGTTTTAATCAGTTCATAGAATTTCCATTGTAGAATAGTCCACTGCAACTTAGTGGAAGCTGCTTATCACAAAATAATTGTTGATCATTCCTCACAATAAAGTGTGCTGCTCACACAAAGAACTCAGATGCTTAACTTACTGCCTTAAGTATCCTGACTTTGCATCTCTTATGCACACACACAAAAATTCAGAAAACTTTTAATTTTAAAAAAAGCACCTCCCAAATAAAATGTTGTGAACCTGTTGTTAGCCTCATTAGTGACTTTTCATGACAACATCTGGAAATCACTGTTGCAATAAAATATTCACAACATGAACCCCTTGCTAAAAGAAATCGGAGGCCACAGTTTAAGTAAATTCCAAATAAAGGATCAGACATTTACACAGAAACACCTACAACTAGGTAAGAGAATAAAACTAATTATCAGATGTACCAACCCCATGCTTCAGACCTTAAGCCAACTTTGTGTCTGCTAACTCAGACATCTTGTGTTGTGTTGTTTGGGTTTTGGTGGGTTTATTTGTTTTGTTGTTGTTTTCTGGCTTGTTTTGGTTTTTGTCATCAATAAGTTTGATACTTGTAAATGTCACAGGATACAACCTTAAAAGCACAATCAGTTCAATCTGTCATAGCAATTTTGGGCCCCTTAAAAATGTAGAAGAGATTGTGCAATATTCACTGTGAAAGCCCAAATCAACTGGAATCAAGTAGCAGCACAGTAATTATTTTTGGTCGAAATGAATGCATAGTAGCGTCAATTGTGTTAATAATTTAATTGAATTTCTAATTTGATTTTTTAATTATTAAAGATTACAATTCTGTGCAAGACTCTTAATTCAGTTGCACTTGATTGGCACCTAAACTGTAATAATCTTGTTGCACACAAAACTTTTTATATGACAATTGTTAAATGTTCTTTAGTGTACCGTATATTTTTTGAGCTACATGTATATTTTAATAAAGCTGAGTGAAAAATTTATAGGAAGGCTTTTTGCATTTTTTCAAGCATGAAACTGCCTTACCACAGATGAAGGACTACTCTGCAAAAGTGCGTAATACTATGACTGCTCCTGAATTAGGGAGATAAAGTGCACTCTACAAACAGCAGAAAAAGGAGCATTCTACCTTGTGTTCATATAATCCACAGATTTTTCCCCTGAACTAAAAATAAAAAAAAAATCCTTGATGTTCTTCTTTATCCCTCCTCCCTTCCTTCATACACAACAGCACAAACATGATTTCACAGAGTTTCTTGAACCATAAACTTTTTCCACCTGCAGAGCAAATTATAAATTATAGCCCCTGGAGGCTAACTACTGATATTCCCTTAACACACATGGCCAATAACAATATATAGCTTCATGGCTAACTAGTAAGCCTGTAATTTAATCATAGAGTCCTGCTGCCATTTGTAAATTGCTTTTATGATGTCAGCATTGCACCTTCTTTTGAAATGAAGAAGAGTATTCAGACATAAAACTTGCATTATTCTAAATGTACAGGGACTGTACAGCAATATCCACATAAACAGTCACCCAAGGGGAATTTATTCTTTCTGACCAGAGTTGCTGCTGCAGATCACCAGGCTGAGATGTGTCTCCTGCAGGGTGGAAAGGCAGGGAGACTTACCCTACACTTGAAGGGTAAGAGCTACCAGAAACCAGGCAAAATATATCTTAGATCAAAGGTCACCTTTCTCTTATTGCTCTCACAAGATCTTGTATTTTGTAGAAGGAGAAAAGGGTGTCAGGATTCTACCTGGCCTTGTAATGTAACCCAGCATCTTTCCCATGAAGCAGTGTGTTCTTGTGATGTATTTAATTTTCATATCTGGTATAAAATTACAGCTGGAAAAATCATATGCCCACAAGTTCCTAGAAAGCTTGAAGGGAACAAATGAAAAAACATTAGGTGAACAGAGGAAAGAAGAAAAATTAAAAAGAGTTAGGTAAGAGGAGAAGAAAAAGAAAACTTATTTCAACTGCTGTGGATTTTTTCCTTAAGAAGTCTTTGAGCAACCAAAGTTCAGCAAGTGTGAGATGCTGTATCATGTGTGTAACATCAGCTTCACTCCAAAAACACCATGGTACTGCCACCTGCCCCCCCAGGACTGCTATGGTGTGCAGGGATTTCAAAAGTCTTTCAGGAAGAGTGTGATATATTTACTACAGATTCTATAAAGCTTATGTTGTTTTTTTTTAAATAAACATTAGTTTCTACACTACTACCACATAATCATTCTTCTAATGAGGAACCTCTAGTGAGAGGACTTATAGTTTCTCCCAACTTAGTCTTTTAACAGTTAGAGGAGACTAAAAATACGGCACTTGGCACTGTTCAATAGTTGCACTGTTTTCTTTATTTAGGAGTTAGAACTGACACCCTATTCCTCTTCAGGGATTTTTTTTTCTAGGTCAATTCCAACCTAATGCTTCCACAGCACCACCATTAGCATTGTCTCTCACTCTCTCACCCTCCCTGTCTCGGTGACCTTGGACACTTAAAACAGAATCTACAAAATGTATAGAAAGGGGAACTACCTTGTGGGTTGTGATCACCAGAGCTTCAAAGAAACTTTCCCTAAATATGAACTGATTCTTACTTCAGATTAATAACCAGGGCAAACGTATGATTAATAGGTAGTATTACTCCTGCAATTCAGAAACTGAAGCAGGTTAATTCCATGTGGCTGGTACAGTGGCAGGAGCAATGGAAACCACAGTCTCATCCCAGGTGAAGTATCTCTGAAGAGAAAAATATGAATCAAAATTTACACTCTGTTCCGTTCACCTCAGATGTCTTTGAGGGGACTGAGCAGCTGACCCACCATTTGACCTACTGAATTTAACTAGGAATACATATCTCTGCTCAATTTTCTGCAGAAATAGCTATTCAAGGTTCCCATATTTAGTCCTAAATCTGAAGACAGTCAGGATACACATTCTGAATTTAAATATCTCAGGGCTTCCATGCAAGTACAATAAATTCACACCAAATTAAGATAAATCTGATTATAAATAGCTTAGACCTCACTCTCACGGCCTTCTGCACGGATGCAAAATGGATTGTAAAATGCTGCTATCAGGATTCCACTGGCTGCTACTCAATCTCTGTACATATAACTACTCCACACAGGCATGACTGACTGCAGAAACAAAAGGCAGCAACAATTCTTAAGAATTAGTTATTATTTTCTGCACATTTCTTCTGTAATTCTTTTGTTCTTCAGAAACTACTCACTTTGTCTGTATGTTTATGGATCGATAGCTGATAGAAACAGGAGAAAAAAGCTTTGTTTATTGAAATTAATCTTGTTTTGAAGCAGAATCATAAGGCAGAAGTTCTACTTCTAGCATATATCAATGACACAACTTCCTGTGTTTCAGTTTCATTAACATCCACTAAAGGCATTTCGACTTTATGTCTAAATAAATCATAGAATATCTCAAGTTGGAAGGGACCCATAAGGCTCAGCAAGTCCAACTCCCTGCTCCTCACAGGACTACCTAAAATGAAACCATGTGACTAAGAGAATTGTCCAGATGCTCCTTTCTTTGCTTCACAGACATATTTTTGATTTTGTGTGAAGTAATGTTTTTATTTTCTTCCAGGCCAATGCAGAAACAAGTCAAAACCCCACTGCCTGCATTTCAATCCAATGCCAGCTGTTTTCCTGTGGACTGGCTGCCAGCCAAGCCTCCTGGTGGATTCTTCTGTGGTTTGTCTGAACAGAGGTCACACACTGAAGTCCTGGGGAACACAACGACTGCTTCAATATTTGCTTAATAATATAGTTCCAAGATAATTGAGCAAACATTTCTCTTTCCGTGTTCCTCCAAGACAATGAAGGTGGGTTGGCCCCAGAAGAAATTCCGAGGCTCTAAGGGAAGCTGCCTAGGTTTAGGTTTTCCTCAATTTAGGGAGCTAATCTGAATTTACAGCCCCTGTCTCTGCTAGTACTAAAATTCCTCCATTAGTTTATTTAAGTATATAGAACAGATTCTTTAGGTCTCTGATGCTTACAACACTTTTAAATAACACTCTCTCTTGCTGTTTCTTTTTTGATTTAATCGTTTTGCCCTAAAACACCTTTCTGAAGGATGCAGAGTGAACAATGGAAACATCACTCAATCTAGCTTGGGTACAAAGATCATTTGACTTCGTACCACTGACACTCTAACAGGCTGAAGTTACATCCAACGGTTGGATCCTAGCCACAGAAAACTGTTATCTAAGTGTATGATATAACGTATGTCATTCATATATCAGGGTAGAAAGAATCATTGTTTTCCACTCTACAGAATGCCCAAGTTGAATCACATAACACGAGACTTCCTGTTCCAGGAAGGACATCAGAGATTTTTAGCGCATGTAAAAACTGGACAGTATGGTCAAAACAGGCAAGTTGTCCACACCTGTAAGAAGTATTTATAGAAGCATATTGTTTCTCCGTAAATACCAGCAACACACTTTTCACACCAACTTAGGAAGCCAAACATTGCCTTAATCATACAAATACAGAACCCATTGGTTTTGTTTCCTTGATAACTGAGGTCAAGAGGGACACAAAGATAAATTAGGTTAAAACTGATCTTTAAAAATTACTTTATACTATATCTTACAAATAAAAAACCAAACATTAGAATTAACTGTCTTTGGAGAAATCATTATTAAAACATAGACTTTTAAAAATGCAGCTGGATTGGGCATATGGACTATTTTCTATAGCTGGATTTTTGAGACCTGAATATATATAAACCCACAAAATATTCTCAGATTTGTTCTACTTTTGAAAGTATGGAATCATTCCATTCTACCACATCTGAGCCATTTCAGATACACATACTGTATTATTGTGCTTAGCCATTTCTGTGTCAGTAAAGTACTTACAACTAAGATGACTATAAATACCAAATTATGGGCAGAAGAACAGGTAAGTCATCTGAGTCACATACATACACAAATTTATATTCTGAATTTATCAAACATGCCTCCTGCTTGCCCCCCCCCCAGCCACACACTGAAGGGTCACAGGAGAAATAGTTGGTTTTTGCTTAGTGAACAAGAATTCAACTGTCACCTAAAGGAACTGCTTAAGCTTCAATAGTGAAAGAAATGAAATAATTTTATATCATAAGGCCAAAACACTGAAGCAGTCAAAATTCTATATTTTTGTGGGCTTTTTTAAACTGGGAAAAAATGTTCATGCTTGATGATCCTAAATGTCTTCTATTTCTTTGTGATTAAATCACCCAAAGATATAAATAAACTATTCTAAATAAAGTTCAGACTGACTGCAGCATATGTCTACTAATGTATGTGACTGTCAGCCTAAATAAATTAACCTCCAATAGAAGTCATTTTCATAAAATTAATTATTCCAATGTCAGCTAGAAGAGACAGGTGCACACTGACTACTCCTTCACCTAGACTTCTCAGTGAACTTCTCAAACAGGCTGCAGTTAAAAAAAATTAAGGATAGATATTTGAAGATTTTCTTTCATTGCTCTTTCTAGGCTGGGTTGAGGTTTTTTTAAAGTAAACGGAAGGATCTAGCAAGAAAAATACAGGATTACTGAGCAATTTATATATGTAGTACAATTTGCTACAAAAATATAAGAGGAAACTCAATGAGAGAATGAATAACATTGAGCCTCTTGCACCAGAACATGGAACTGATGGAGGTACTGGCAAGCACTTTTGCTTTTGCCATTCTTCTGAAGATTTTCCCAAACTCAGTTGATGTAAATCTTTGAAAAATGATCTTGTTTCCATGTTCACTGGAGAGTTTAGTTCTAACCCGTGCCTGCAAGATTCAACCTACACTGAGAACTGAACAGTTCAGTTGGAAGGGACTTCCTAGGATCATCTTGTCCAGCTGCAGCATTAAACACAGTACAGCCAGACCCAACTGGACTTCCCAATGCAGTTGTATTTCTTGGCTGCTATGAACTGTCTGCTTCTAAGTTAAAGCCTAAGTGCTTGTTCAGAGCTTGAACAGGAATTTTGGCATGAAAATTTATTGTGCTATGTTGACAGACTCAAGTATGACCCCTCCTCTGCACTGAATGGGGCATGAAGCCCACGGGGAAGAACCAGCAGGTATGTGGCTGTATTTTGTAAAGCCTGGAGCAAACATAAAGGAAACAACTAATTACAGAGAAGCAGGTCACAGTTTCACAGAAAAGAGAGTTGTATTTGGCAAAGTATATCCGAAAAAGAAAGAAGACTGTGCTTACAGCCCAGACTTACCTAAACCATTTTACAAATATATTTTCATTCTAATTATGACTTAATGCAGAGGATCTTTACTTATTTTTAGCTGGGGTGACAGCGCTGCACTTCCTTGCTGCATATCACTCTGCAGTAAGCTGCAAAACTCTAGAGGTAGATATATATATATGTATACACAGATATAGTTTCCTTTTTGTTGGCATTCTTAAATTTCACTGAATGGCATTACTGACAATATTTGGTCCTCTATATCTGCTTCCATGCCTCAATTAAAATCCAAATATACTAATGTAATTTTCTACATCTGTAATTCTTAGGTCTGGAGTAACTATTACATTTTCCTGACATAAATACCATTTTTTCTTTCTATTTTAAGGATGCTAATGTGCATTCTCAAACTTATTTACTTCCTGTCTTAGTGTTATATATGGAGGGTAACCAAAAATCTTTGAAAAATATACAGATAGATACAAGGGATAACTAGAAGCTGGTTGTAAAGAGGTTTATCCTAACAGTAATTCATATAAAGGAACATATATTAAACATATGGGTAGGGAAAAATTGTAGTGCTCTAGGCAAGGCTTTGCTATGGACTAAAGATCCTTCTCCTTCAGCACAGAAATACAATAGTTTCTTAACATCAGAATTCCAAGAGAGAATTGGAGCATATACTATTCAATTTTACAAAACTGCTGAATTGCCCACTTGAGAGGGTAAATACAGAGAGCGTGATAGACAGACTTTTTATTCCAGCAAAATTATTTTGTGTTGATACTCTGTGCCCATGATGAACCCAAACATCTGCCCTGGGGCAAGACCCCAGTGAAATCAAGCTGTCAGGTTTAACAGATATTCTATGAGTAACTATAACAAACAAAATAAAGATCATGGCTGCTTGCAAAGTAGGCTATTCACTATTCTATAGGCAGTTTGGGCATTTTTTTCTCTCTAATATAGCAGGTTGTCATCAGATATTTGGAGGGTTAGTTTCATTACCAGCAGGATAAACAAAACAGTATTCCCCAATCTACTAATCCCTTTCCTGTCTAGTCTTAACAAATTCAAGGCAGAATAAACTAGTTCTACTGTCAGCATACCAGGAGTACAACTCCTGACAATGTGTTGGACTGAACCAATCTCTTCATACAGACCACAGAACACAGCTTCAGGCTTATTCATGCACTTGCCTGCTTCAATATTAAGAGAATAATAAAAAAATTTAAATCGAATACAAAATAATTAGATAAATTAAATTAGATAAAGAAATTAAAATTTAACTTAGAAAAGCATAAATTGCAGGACACAAAAATATTATTTTCTTATTTTATAACACTTCCATGCTTTTAATTTTTCTACATCCCAAAGGATTAAAATTAACTTAAAGAAATAGTCCCTCAGCCTCTTAATTTCCTTGCTCCTGCTGTTGTTCTGCCTGAGCTGATATAACTTACTTGGAAATAAAATGTTATTTACCAAAGAATATTTTTATTTCTTGGTTGCTCTAATTCTAATGCAAAAAGAAATATATAGCTGTATTGTATTTCTATGTGCACACAAAGGAGAACAAAGACCTGAACTGTAAATGGTATGCAACAATTTCCAAACTCCCAACACTAGGTATTTTGGTTTTGTTGGTTTTATAGGTGGAAAAATACAGACTGTGAATAGCAGGAGTGTTGGTTTTGGTTGGTTGGTTTTGGGGAAAAGGAAATCACAGCAATAGCCTGCCACAACCTGTTGGTTCAACAGACAGCACTGGAACAGATCTTTCAGTCATCTGGATGTTGTTATAGGAACTAAAAAATCAGAGATCTGGCAACTGTAGATATCAATTTAAAAAAAGCCTACTTGATCTAGAAGTCACATATGCATTCCATTCCACACAAGACAAACCATGGTTTATATTTGATAATAAAGATTAATATAAACCCTTATTTCCTCTTCTGTGTGATACTGTCAAAACATTTTAATTCTAGGCTTGAACACAGATTGCTAAATAACCTGCATTCATTTTTTCTTGTTCTGAGATTAGAATAGTCAGTGTCAAAATGACAGTCTAGCAATTAAGTCATTACTCAACATCAATAAGATTGCAAGAATCAGATCCTTAATTTGTCTATTTGAGGCATGAATTTGAATTAGGGGAATAAAAGAAGGAACAGTCAACAAAACTATTTAATATATACTTTAAGCTTCATCTTAATTACTGTGTGAAATACAGGCCACCAAAAATATAAGCCTCATTCTACAGCAGTACCCAGTTTACAAATGAGTGCCTTACACAAATCAAATCACAGTAACTGGTTGTCACAGTAAAGTACAGGCAATATAGGGTTTAATTAAAACAAGTCTAATGATGTCATCAGTAGACCACAGTTTGTGCTTTGTAAATAGCAAAGCAATTACTCCAGAACTGCAGAATTATTAACTTAATCCTGTTTATCTCTTCCTCCCTATAAAGCTCTTCCATTTAATTTGTACATTATAGTCCATCATGATTTTAAACAGCATAAACCTAGTAGGGTTAATATAGCTGAGTGTCAATACGTAATAAAGTTTTAATTGTGACATTAGTATTGAAAGAATAGAATTAGACCCTTCAGGTCTTAATATATTTGGATTTCTTTTGGGTCTGATCTGTATTATTATTAATGCTGAAATGTATGATGCTGGGCAACATATTTGAAATTCCTCACAACTTCCTTAGTGCTTCAGGAACAGCATCTGAAGACTACCCATTCATAAACTTATGGACAGCCATTAAGGGAGTCCTGTTAGACACACAACCTAAACTAGAGACCATATTCACAAAAGAACCAAAGTCATTGCAGTGCTCATATCACCTTTTAATTTTCAGAAATCAACAAAATTCATACCTGCATGCTAGGTGCTGTAACTATTTATGCAATACACAGAAAAAAATCAAGTACCTCAACACGGAATGTGAACAGCCAACAGGCTGAGAAAGTGACTACCCAAAGCTAGCAAGTTGAAAAAATTAAAGGAAGATAAGTGTAAGGAATTTAATGTCTTGACAGGTTTCAGACTTCTAATCACAGTTTCCTGAATATGCTTATTTAGGTTTAGGATTGATAGACTACAATACACCCCAGCTTAACTGCTATTCCTTTTAAAAAATGGAAGAGATTGCCCTGATTTCCTTTCAGAAGGATGAAGTCTGGTAAAAATATGTCAGTGCAAAGCAACAGGAGTAGATCAACAAAATGAAAAAATTGGTGCTGAGGACCTAATGTTTATGCATGTCTCACAGGGATTTCCTTCAGGCATGATGATGAACTGAACAAACCCCATTCTGAGGTTTGAACTGAGACTACTCCGTAATGCAAACCCAACCATTGGAAATATGGAGAGCTGGCAGATTCACTTCAAAGCCCACTTCTGATTCAAGTGCTACCATAGATATTGATGCCACTCGAAACTGGTACATGAAGCATCTAAAGAAGCTGCTTCTCAGCCTGAAGAACTCCAAAGCTCTTAAGGTTCCAGGAGGTTTTGGGGTGGTATTCTTTGTTGTGGGAGCTGCACGTTGATAAGAATGGATCAACTATGTCAGAGAGAAAGAGGGGGAATTAAAAGGTGATGATTTTGCACCTTCACTACAGAATTTGGCACTAATTTGGGAGATGTGAATCCCAACCTCTGCTTCAAGAATATGAATCTTATTCCACAGTTATTTGAATGTAAGAAACTCTCTTTGGAGGTATAACATTGCCCCTTGCCAGAGGAGACAACCAAAAAAAAGATCCTGATGAAGATCAAGAGTGCCTGCTTCTGGGCACATGTGAAAAGATTTCTTGAACATGACTTGCAAATCTTATTGTTGAATCCTCCTACACCTTAAGTGAAACTTTTGAAGAATGTACTTCTGAACTTCCTGAGCTCTGTTTAGGCATTCCTGTGGACTGGCTGCCAGCCAAGCCTCCTGGTGGATTCTTCTGTGGTTTGTCTGAACAGAGGTCACACACTGGAGTCCTGGGGAACACAACTGCTTCAATATTTGCTTAATAATATAGTTCCAAGATAATTGAGCAAACATTTCTCTTTCCATGTTCCTCCAAGACAATGAAGGTGGGTTAGCCTCAGAAGAAATTCCGAGGCTCTAAGGGAAGCTGCCTAGGTTTAGGTTTTCCTCAATTTAGGGAGCTAATCTGAATTTACAGCCCCTGTCTCTGCTAGTACTAAAATTCCTACATTAGTTTATTTAAGTATATAGAACAGATTCGTTAGGTCTCTGATGCTTACAACACTTTTAAATAACACTCTCTCTTGCTGTTTCTTTTTTGATTTAATCGTTTTGCCCTAAAACACCTTTCTGAAGGATGCAGAGTGAACAATGGAAACATCACTCAATCTAGCTTGGGTACAAAGATCATTTGACTTTGTACCACTGACACTCTAACAGGCTGAAGTTACATCCAACGGTTGGATCCTAGCCACAGAAAACTGTTCTCAAAGTGTATGATATAACGTATGTCATTCATATATCAGGGTAGAAAGAATCATTGTTTTCCACTCTACAGAATGCCCAAATTGCATCACATCACACGAGACTTCCTGCTCCAGGAAGGACATCAGAGATTTTTAGTGCATGTAAAAACTGGACAATATGGTCAAAACAGGCAAGTTGTCCACACCTGTAAGAAGTATTTATAGAAGCATATTGTTTCTCCATAAATACCATCAGCATACTTTTCACACCAACTTAGGAAACCAAACATTGCCTTAATCATACAAATACAGAACCCATTGGTTTTGTTTCCTTGATAACTGAGGTCAAGAGGGACACAAAGATAAATTAGGTTAAAACTGATCTTTAAAAATTACTTTATACTATATCTTACAAATAAAAAACCAAACATTAGAATTAACTGTCTTTGGAGAAATCATTATTAAAACATAGACTTTTAAAAATGCAGCTGGATTGGGCATACGGACTATTTTCTATAGCTGGATTTTTGAGACCTGAATATATATAAACCCACAAAATATTCTCAGATTTGTTCTACTTTTGAAAGTATGGAATCATTCCATTCTACCACATCTGAGCCATTTCAGATACACATACTGTATTATTGTGCTTAGCCATTTCTGTGTCAGTAAAGTACTTACAACTAAGATGACTATAAATACCAAATTATGGGCAGAAGAACAGGTAAGTCATCTGAGTCACATACATACACAAATTCTTATNCACCAAAACAACAAAAACCCTACAAAAACCTCAGAAGTCTCCAATAGACATTATTGACCAATTCTTTTAAAGGCAGTGTAAGAAATACGATTTGTCTTGAAGCTTTTCTTAAGAAAGCAATAATTTAAAACTGTGCTCGTCCCAAATAAGTAAGGCTCCAAGACATTCTTCATCCATTGATGAATTCTTCCTAATATATTCCCTGAGGTACAGTTTTCCTAAATCTATTAGACATTTACAGTCTTTCAGGATGAGCTACCTGAGATGCTCTATCACACTGTATTAACTTGGCAAGGTAATGCAGCTCTACCTTTTTATTTTCATAGAAAGAACTATGTTTGACCTTGAGAAAGACTAACAACACTTTATTACCCCTAACCTTACTGCAGGGACATTCTGATCTATTACTGTGAATTATTATACTAGACATAAGATAGACATAATATACATGTAGAAAGTTATGGGAGAGTTATTCAGGATAAGATCCTGGATCTACTAAAGACCATGATAACGTTTCTACCTAATACCCAATTCTCCAAAGAAGGGGAAAACCGAATAAAAGCAGTTTATAAGGATCTAGATATTTGTAAAGACACAGTTAACAGAAGAAAAAACAATTCCCATAGCTACACTGGGCACAATTATAAACAATCCTACATAACAGATTTTGTCACTTTATGCAACCCAGTAAGTTTTAGGAATAAGTTTTACATCTTCACCTTAATAACGGTTTTGCTCCAAATAATTTATCAATACTTAGCTGTGTAATAAGACTATAGTTTCTAGAAGAAAATCTTCCCCTTCATATTTCTTTTTCAGAAATACTCTCCACCTAAATGCTCATCAGGAAGCCAGTGCTAAGTACAATAATCCAGATAGGAGCAAAACTAAAACAAGGGTTGTTTTTTACCCATTTATATTACTTAAAAATATATATTAAACATAGAATAATTTAAAATGCTTTGCAATTTCTAATTTGTATCTCTGCAGTATTTTAAGCAGCAATCTAAGATGTACTGTCATTTTTTAGTTTTTATAATCACTTATGTTACAGCATTTTTATGACCCCTTTTAATGAGTTTTTGCCAAAATAATGAACGCTGCAATTTGTTGAAGAGATAACCAGTAGCAGTATGCAAGTCACAACGTCTCCAACCATAACACCAAATTCTGTTCTAGGTGACATTCAGTGAGACTAGGAGTGTCTGCTTAAATTAAACCCTGCAGAGATACTCGTCTGCTGGAAGTCAGGCACGTATATATTTCTGCTTTTTAATACATAGGATTTGTCCCTTGACTGAAGCTGAGTATATGTGCTAAATCCTTGAAGTCTTAGGGCTTTATTTTGGATTTATATCATTATGACAAAGGGCAGAATTAGTCTTAATATTATTTAGAACAGATGTGGCCTATCTACTTTCACTCTATGCATCTATGAAAGCTTTTCTTCCTCTGTTGCAACAACTCGGAGACTTCAAACACCCATGGCAGGATTCGGACTCCANGTATAAGTTGACATCCTCCTACACCTTAAGTGAAACTTTTGAAGAATGTACTTCTGAACTTCCTGAGCTCTGTTTAGGCATTCCTGTGGATCTGGGACAAAAGCACAGCTATAAAACATACAAGCAGGAAAACAAGTTCCAGCAGAATTCATTAGCTTGGAGGCCTACAAATATCTGAAGCTCTTTTCTTTAGTTACTTCATACTCCTGCATATTTATTTCTCCTGACTTCTTTGAAAGTAACAGAGCATGAGCTGTCTTTTCATCACACCATTTTTAACTTGGTGAGACTCCACTGACCCTAGTGAAATTTTGTTGGCAAATATAATGGAGAAGAAGGTCTCCAGGGTAATATCCTGGGCCAACTGGCAGGAACGAGTCTTTCAGAACAGATGAAATCCCTATAAATTGCATGAGAGAATTTAAGTTCAATCATAAAAGAAAAATAAATAGAAGCCAGTTTCTTCAACATTGGTCACATTATAAGTATAGAGTAACAGTGGAAATATGTATTTCCCAGTGATTACTTATAGAAGGAACAACTCAAAGCACATAGAATATCCAAATTGTGATTAATTGCAATTACCCTTAAAACAGGATTGATTCCAAATGTTCATATACCTTTAGATACATCTATGGATTAAAACTTGATGTTCTTTATGTGACTGAACATGCGTACAAGATTTACACTTTGTTAATTTTGTGCCTAATTAATGCAAAACTTGCAAACCCATATTTTATAATTAACGTTCTTTCTCATCAGAGGGACACTGCTAAGACACTTCACAAGCATGTCCAGTTTTATCTGTAAAGAATAACAGACTATGAACAGCACATTAAGCAATTTGAAAATCATTTGGGAAAAAACCTCAAAATTTAGAGTTCAACTTATTGAATCGCTCATGCCAGTGTTAAACAAATTTTTTAAAAAACCACCAAAACAACAAAAACCCTACAAAAACCTCAGAAGTCTCCAATAGACATTATTGACCAATTCTTTTAAAGGCAGTGTAAGAAATACGATTTGTCTTGAAGCTTTTCTTAAGAAAGCAATAATTTAAAACTGTGCTCGTCCCAAATAAGTAAGGCTCCAAGACATTCTTCATCCATTGATGAATTCTTCCTAATATATTCCCTGAGGTACAGTTTTCCTAAATCTATTAGACATTTACAGTCTTTCAGGATGAGCTACCTGAGATGCTCTATCACACTGTATTAACTTGGCAAGGTAATGCAGCTCTACCTTTTCATTTTCATAGAAAGAACTATGTTTGACCTTGAGAAAGACTAACAACACTTTATTACCCCTAACCTTACTGCAGGGACATTCTGATCTATTACTGTGAATTATTATACTAGACATAAGACAGACATAATATACATGTAGAAAGTTATGGGAGAGTTATTCAGGATAAGATCCTGGATCTACTAAAGACCATGATAATGTTTCTACCTAATACCCAATTCTCCAAAGAAGGGGAAAACAAAATAAAAGCAGTCCATAAGGATCTAGCTATTTGTAAAGACACAGTTAACAGAAGAAAAAACAATTCCCATTTGTAGCTTAGTGGCTTCTCTATGGAATCATGCCATTAACTCCTTGAAGTCCTAATGATCTTGAACAATCATTCTTCTTCCAGTGTGCACACTCACATGTTTGTGATAATAAAACAAACTCCAGGCTCTTCCATCTTATTCCGCAAGAGATTCTGGAAGAGTACCTTGAGTACTATTGCACTGATAAAAAGATCATAGCTACACTGGGCACAATTATAAACCATCCTACATAACAGATTTTGTCACTTTATGCAACCCAGTAAGTTTTAGGAATAAGTTAGGAATAAGTTAGGAATAAGTTTTACATCTTCACCTTAATAACGGTTTTGCTCCAAATAATTTATCAATACTTAGCTGTGTTATAAGACTATAGTTTCTAGAAGAAAATCTTCCCCTTCATATTTCTTTTTCAGAAATACACTCCACCTAAATGCTCATCAGGAAGCCAGTGCTAAGTACAATAATCCAGATAGGAGCAAAACTAAAACAAGGGTTGTTTTTTACCCATTTCTGTTCTTTTAGGGACATATTTATGTATATTACTTAAAAATATATACTAAACATAGAATAATTTAAAATGCTTTGCAATTTCTAATTTGTATCTCTGCAGTATTTTAAGCAGCAACCTAAGATGCACTGTCATTTTTTAGTTTTTATAATCACTTATGTTACAGCATTTTTATGACCCCTTTTAATGAGTTTTTGCCAAAATAATGAACACTGCAATTTGTTGAAGAGATAACCAGTAGCAGTATGCAAGTTACAATGTCTCCAACCATAACACCAAATTCTGTTCTAGGTGACATTCATTGAGACTAGGAGTGTCTGCTTAAATTAAACCCTGCAGAGATACTCGTCTGCTGGAAGTCAGGCACGTATATATTTCTGCTTTTTAATACATAGGATTTGTCCCTTGACTGAAGCTGAGTATATGTGCTAAATCCTTGAAGTCTTAGGGCTTTATTTTGGATTTATATCATTATGACAAAGGGCAGAATTAGTCTTAATATTATTTAGAACAGATGTGGCCTATCTACTTTCACTCTATGCATCTATGAAAGCTTTTCTTCCTCTGTTGCAACAACTCTGAGACTTTAAACACCCATGGCAGGATTCGGACTCCATCCAGGTATCCACGTGATTACAGCTACTAATTTTGCAAAAAATTAATTCTGATTGAAAGAACTCTCTGAACATATGGTTTTGATTTGCCAGCATCCAAGACCAGTTTATTTTTTATTAATCTGTTTGTAAGATGTCTGAGACATTGTGTAAATCTCCTTTTGAAAAGCTGAACTCAAGAGTTAAGAAAAGCAAGATGCTTTATGTGAAGAAACCACAAGGTAGAGATTCTCTTGTTAAAGAGAAATATAGAGAGATTCATGGGGTTTGAAATGCATTTTACAGATTAAATAAAATGGAAATCTAGTTTTTAAAGATTTAATTCAAAACATCCTTCCTTGCTGCCTTTCTTTTCCCCAAAGCAAGAACCTTGTTTTTTCTCTTGACAATTTTCTCAGTTTGGAACTTTGTAGTATCTTTGTTTTCTTTCTTTATTGCACATTGGATTAATCCTTTGAGTTCTACTGTGATCAACAATAGTCACTGGATTCAGGAAAAAACTGAGAATAGCCAACCACTGTGCAATAGCAAATTTTTTTTCCTCTCTTCTCCCTGAAACTTATGGCTAAGCTCCCATTGAAAAGGGCAGTATTTTACTCCAGCATGCTTGATAACAGTTTCTCTAAGGCCTGATAAAGCAATGTTGTTATTTATTGCAAACTCCCACTAATTTTAAAGCTTAAAAACATACACAAATAAATCTTTTTTGAGTTAAAACTACTATTTACTGAGCAACACTGCTAAACATTGAGAAATACGTAATTAGGAACAGCAAAGATTCTATTTATACATTGTTTTTTCCAATTAAATAAATAACAATGTCTTCTACAGGCAGGGAAGCCATTGCATTTCTAGGTAGAGTATTAAAAGACCACTTGCCAACTGGAATAGTCAAAATAGATAGATCTGGAAACCTAAGTTGGTGAACATCAGCAACCAAGTAAACAGGATAAACTCAGTGTAGATTATTTAACTTCACATGTTAAAATCCATCAAATTATGAACCTGTATCCTAGAGTTTATGGTACTCAGGAATGTTGGCATCCACAAAGGGGTTTATCACTCTTCAGTTTATGTTCTCTAATTTCACAATTTCAGTTGCCTTTGCTGAGCTTTTTCTAAGTGTCACCATACAGATGCAAATTTGCTGTCGACACCCCCTACTCTTACTTGCAATCTGAAATAATTTTACCATCAGTTTTCAGCTGTGGGCTTTTTAATTTTTCTTCTTTTCCTCCCCCAAAGCATGTTTTTCCTGACAGATTAGAGATCTATCAAAATAGCATTCTCCAAAAAGTTCCTGAGTACCATCAGGCCAAAAAATAGACCTGACAAAGCTTCCTACCACTCATCTCTTCCACACACCTTTCAACCAAAGGTTGTTTTTCTGAAGTTTGTTTCAGTTTATGGTTCTAGCCTAAAAGGCTGAACATCAGGAAGCACACTTTAAAAATGCCAAACATAATCATGCAAGACATCATGGCCAAATGATAGTGCTGAAGTCAAAGTACATTAAATCAAACAATGGGAGATTATCTGTCAAGCTTCCAATCTCATCAGAAGCACCAGCACACTTATTCAATTCTGTTTTCCATAAAAATCATATCAATCAGCACTGATTGTTAATTTTCTTTCTACTGTTTCCATCTTAAGCAGTCTTTCAGTGCATGAGAATTTATCTTCAATTAACGTGTCTGGGATAAGTTCTAACCTTAAAATATTTGCACATTAGGTCTCCTTTCCACTCTTTTAGAGCTTTTAATGGCATTTCATGATTTGTTAAAAAGGACTGTTAGATCACAGAAATTCTGAGGTAATTCTTTTAATATTCACATATATCCTGCCATTATATTATATTTTTCAAGCATTATAAACTTGAGGGTGTTTTGCATCCTTCCTTTTGACTCTTATAAAGTGTTAATCATGACTAACAAAGAAATCTCTCACTGTTTCTTTCCAACCACAGAAGAAAAATGCAAAGTCATGTCTATAAGAGGCAATGTATGCACCATGGTCCTTCAAACTTGTTTAGCTCCAGTTATTAATTTTTAGGCTTTTACAGGTTTTTAAGGGTATAAACATAATCTAGTTCAATTGTGAGTGAATGAACCCAGGTAACAACTCAATATTGAAGTTTTACCCTTAACTGCTTAATTTTTATCTTTATGAGGGGAATTTAAAAGCTCTAAGGCTGTCATGAAAAGCAATGATATAAATCCTCAGAAAAACAAAGTAGCCCTTATTCTAAGCTTATAGTCTCTGATCTGAAATCCACTGTAGTTCTGGGGAAAAAAAAAAAATTACGATATTTTCCATGTTTTTTTCTCCTTAACAGTACAAATCAGAAGTAACACCACCAAAATCTGTGAACTTAGACCAGTTCAACTAACATGTTAGATCAGGATTAAGTTATTTTCCTGTGTAGCAACCCAAACTGAGCTGAGCCTTACTTTCATTTCACTGTTAAGGTAACAAGAGTCCTGTCCTGATTACTGAGTACGTTATATAGCATGTCATCTCACCCTGTAGTTTGTACTTACATTTTCCTCCTGTACCTATAAGGATGCTGAGAACCTGCTCCCAAAGGAAGGTCATATTATCATCATCTTGGAATACTTAAAAAATTATGATATGCATACAAAATCAGGAATGAGATCAGATTTAAATATTAATGTGCAGATTTACAGAGGGGGGTTTTTTTTGCAATATATTTAAAAAGCCAAAAGCCTGTAGCATTGTTTTATCACTACTGTTTAAATTTATGAAGTTTTCCCTCTCCTGCTAAACTCATTACTAACAGAAAAATCTCCTACCTTGTGCTGTCTTAAAATCCTGTATTAGTATAACTGCATGTATGTGTAAACCAGCTACAACAGTTGGATCATATTGTAACTCACTAACAATTACTTTAAAAGTGTATTTACATTAATTTTATGTAAGCATAATGGGGTTTTTTCCATTACTCTGAATTATTTACATGGGAAGTGTTGATTCATGAAACTTGGGTTTCATCAGACTTGACCCATGTGAAATGCATCCATCTGATGTAGTTCTCTGAACTATTGATTTTCCTGCACCCATCTGTCTCACACTCACTCTGCTCTGAGTACTCTCTAAAGAATAATGCTGGCATCTGTTTTAAGTATAAGCAGTCCAAATTACAGTAGAGATGCATTACAGAGTGGTTAAGAAAAAAAAGTGGTTTCTATGTAAATAGCCACAAAGTTTGTTACTCCCTTTAAGACATAGATTTATTTAAAGATTATTTTGCTTTTACCCTGATATTTCTCCTTTACTTCAGCTACTGCAAGCAAAGCTAGTATAATATTCTGCTGCTGTTTCAATGTACCTCTGGGGTGAACTCCTCCCTTGTGGGTGGTTTTTCCAAGGAATGTACATTTGATACTGTGTTTACTACTGAAAAGTGAGACTTTTAAACCTGAATCAAGTAAGAAGACCTTACATTTAAATTATTTTTCACAGCTTTCCTAAAAATGGTGCAAGGGTGACACCCAAGTGGATCACCTAGAAAATATTTCAAATTAGCCTTTGAAAATAGCATTTAATTGCTATGGAAATTAAGATAAAATTCCTGTAATTAGTATGCATTCTTCCCTTCTGAGCAAAGAACAGCAATAATAACCTTGAGCTAGTGCTATGAGAATGGTGATATGTACTGCCTGTGTCCACAGCCTGGATTTCTACAAAATTAATTTCTGTTAGCAGAATCACGATAAGAGACCTGTGGAAAAGAAAGCTCTTCAGTGTTAATCTGGACCTTTGTCCTATCTTGAACAGATTCAAAGATATATTATAATTGCTTTTAATCATATATTTAAAAGAAAAAAAGAAGGAGCTCACAAGGAAAAGAAGAATGACAGCACTGAGAAGAACCTGTCTCAGAAAGCACTGAAGATGAATTGCACACAGTCAGTCAATAGAAGGGGTGAGCTGATATACACAAGGATGCAGCCAAGGCAAACAGTGGGGACAAATAAATTATTTTATCTCCTAAAGATAAGAACCTCCTGGCAAAGATCCTCTGCACCAAATAACTGGGATAAAATGTTTTGGGACAACATTATTTTTATGCCAAAATAGCAGTACTTCCAAAAACTAGCTGTCACACCAGCTCACATGAATCCTCTTTACTTCATCTCCCTGAATTTACAGACCCTGGTCCATTTTCCATTTTTGCAAGCCAGAGCTGTGGCTTATAAACCTGATGTCTCAACCTCAGTAAATCTGGGAAATTCTTAGATACACAAGTGTGCAGGCCCAAAAGATTAAGAAAGCCAAAATGTCAGTAAAAGACATGCAATGGTCCCATTATCACCAAAAAGCCTCTGCTGAAGTCCCCACAGCTGTAGACTCCTCTGGGTTTGAATCTTAATTTAAAACACTACAGTCAATACTTTTTCATACCCTATGGAGAAAAAAAATATAAACTTATCATTAAGGTGGTCAGTGCTACAATCATTTCTATGTATTCTTGAAAGCTTATTTTCTCATTTCACGACTTATTTTATGCGATGGACAAATTTTAGACTATGACAGCAGTAAGATGGTTGAGATATTGTGCTATATCCCTCTTGCTAAGCATGATTGCTCAAGCCTATGTGGTAATTGTTCTCATGCTCCTTCTTGTTATATGCTTATCACACTGCAATAAACAGGAATTTTAAGTTTATTTCATTAGACTCATGTTAATCAACTCAGAAAAAATGCAGGATTGTAATAATGAACTGACTCATCTATTACTTTGCATTTCTCAATTAATTACAGTGTCTCAAGTATATTCTATTTTTGGAATATGATCTCCTTTGTATACATTTAGCACTGTTCTTCACAGTAATAATGTAATCCCATCAGAAAATGTTCAACAGATGTTTTGGCTTACTTAAGACAAGGTGTTTATACTGCATCTGAAAATAACTCATGCACTTGATAAAAACACAATCTTCTACAACACTCTTCAGCAACTGTAAGAATGTTGTTTAAGTCTTCATAATATCTTTGAAACCATAAGCAATAATCAAGTCACTAACCATTGAACTAGCATCCTGTGTGCTTAACATTTTATGTTCTATCTGAAACACACCCTGCAGAAGCTGTACACTTAATGTTGCAGACGGCATTCGGCTCAGTTCTGTAGAGAAGAAAAAAAAAAAAAAAGTTGGAAAGAAAAAAAATTCAACTATCACCACACTCCCTATAGTCTGATGGTATTCTTGGAAGGTCTTCTACCTAGTGTGATTAAATTGATGAACTAATGAATTTCAGTTGTAATACTCAGTTGCAATTTAAGAGATTTCTTTTGTACTTACAGTTTCAGGTTCTTTTTTTTTTTTTTTTTTCCCCCGTATCAACTAGAAGACTGAGAAAGTTACCAAGATGGCACTCGTAAGTGTAAAGGTTAGGTACAACTGAAAGATTTAGTCTTTGTCCAAAGTCCTCCCTAGTATTTATGGGCAATTTCTGACATTCCTCAAAGCCCTCAGGTCACTTGTCCCTGGGGTGTCATCTGAATCATGAAAGGGCAATCCCTGCAACCCATGGCTGGAGAGCCAGACCGGCTGGTGTTTGAAGGCACAGACTTCTTAAAGTAAGATCTCTCTCTCTCTCTCCATTCTAGCCAAACTTGTCTGGAGTAGAATCATTACAGCCCCCGTAGTCTTCCTCTGGGAGGCTCTAAGAATGTTTTCAAACGTCTACATTTCAAAAACTCAGAACCTGTTGTCTTGATCCTTTGTGTTACTTCGCTAACTCTCTACTCCATAAAACACAGCAGGGCAATGTGGCTGGGTCATCCTGAATTTCTTCTGATAGCTAAATAGGAAAGGCTATTGTTACACTGGGATAACACAGAAGATAATTCAGAAATTACTCTTGCCCCTTCTCCTGACTGTACGGATATTGTCCACACCAGCTTAACAGTTTTTGAACATAAACACAGCTGGGCTACAGCTTGATGAGGACAGTGCTTAGCCTCATAAAAGCTGTGAAACATCCATTGCAATCTATTCACTCTGCCCTCAACTTTTACCCCTTTCCTTAGAACTGTACCTTGTCTGTTCCCAGATTCCTAAGCACGAACATATTAAGCAGCAAGCAGAGGAATTTAACTCCAAATTTTCCAGTGTTTCTGAACTTCAAATCAGACCTAAGAGGTATATAAATCTAATTCTAATTTCTTTTATGTAAATTCAAACCACATGGAGAACGCTAAAATCTGTCATTCTGGTTGTTTTGGGGCTTTATAACTGACACCACACTAAGTTATTTAAGTCCAGCATAATTTTACAGGACTTATTCTTGCTCTTGTAACAGTTTTCACTGCAGAAGATACTTCCAGACATGTGGTGAAGTCATTGTTTAATGTTTCCCCTGTGACTTCCAGCTATGTAATGTGATTTTTTTCTTTTCTTCTCTTCCAATATTTATTATTGATGTGAAAGCATATTTACACCATAAAAGCAAAGCAGCTGGTTAGTGACCTTTGGGAACATCCCCTTTTTAAGAAAGATTTTAGCCCTCCTCCCAATAGTTTACTTCATTCAGATTGATTTAATGAGCTGAAAAAACATCCCGTTTGAAAGCAAGTTACTTTCTACTCACACACTCATCATTTTTAAAACTTTGTCCCTCTTGAGAGAAAAGGAAAGGCAACATGAAAATCTTCTGGGAAAACCATGTGGGAGTCAATGCAATCACCTGCCCTGAGTTTTACACTTTAATTTTTTGAGTGAAGGAAAGCAACAATTTCAAGAACCAAAGACTGAAGATACATTAGATTAAACCAAATGTTTTCATGTCTCAAAAAACCCCGACCCCAACATATGAAGTTCTCTGTACATGAAAAAGCTCTCCCTAAAGGACTTTAGCTAAACTCCAAAAGCTGTATCCTTCAAGACATAAAGGCTTGTAAAACAGTTGAGTTACACAACACTGGTGAGATTTTCCTATTGAACTAGCTCCATGATTCTTTTTTCTTGGCTAGAAAAAGCTGCCTTTCATTAACTAGCCTGTCTTGAGCAGCAGACTCTCCAATTCCTTTCCCTTTTGTCTCATTGCCTCACTATTCATGTAAATAAAATATCCCATCCTTCTGTACTAAGTATACACAGCTCTGAAGGCCTTAGAAGACTTATTGCACTTACTTCTCATTACAGAACAAAACCTCTTCTTCCTTTCTTAGCCTTCAAATCACTCTAGCTACATTGCTTCTTTTACTTTCACTTTAAATTCCTCTCTTTATGAAGATCACATTTATTGTTCCTGCTTTTCCAGGAGGGAGGACTGTTCTACTAGTCTTCCTGTGGCATGTTTAATAGTTTAGCTCTTCACTACCATATTTACATCATTTTTTAAAAGGCCTGAATGCTGAAACTCAGTTATTGTGGGTTATTCTTATGTTTCCATGTTTAAAACTATAAGGAAAAGGTCTCCATTCAGAAAAAAAAAAGAAACAAGCTTCACCAAAACCGAAACAAAGTAACAAACTAATATTTACCTTCCTGGGCATCTCGGTGGTACAATGTAACAGGTTGATAGTGACTCACCCAGAAGACAACAACAATAGAGCATAACAACAACAAAACCAACATAACCATGCTAAGTCGCTCCCCTTAGAACTTGTAAGAAATCACCCAGTTTCTTCGAGATCAAACTGAATTTGAAATCTCAAACCGATCCACCTGCAGCCCTTGAGTCCTTGTTAACAGTACTTAAAAAAACTCCCAAACACAAAAACCCCTACACACATGATTAAATACACTTCCCATTTGCAGTTAAGGTAAATCAACCCCACCCAAAATCACTAATTAAAGATTTCTTCATGCTGCAGTAAATTAGCGACTATTAATGGCACAATGGGAGTTACAAACAGGTTGCTATTTCCTTGAGGTCAGTTCTCAACAAAGCTGAAAACAATTTGTGTTCCCTTTGCATTGTTCTCAAAACGGACATACTGAAAGGGAAAATCATAACCACGGGGCCCTGATAGCTGTAGATAATAATTCATGAGGTCTACACACAAAAAAGGGAAAGTGTGATGTGAGAGATAGAACAGAATCACTGTTTACACTCTATTTGGCCACAAGGAAGAGAGGGCTGTTGAAGTGCAGCTCTTATCTTTCAGTTACCAGGAAAAGGTGGCAGAAAAGGAGAAGAATGTAAGTACACTCACTTATTGAACACAGGAGCAACAGGCTTCCATGCACAGGGCAGAGGGAAGGGCAGAAAATGGATGTTATAAACCTTAATAGCCTGTTAGATACCAAAGGAAACAGGCACCAGTATAGGCGGGAATCGGGCAGACCTGTGAGATCCAAAGGGAGGGTGAAGAGGAAAAACTGCGAGTAGTTTGCATGGATTTGCTGATGTGGTTAGGAAGGTGCAGATGTTGCACAGTCAAGGCAGACCCTGGCAGGAACCAGGCAGTGCTGCTCACCTGTGCTGCTTCCCCTGCCTTATGCTGCAAAATAACAAAGGCATCAGAAGAAGGTGCTCTCTCCAATCGTATATTTCAGTCAGGAACCCATAATGCCAGCTGTTCATAATTTGAAAAAATGACCCTGCGTTTGATGTGATAATTGACTGTGTTTGCCTGCATGACTCTACCATAAGAGACGGCTTGTCAAAAAAGGAAAAAAAAAAACAAAAAAACAACCAGAAGCCGGCTGCCAATCTTCACCTCAGACGTTTGCTAAACTCACCGGCTAAACCCAAAACCGACCCCAGAAACTTTGCTGTACTGCAACACAACACAAAGCGCAGGAAAAGAGGAGGGGGTGGATGGGTGGGTAACTTGCACCTCCAGGCTCTGGCACATACCTGCCGGTTTTGAATTTTTATTTTTTTTTTTCCCCCCGTCTTCTCTGCACGACAATCCAACACAAAGATAATAACCGCTGCTGGGAACCCAGGGGCTGAGGCAACCGCGCCCCAGCTTTCCCGGCCGTGCATGGGGTACCCCCTTTTCAGCGGCGGCCGCCGGCAGAGCCGAACCGGGGGAGCCGAACCGGGGGAGGCGGCTCCGTCTCCTCACGAACCTAGAGGGCGCCGCGAGCGCGGGGACGCGGGAGGATAACGCTCGCGGCGCGGCCGTTAAACGCTCGCGCCGCGCAAACTTCCCCGCCGCCTG